>NNCF01128662.1:122158-172818 GCA_002313205.1 Laupala kohalensis | reverse complement strand
ACGATCTTGCCATCGTTTAGTAAAGAAACATTTTCTTCGCGATTTTCAGAAGTTGACGTGTAATTGTTAACAATATTCCACATGGCTTTCATCCGGTTGTTCGATTTTAGTATATGCCTGACGTTTTCCATAACTTTAGCTGCATAGACTACTTTTCGGAGAATAGTCTTATATTTACGAAAATAATTATGGAATTCGTGTGGTTGGTTATAGCGTTTTGAAAGATAGTATAAACGGCGTTTGGNGATTATTCAATTAAATTATATAACAATTGGCGCTCTAACTTGGGCCCGCTCTCTTTGATTTTTCAATAACAATTTTTAAGTGTGTGTATAATATATATATATATATATATATATATATATATATATATATATATATATATATATATTATACACACACTTAAAAATTGTTATTGAAAAATCAAAGAGAGCGGGCCCAAGTTAGAGCGCCAATTGTTATATAATTTAATTGAATAATCCAAAACGGACGCACATTGTAGAACTAAATGATGACATGAAATTTGAATATTAAATGGCTAGCTCGGGAATACTAAAATTTGAATAAAAATATCCAATGCTCATCCTACCATTACCAACCTGCGTCGTAGAACAAATTCCGATCAGCAAATAATGCTCACTTATCTAGTCCGCTCGACGGAGCGTTCACTATTGCCTACCTGTCATTGAGCTTTAATTGAAAATAGTAAATTGTTTTCGACCTATTCATTGGCGAGAAGCACACATAAATACTCATTATTAATAAAATAGATATAATTTTAACAGAACAAGTATGTGATTATCATTGCTACAAACAATCCCCTTTTAGCATTTCCCCGAAAATAATAATAAAACATGCAAATTCACTACCACACATAACAAACCTTAAATTAACACTGGCTTTACACAAATAGTTATTCTTTGACAAACAAGAATTGAATTTGTTCGTTCAAGCACATCATACGAGCTGAAGGATCATTAAACACCATAACAGTTTATGATCAGTTCATTCAATCTGATAATTGCACAGCCGCTATGAATTGTCTTTAGCCAATTGTCTTTAGCAAATACATTTCACATGCATTAAGCACAAGTAAACAAACGAATCACCCAATGCTTTGATCGTGTAAGGCCGTCATTTGCTCATCCAAAAATTATCTCAAAACTAGCGAACCGATGCCAAACGTCATTGGAGATAAAAGCTGCAGAGTCGTTTCATTGGCGCCTTATGATGCCTTGTGGAGTCGTCTCATTGGCGTGTTGATTACAACCAGGTGTCAATCACCTGGCCTATCAGCAACTCCCACAGGACCTCGTAGATGCCAGTTATGCACAGCTGTACGTTCACAGGTATCGATAATGTCTTTGATGTTTCGAGAATTCAATCGATTTCGATACAAGTGTCCCAAGGTCGCGCTTCGCGGTGAATTTAAACATCACTGACAGTATGTAGAAACTTATAAAAGTCGAGTGTTGACTTTGAGAAAACTCGATGGATGTCGCAGAGACTTAGATCCTCCCGATCTAAGATGGCGTCCATCTCTATCGAGAAATACCGACAATAATCACTCACGATCTATTAACTACAACCACATTAACCACCATAATCACAGTCATAGTAAAAGTAATAATCTAAGTACATCTGTCTGTGCTAAAATATCTTCATCGCCTCCTTTTCTTCTACGGAAGATCAGTTTGACTCAGCCTACTATCTTTTTTTACCAATAATAACTAAAAGTCTATCTCACGTGATTTCTCTTGATTGACTGTGGTTCTTTGACGTTTTGCCTTAATCAGCCTATCTCCTATCGTACTTTAGTCTCGTGATGTCCCGCCCTCGTGATGTAGTGTCCTCGCTTGATAGCCGTCTGTTTACTCTCAAAAATTGAGGTCACCATTTTCGCACAAAAGACCACTCAGCTGGCCAGAATGCCATCTCATTTTCCTCCTACGGAATCCCCTCAGTTCCAGAAAATCACTCCCCATTTTGTTATTGCTACTAGCTTTCTAAATCGAACATAAGCCAGATACCCTAGACAACTCATAAGCAGTCGCTAGACGCGGATTTGCCGACGAGTCGCCCTCACCCCTACTTCGTCATACTTGAAGTAAGCCAGACATCCGCTTTCTCTTTCAGACTCGTCGCAACATGCTTCACTGAACACTGGCCCTTCTCTGATGTACGATATCTCCAGGCGACGTTGTCCCGTCAATAATTATGCCATTTAAATTACTACAAAATTTTGAAAAAATTAATAAAAGTGTATTACTTATTACAATATATAATAGAAAACGTCGTGTTTTAGGACAGGTCAATTTCCCGCGTGCTTATAACGAAAAACGGAGGGGATTTTTTTTTGAAGGGCTGACGAAGGGGAGATGACGAGAGATCACGGTGTGAAGCGGTGATGAGCAGACCTTGCTACGCCGCGGAAGTGTTTGTGAGAATGAAACATCTCTTCCCGGAAAACGCCAGTTATTCTTATTATATTTGTCCAAGTAAGATATAGTCGTTATCTGAGTACACAAATGAGTGTACAGATATGAAGAGGGGCTGAAATATATTCTCCACTGACGAACACTGTTTACAGGTGTCAGATGACAAAACCGTGTAACAACAGAAGAGTCTCGATCAGTGAGCTGGTGATTCCACGTTTCTCCAAATCATCACGTCAAGTGGGAGCACCTGCGTCCACGAATCTAATATCTGACTTCTCCGGCTCCGAGCTCAGATGTCCAGGCCCGGAAACTGAGCACCTGAACACATTAGATGAGACGACAGCCAGATCTTACTTCTCAGCTTCAATGGTGATGTTGGTAATCTTTTCTTAAATTTTTTTGTTATTTTGGTTTGGGAAAGAAGCAAGTGAAGATAATCAGAGCTCTGGAATGGTGAAATAGATGAGAAATAAATCCAGAATTGAAATTGTGAATTTCAACTAGCACAGTAGCGAGTGTTTTTATAAACTAACAAATTTGAAGGTTTTCTTCGTAGTCTCGAATAGTTTTTGGGGAAATTCTTTTATTTTCGTCTTCTTAAATTTTGTATTGTTCATTTTTTATCCTAATAAATGTTTTGTAGTTTGAAACTGAACTGTGTTTCTTTCCAAAAGTGGACGAGGTATTGCAGTGCCAAATAGGTGTGAATGTGGACATCTGGCGACCCTTAATGTTGTAAAAGAATTAAATTAGTGAATTAATTAATAATAACATTTTTACTGAAAAGAAAAGATGGGAAGTTGCAATATACGTATAATTAAAACCTTAACAAGTAATAAAAAATTAGAGGAAGGAATACATAAATATCACTCACATATTGGACAAAACATTTTCGACTTACGCCTTCGTCAGTCTCATAGATAATGCTTATAATGTTTTAATTAGTTGAAGAATGTAGTGTCTCATTATATATCATAGAAATCTTGAAATTAATTTTATATATTTTTATAATATCTGCTGGCAAAGAATTTGTATTAATCCTTCAGATCTCCATCAATACCTTACCAAATTACATGACACCCTTACTAAACGCCATTATCCCACTGATTTATTGAAGAGAAGATTTTCATCTCCCAGCTAAAACTATGTAACTAAAATCCATTAAGACACAATCTTCTCAGTACCCTGCATTAAGTACTACATTTCTCCCTGGTATTGACAAAATTAAACCTATTCTCAAAGACTTGTACAAAATTCCGCTTCAACAAACCTCTCTACTTGTTTATAAAGAACCCCATAATCTCCACAAATTATTAAATAAAAACTAAGAATTCAGTCACGCCCCTCTCACTTTCTATCCCTGCACAAAACGCTGTGAATAACCTACGAGCAAATTCTGCAACATTATTGACTATTGTACGTATTTCACTAGTCCTTTCACCCAATATACCCACCAAATACGGCAATCCAGTGAATGTAACCCTAGAAATTGCATTTACCTTATAGCTTGCACTCTGTGTGAAAGTTTTTATGTAGGAGAAACAACTACTCCTCTCAACATCAGAATGGACAATCTCAGAACTTCTTGTGATAAATCTATTTCTTCTGTGCATGTCCCCCCACATGCTTAATTACATAATAAAAAATGAATGAAAGTTGTAAAGAGCCTCTATTCATTCCGGTTTAAATAGACAACAGTAAATTCTTCAAAATTCAAATATCCCTCCTAGTTCTCTTTGCTGACATCCTAGTTCCCCGACGTAACGGTCGGTCCACGTAAACCGAAGAGAGAAGAGTCGCTTCATTTTCCACGTAACTGACGAAGGCGAAAGCCAAAACTGTATCTTCAAATATATGTGCGTGATTTTTAAATGTTTTCTTTTCGTTTTTCTTCGCTACCTTTAAACTTTTCAATTTATAAAAGACATTAGTGTTGCACTATTTTCAATATTTCCGTGTATATAGATAGAAAGCAAAAAATAAAGAAACAAACACATAAAAATCACTCACATATTTAGAAAAAACCGTTTCGGTTTCTGCCTTCGTCAGTTCCGTTGATAATGAACATCAATTATAATATAATGAACCGAAACGAATGACTATAAGTAGATAAAACAATTAATGAATAATACTGCAAGTATATTTAAAATTAATAATTTTAGTCAAATTAAAGGTATAGCAGAACTCTAATCATTAACTTCTTTCATATCTTGTGTTTTGGGAACGAAGTTTTCTCATCAATGAATTTAGAAGATTTTTTGGGGCCCCTATAACATGGAGTAGTTCCTGCTAAAAGACGCAACACGTTATTTTTTAATACAAGAAATTTTTAGCGATATTACTCAAGAAAGGTTTTTTACGGATAATTAATATTGGAGATTACAAAAAATCCATATTCGCCAAATGCTTCGAATATTTCTTCATTCTGCAGTCAAATTGTTTTCTTAAGGGCCTGTATTTTAACAAATTTCTTCCTATGGTGTTCCTACTTTGTTCGAATAGTTTCACTTTTAATGAAAACGCAATTTTTGTTAAATCTTGAAGGATGCTTTGTTCTATTAATGTGTTCTTTTTCTACTGAATTCACGTATTTCTTGCTTATGTTTCGAAATAATATTTTGAAGTTTGTCACAAGTTTTGGCATTCAAGATTTTCCAAATTATTTTCCATTAATAGGAAAAACCTAATCCTCACTTCAATCCTTTACATTCCAAAATTGGCATCGATATTCATTTTGAGATGCATTTGCTTTACCATGAGGCACATTCTGGTAAGTCAAGTCAAATTCATCTCATTAAAATGATTGTGAGCTGTCATTGCAAAATTGGTATTTTCCTGTTTAGCTGTGTTTCACTTTCTTTCTCCACCATATCATTCAACGACCCTAGCGGATTACTAGAAACTAGGAAACTTGAATAGAATAACGAACTTGCTTAAGTAAAGAACGTTAAACCTTCTCAATGAGATAAGAAAGTTAAAATTGTGAAGTGCTTAGAGTCTAGCGTTAGTAAAAGGCAAACCATCAATCATTCAGCGCGATTGCTTTTGGCTCCACTAGCGTTGCCATTCCCACGCCATAAGTGATGGAGGAAGCCGTCGCTTACAGACAATTCGCTGACGACGCGTGTTGCGACTTCTGAGACAAGGAAGCCAGATAGATGAAGGAAGGAATCCGAGAGCGGCGTGGGTTGACACAATCACTCAAAGAAAGTGCCGCTCACTTGTGAAAAAGACTTTTTACGTATTTATATTCTCTTTAATTTTGCTTTGCATCTGCCGTTTTCAGTATTACTTTCACGAGATAACATTTAAAAAATTGCAGGACGAATAATATGCGGATTCTGTGTTACAATTATCATGATTAATCATCAACTACGTTTAGCCCTTCTTTAAGGCTTTGTAGTTTTGGACTAGTAAACACGTTTCATTTGCATTTTAAGACTTGTTGACAGTAAATTATTATATATTGTCTGTTCCGGCAGATGATAGAATGAAATTTATTTTGAAACTTGTACTTATCCAACAGACGTACATAATAACCATCGATTAAACAATTAAATAAACTAATCTCTTTTTGGAAAGAAAAAAACGGCGTCATGAAATAAAAATGGTTAGGGACACTGACAATATGTTAACGTAAGTGGACGTCGAAAGAAGAATGAGATGCAATGGAGTGTATAATTTCCATATCATGGAGTTGGTGGATGATCTTTGGTAATGACAGAATTCTTATTTGATTGGATGTTTGTATCTTTCGATCGCCATTGAGTGCGCTTCATTCGGTGTCAGCAAGTGACGCTTTTTTGTTATAGACAGTTCTTTTCTTCATAATTTTCTAAAATTATGATTGCATACATTCCACGTAAGCCTC
This sequence comes from Laupala kohalensis, assembly GCA_002313205.1. NCBI lineage: Eukaryota > Metazoa > Arthropoda > Insecta > Orthoptera > Trigonidiidae > Laupala > Laupala kohalensis. The sequence goes on along the minus strand of NNCF01128662.1, from coordinate 166,509 downwards.
TCAAGTCTTCAACTTTTTGCGGTTTCGGAATCTATCGGAATAATGACACATTAGCATTGTTTTCCATCTCTAAATTTTATTTCTTGAATGATTCCCTATATCCCTGCATTTATCGGCATTTATTTTATCTGAACAAATTTACGTATAAGATTTAAGTATATTTCGAAACATAGATGCTTGCTTTTCTGTTTCACTATTTTATGAACTCGTTTTTTAGTGATTTTAGAGGCAGCTCTTTTGATAACGAAAACAATGACATCCCCATGAGCGTTGTACGTTACTCAGTTGCTGATTTACGTTCAATTATTTATCCCAACGCTTTTGTAAACAATTGTTGCATTACGCCAAAAATGATTGTATTGTCCTAAACCAAGGTAGAAATTCTTCGGAACATCCTATAGTTTGTCCCGTTTTAAGTTGCAAAGGATCGATTGATAATTACATTCCTATTTCTAAATCAAAGAGTGTAGTTTTTCGGTTCAAAACATTTTAAGCTGGATCCTTAGCTACTAATTAGCGAATTTCTATTTTTTTACTTGCTCTCTATTTTTTATTATTTAACATGAAAGGTGGCACATTTACGCAAACACTCAAGAAAAAATCATTATCTTGCGTCCAATAGGAACCGAGTCATCTATAAAAAAATCTGAGATTCCTTATTGCATGGTGTAATCGTTGATGCTCGACGCACTACAGAGATATTGCCCGTGTTGTGAGGAGATCATTTTAAAATAATGTTAATTGTATTCCTTAAAATAATTAGCTGATTTTAATTAATTATTTTTAAAGTTGTATTTCTTAAAATAAATTCAAATTAATTAATCAAAGTTGTAATTTTTAAGTTGTAATAGATTGTCTCATAATATGCGAATTTCTATTCACTATTATGATACAATACGTATTGTTATGTTGTTAGCTACAGTAAATAAAGTTGAATGTTATTTTATAGAATCCGAATAAAATTTAGATTACGAGTGTAGTTGTGAGGACTATATGGCGGAGGTGACAAAATGGTCAGCAACATATTTAAACGGTTCTAGGGTGTCATACAAGAGTTCTAGGATTGAAAACAGTAAATTTCATCTTTTTGGACCATTATTTATATCTGTCACGAAACGTCGGTGCACAGAATTTTATCAAAAGTAGTAAAATGCGCAAGAGTGGAAAATGACGGTTGGGATGGTTTTTGAAAATCTCATGTAGACAGTGGTCTTCCAGTTGTGACGGTCGAGTGCGCCAAATTTTATCACGCTCATATACTGGCAGTTGTACTGGTACTAGTGGTAGTCACGATATTCTTGATGATATAGAGAAGATTGGCGATGTCATCTTGATGGATGATTGTAGTCTCATTTAGAGGAGAGATTGCCACACTAAGCTTTCTTAGCAAATTAATCATGGTATTTTGAATGAAGTGGGAGACGGGAACGGGGATCGGAGTTTGTTACATGGCGGTGTGGTTAACAGCAATTCAAGAGATTCATGTGCTTCTTAGTGAAGACTTACTTTTACGAGTGGAATATTGGAAGTTCGTTTCTGAAGTCGTGTTCATCTGAATGCATCGTGATGCAGTCTTTTCTTGAAAGTGAAGAAACTAGTTAATCAGCTTTTACAAAACTTTCAGATTATTCGTATTCGTGTCGTGACGCACTCTATTCTTTGGTTCAGCATTATTTTTTTCTTTTAAAAGCCCCTAGTATTTATTTATATGTCCCCAAAGGTCGGTGTTGACTGGGGTTGAATTTGACAGTAATTTTTTGCGACGCCATTGGAGGTTTCCTGTGATCGTCTGGAGAAAGCAAGAACAGGAGAATAGGTCTAGATTTACATAAATCTCTTAAATTGCGGTGAACCACACCGCTAGGTAACATTAATTATGTTATGATAGTGTAGGTCCAGAGGCGGACAGGACGGCACAGTTCATAGCGCATTAGCGCGTTAAGCTGAAGGTCCCTAGTTGGAATCTCGGTTCCGTCTCCCATTTTCATTCAACATAACATAATTCATTAGGTCTGGAGTTGGTATCTTTTTATCTTGTTAAATGAAACCTTGCTGGATTTGTTGCGTACTAAATGCATACTAACCAGAATTATCCTGTTCAATAAGGCATTCGTAAAGTGATCATAGATCAGTTATCCTCATTCAGTATAGTGTTAGTTGAAATCACCTATGTAGACTAAATATTAAGAGTGTAGCTATGTGACTGGGACAATTCATTTACTCAGGCTGTTTGTAGATATTATATACAGTTATTGTTATAAATGTTATCTACGACAATTTTTTATTATTCAATTATTTATTATAAAGTTATTTTACATACCTCTCTCAACAACTTACTCACTCTTGATTACTATCCTTCGCCATCTTGCCTGCAAATAAGTCATTACAAGGTTCTTTTTATTTAGTTTACTCTCTTACTACCTTGCGCGAATTTTTTGCCACCTTTTTTCATTTATTTCTCCTCTTTCGTTATTTCTCGTAACTGTTCTATTTCTGATAAGTACTCTTGAAATGCTCATAATAGTCCTCCGTTTCAATCAGTTTCCATTTATTTTGCAGACCAATCAGCCTTCTTCTCTTTAGATGTCTTATATAACGTTCTCTTTCTCGTCCGTGGTATTTACTGTACGTTAAATTATGATTGGAAGATTCCTGTCCTTCACAGCACATGCAAAGTAGACTTTATATCATCTTGGTCAGTATAAAAACTCGTTACCGTGTTAAGTATTGCATCACATTAAAAATCCGGATTAAACCAATTTTTATCCCTTCTCTTAACGTCACTTCTAGTATACAGTTAGTTAATCTTGCTTTTTCGCTGTGCCTCCATTGTCCTTGCATTACCACTCAATCAATTCCCACAATAAAATCATTAAAAATAATACCTATAAGCTGGTGGGCGACACGGCGTGTTACAAGAGTTCAACATCCCGCATCTAGCCTCGCCAACTTTTTCTCACGGAATTACTGACACGCGTCGTCGCTGTAATAATCTTACTACCACTGTCTTACTGCCACTGTCGTCGAGCTGGTCGCCTCCACTAGAGAGGGAGGGGGGAATGACGTTGCCTGTGCCTCATTGAGTCCTTAGTTTCGCCTGATCAACTTTTCGAGCGCGTTCACCAAACTTCCAGGTATAGTGTTTATATTTCTCGTAATATTTAGCATTTCGGGAGGTAAATATTACTAAAATAAAAATAATAAATTTCGTTCGTATTTTGAGAACAGAGTGGTTTCCTTGGACATTAAAAATAGGTGAATTATAAGGAATGTGTATAAAGGTTGTCCCCATGCATGGAGTTAGGAACCTGTTCTATCGAACCTTTTAATAAATAATCTTCTGGAACATTTACAAGAAAAGGGCAATTTACAAATAATATGGCATACGCCAACGATATTGTTTTAGTGTCAGAAGGTTATAGTAGGAGTGAGGTGGAAAGGAAAGGAGAGCAAACTTTTTACCGAATGAATTATGCATTGCGACCAATTGCATTTGAAATTATCGGAAAATAAAACCAATTGTTTGTGGTTCGAATGACCTGTTAAAAATAGGAGAAATACAGTCATTAAATTATTAGGGAGAATAAAAGAAGTGATTCAAAAAATGAAGTAATTGGAAATAGTGTTGGATGAACGTTTAAGATTTGAAGATCACATAAAATACGTGGAAGAGAACGTAAAAAGAATATGTTATGCATTGTTACGAGTGTGATATAGGAAATATAAGTAACAAAGAAGTAATAACCTTGTACAATCGGGGGCTCCGATAGATTATTGAATATGGAGCAGCAGTGTGGGCCGAAAAACTGGCCCTATGTCATGTAAAGAGTCGTATGAAGAGTTTGCACAGGGTTTGTTTGATAAGACTTAGGGGATGTTACAGAAATCTACTGAAGCCGAGCAGGTACTAATGAGATTATGCCAATCTGTACTTAAATAAATTAAAAATACATTTGTATTTGTGGAAGAAATGAAGGGTAAATGATAACGGACAGGAAATAGAGGCGCAAGGAGGGAAAGGATTCCATGCACTGACTAACACGTTAATTGAAGGGTGGCTAATTAAGTGGAATAAGTTCATAAAAGAACGAACTACATATCAACACATTAAAATGTGGAATATAGAAGAAAAAACAAGAAATTATTTCAGCACAGGGGCTACACCCTTCAATGTATGACTGAGCATGGAAACGTTCACACTTACCTAAATAAAATAGACAAGACAGAAGACTTTATGAGTGGTTGTGGATAGGAAGATGCACCGAAGCATCGATTGTGGGATAGCGATTTATATAGTCCAGAAAGGGTAGCAATTATAATGAGAAATTTACATGTCCAATATTTGTGAGAGGATATTAATTGTCATCGAGAAGAAGTATAGAATTTTTGAAGAATTTGCCACCAAAATTCGAATAACTGGAGACGCAAAGCAGGAGTGATGTGAAGACAAAAATGAAGGGAATGTAATAATAATAAAAACCGAGAATGGCTTCGTTTAGACACAGCGTGATCTGTGTATTTGTTTCTGATCAAAATAAATAAATAAAAAGTCAGGTTAAACCAAGAGTTTGTAGTAAATCAGAGTAACTGGAATATTTTATTTTGGGTGCAAGTTCTCCAGCATTCCAATTTGTAAAAATTGTACATATTTCACGTTAAGCGATGTATATAGTATTCAAGAATTATCTTTCAAATTTTCTATGATGAAAATTAATGGTGGCAGCGGAAATTAAATTTACTATGGCATGACTATGGCAGTACCGATTACGTTACATCTCGATTCCGTGTTCACTCAACCTCCCCTATTGATTTTCATTCCTTGTTAATTCTTGATATAAGCATGCCTAATTGTTCCGAATTCAGTCATATACTCCTATTTGCGTTTAAAACCTTCCCGTCTCTATTAAAGATCACAGTAAAATACCTCTCTGTTTAAGATTATTATTGTTGTGCTCGCCTTCTGTTCCGTATAATGGGCACCCCTAGAGAATATATTCCGATCCTTCGTTATCTTTTTCATATATACATTGTCCATCCTCTATTCCCTGTATTCTATGTAAATATTATCGTTAGTTGTTGTGGCCCGTCATGAACTTTGTAGTATAAGGATTTAGTTTTACATTTACGATTCTTCTCCATATGTATCACACCTTTTTTTAAATCTTGTTGTCCGACCCTTTGCACCTTTGTTCCATCAAATCTATTAGCCCATTAGTAGTTCCTTTGTCAGAATTTTTAACTGTTCTTTAACTTCTCATATCTCAACCCCATTAATTCATAAGTCTTTGCCTCTTCCTACTCTTTTACGGTACAGTAGTTTTTGGATGTATAGATCAATAGGAAGAATCCCAAATAAAACCTCCAAGTTATCCGTCGACACTATACTATACCACCTCCGAAAGCAGAGTCGCTGCACTTTTCTAAGTTGTTGATCATACTTTTGGTAGATAGTTTTGTCCCCCCATGCTGTACATCCACAGACAAGTGCACTGTATGTGGCACCTATACAGTTTTTTCACACTCCCTCTCCACTTATATTAAATTTACTGATACCCACTCGTAATACATTTTTCGTGCATTTTCAACCGCATACCTAATATGTTTGTGAACTTTAGTCGGTCATCTATTATTACCCCTATATAACGATGATGACGTACAATATAAAATTTTCACCCTTTCAATTTTATCGCTGTACTACGTCTATTTGGAAACGCGTGCGCTATCCACATTAACTTTGCCTTTGTCTCTGATATCTTAAACTACGTACAATATTCATTGATGGCTGCTTGCGTTCCCTGTTCCAATTTATGCCGACTGTTGCATCCACCAGTAATACTTAGTCATCGGCGTATGCCACATACTTCTAGCCCTTTTTTTCATTATAATTTTAAGCAGGTTGTCCATCATCACTAGCCAGTGGATTCATCCTGCGGACGATCCCTGCGGCATCCCCCCGATCTTCACTCCTCAAAATCTGATCTTCACTTATTTGGAAGTACATTAGTCTTCCTCTAAAGGATGATACAAGTATTCTGTAAAGATATCCAGGTAACGTCATTTTATAATACGTTTCTAGTAATAGCTTCCAATCAAGTATCGAAGACCCCTTGCACATCTAAAAACAACACATGCACTACTTGGTTTCACACATCGTTATGTATTTCAACAACCGTTTCACCGCATCCTCCGTATTACGTCCTTTCGGAAAACCTTGCTGTCGGTCATCTATTTTATTGTTGTAATCCAAACAGACCATAAATTTACCATCTTCCCATTTATCATATATCTTACCCGATGTGGAAAACCGCGAGATTGGTCGATACGACTTTAGGTCCTCTGGGTTCCTTGTTGGAAACTTCAGCTATTTCCCATTAAAGTGATACAACCTGTTTGTTTTTGCTCTTCTTCCTATCCCCTCGGAAACAACGTGTCTACAATCTTCCGCCCAACCGACTGCCATGTGCCACAATCATTCCCAATGTTATGCAAAAATCTCCTTTTGACGTACTTTCCCAGCAGTTGTTCTACAGGGAAGAGCCCAAAAAGTCTTTCCTTGTACCTCTATCAAGAATTGTTCCCAACTTCGCTGCTTAGTCTCTTTTATCGCAATCTCATAATCTTTTCGTTCATTCCTCAAGACTTTTGGTCTTGTGTTCTGTAACCTTTACGCTTGTACATCACCCGGTGTCGGAGCTTCCCATTGTCCTTTTAATCATACTCAACTTCTTCGTCCACCAGCGCTGTCCTTGCCGATAATTATATTGCTGATGCAGCTTTCCTTCAACTTCAATATTCCTAATTGTAAAGTTTCAATCCTTTCTTCCACTGTTCACTTCTGTCGCACCTCGTCCATAATCAGCCGCATTTCATGCACATTTCCCTTCAACTGTATCCAATTTACTACCCGTGTAGTCCCTTCTGTGATGTTATCCTCGTATCCACCGCGCAATTCAAAATGAATTCGCGCGTGATCACTCTGTAATCCTTCTTCCAATGTCCAGTTTTTTAGTTTTGTCATCCGTAATCGTGTTGTCAACAATGGATTTTTCAGAGAAATTCCCCGCCCTCTCCGTACACGTTCTGTATTGTAGACCCGTACACAAGAAATAATTTTTCCATCAGGCGTTATCTCTTATTCGTCTACTGTTCCCCACATCTTGGAACGAGCATTACTGTCTATACTTATGACAACATCCTGTCTCTTTTCTGAGAGGAAGCTTATTTTTCTTAGAGGATGTACATCTTTCTATATCTACTCGTATATCCTGACTGTACCGACAGTACTTATTTACAAGCACGAACTGTACAGAACCCTTATGACATAAGAGAACCTGTTGATCTCCGGGAAAGTACCCTATCTCCAGTACAACAATATCCTTATCAAATATCACCACCTGTGCCAAAGAATTTTCCTTCGTGTACCACACGCATAGAGACCGGGAGATGTACTAGCCATCCGCTCGGTTTTTAATGCTCTAGGAGACAATTTATGCCTATTCCGTGCCTTGCCAGATAACCCTCCAATTCCCATGATGCGGTTTTATACCTCTGTACACTCTGTTGAAGTAGTCTATTTACCTTTATCAGTTTGTTATTGGATCATACTCTGTTTTCTATAGTACTCTGGACACTGCTAACCATTTTATGTGTGTGTGGCACCCCCTTTCTTCGAAAATACTCTCGATGAACATGTCTCTCTGGTCCGCAGTGGAAATAAGTATTTTGCTTTTCACAACAAACCCTCGCCAAGGGTCCGAACTCGTGGTACTGATAGTGCGTCAGCAGTGTTATATCTTCCGTGACACGCACACTCTGCATTTCCATAAAACCACGTCCTTGATTCTATAATTTACGAAATATAGGAGGATCTACCTCTTTAATCCAATTTTGAATTCCCCCTTTTCCATTTCTCGAAACAATACCCTCGTACACTGTTGGAATTGTTAACGATCAACTCAAAATTTCTGTCTACTATTTCCTCCATAAGATCCTTCTCCTGTGTCTCCCTGTCTAATCCCATCAACTGAAGGCGAAGCTGCCGAAGTCTTATCTCCTTCATCTCTATGTTTTTTGCACCAGGTACCACCTCTGCCAACCGTTTCCGTTCTTTGGCAGTGTGTAAATTGCAGGTGTTCCTGGTGTGAACACTTTCTCCCTGCAACTAATGGGTTTGTGCTATGTCGATCTGTTGTCACCCATTGTCCAGAATACTCCGGGAGCAGACATACTCAAGCCTCTTCCGTAATCCCCTTTGTAAATTACAGAGCTATGGTCTCTCTCCTCATCCTGCAAGAAGTTGTCTTATTTCTTCTTATTACCAACTTTCTACAGTACAGTTTCTCACCATCTACCCTGATATGATACTGAAAATGACCTTGCTCCTTACAAGAGGATGCTGTCTCATTTTCATGAGATCTACAGTAGGCTGCGTCTCTGCACCTAAGCAGTTATGCCCCACGTATTTCATAGACTTATTTCTGCATCTCCCTATGCCTGTTACAACAACATGTAGCACAAGTGATTTGGCCACTCCGTTCCCGAATTATTGCCAAATTTGTTGAAACACACGTTTATCTTCAATACGTGTCCATCCTCTCATTTATGCTCTATGGTCCGCATATGACATTTCACTATTTGGGATAATTGGGATTAGGACCCAGGAACCACGTACTAAACTTCGTCCACGTGACCCCTTGTATTCCTGTACAAAAAGTGATTTACAAATTTGCACTTCTACAGTTCCACTCTCTACAAGTGGCAGCACTGATATTCAGTCTGTAGTGTACTATTGTACTTTGCGACATACACAATAAAAAACCTTTAGGATGTATCCCTTAAAGTTTCAAATTCTCCATAACGTGACATGGTCTTTTCTGATACGTCGTGATCACATGTTTTTATTGCAAAAACTACTGCTGCTATTTAATAAAGTGTTTTTTGCAAGAAACCTGCACTACAAACAATCTACGAGTGCAGTTATTGCGCAATCGTTCAGCAGGTCACTTTAATATCAGAAATTTAAAGGACATCAACATCAGTTTCTTTGCTCACGTATTGGACACTCGGCTGCTTATAATTTCTAAAATATTTTTGGAAATTCACCCATATTTTTTGGAGTTATTCTCTGTTGTCATCTTCATTGTAAACACAAATTCAGAAGCGACATTGATCAATTTGGTCCCGTAATACCAAAAGATGCGAAGTGTTTCAGATATTTTTGTTCCAAGATTTTAAAACTGAAACCAAGTTGAAACAGGGAGTTTTTACTGGTCGCGACTTACGAAAAAAGTTTTCCAAGCTCCCATATTCATGGGCGGAAAAGAAAATGCATGGGATTCCTTCAAAGACGCATTGCACAAGCTTTTGGTGCACACTAAAGACCCACTCTACAAAATCATTGTACAACGCTTGTTGGCTGCACATTAAGCTTAAGATTGAGAGATGGGGTTAATAGTTCATTTCTTACACCCCTGTGTCGAATGTTTTCCCGAAAACTTGGGAGTCTGTAGAAGGGTGAACGATTCCATCAGGATATCGTGATATCAAAAGGCGCTACCAAGGAAAATGGTATGTCAATATGGTAACCGACTACTGCTGGATGATCAAGTATAGAAAAAATAAAATGGAAAGCAAAATTGTGTTTGGAGGGGCATTAAGAAAAGACGAACACGTTTCACAGGTAAAACGAACGTTAAATACATCATGAAGTAATTATTTGATTAATTTTGAGACATAATATGTTTAATACATGTAATTCATTAAAAATTACCAATCACCATGAGTTGAAACCATCAACCATGCAATCGCTTCAAATGCGTACTCTTATATAATTAACCAGATCAAACACAAAGCCAATTTAAAATATACACAAACAAGATCTTAAATCCATCAAGAAGAAAGGACAGAAGAGGAAGGCAGAAGAGCTCGATTGAACCCAATATATGAATAAGAAGAAACATGAATGAAATCAGTCTATCAGAAGAAAAGAACAAGTAGAAGATAATACTAACCGAAATGTCATCACTATCAACCAAAAGTTGCAAGAGAATTTCTTAAAATACAAATACATTCAAAATATATTACTTGCAATCCAAAAACCGTCCATATTGAAACAAACACCTCACATTGATAACTCAAATATATTAAATATCTTACATTTAATACACACCAATCAAATGGAAGAATTTAAAAACTCGCAACAAGTTGTATATATCTTAGCAGTAACTACTCAGATGCGTAAAATATAACCCGTCAAAAGAGAAAATACTCTTCGCCCGAAAAAACAGAGTGGATTATGCGACTTGAAAATAACATCGAAACTATTAATCAAAACTTAAGCGATAAAAGAAAATAAATAATTATGGAAAACTTTGGCATGTGCGAAATTAGGTGTTAACATCACAGTATGAAAATAACATATAGAAATATAAAAGAATACACGGACACCGCAAAATAAAAGTTGAATGCATGTGTGTTGAAAAAGTATAAAACCGGCTTGGCCTTCTTCTAACGATGTTCTGTTTTTATATTTATCAACATTTAATTCTAATTCCTTCGTCATTGCCAAATTACTTTATTATTGAAGATTTTTCAGGTTTTCTGCATTTCTACGTATGTTGATGACATTCCTGTACATCAGGTGTGTGTCGTTGTATTCTCCATTTTTCTTTTCAAAACTGACTCCATTACTATTCTTCCTTTGTTTTAGGAAAACGGATAAAGGATTTAACGGTAATCAACAAATAATCGACTCATTGAATCCTTTCTAAATATTCCTCTGTTTTTTATTTTGTTTGTAGAATCATTATTGTTATGTTGTTAGTTAGGTTGCTGTGTTCACTTGTGTATTTGTTAAGGTTATACCTGGCGCTCCATTTCGTCAAGGTGTCTTGCAAAAACTATGTTACTATTTTGAATAAAAGTATAAAGTATTTCATATAAGCGTTGTGTGTAATGGATCCTACCGTGAGGCTTTACGTCGTATGCCATTTTTGTAGGTGATTTATCATGCTGTTATATTTCATTTCTGTATAGCAGCGTTTATTCTATTCATATTTGTACTTTAAACCGAATGGGTTGGATTGGCTTCAGCAGAGATGTATTTACATAAATAAATTTATTGTCAAAAAACAGTACAAACTGCGTATGACCACGTGGAGGGAAAAAAACTAATTTACTCTCCGGAAGCAAGCAAGGGACCATCCCATCAATTCCGATCAAGGGCCCTAAGGCAGAGGCGGATTCATGCGGATATTTTCTTGTTTATATTGGCTTTATTGAATTCATAGCATCTGACGCACATGTTTATTCTCTTTTTGGCGCGTTCTCTTCTCCGTGATATTTATGTTTCAGTTACGAGTTCAAATCAAACTTCCTCATGAACATACTAGTCAAATTTATTAAACTTTCTTTCCGACATTTAGACTCCTCAAATGGGTAGCCCTTCTCGAGAAATTAAAACCAAGAAGTATATCAGATCATTATAGATTTGTCGGAACACACATAACCTCAATGTGTGTGAGTCCTAAGTCAATACAGTTCAAAACACAATAAGGCACTAAAATCCATTTTCTTTCTCATAATAATGTTTTCCTTCTTCCTCGCCAATCTGGTTTTATACTTCAACACAAATACATTCAACTTTCATTTTGTGGTGTCCATGGACTGTCCTATTATTTGTCATTATTTTGATCGTCACTCCCTTCCTACCTCGTCCGTAGTTGCAGGCTAGTTTTATCCACACAGTGATTGTTGTCATCTTTGTATCAGGTTTGGTCGAAATTACTCCAGACATTCTTGAGTTATAATGAGATATTCTCACATATAACTCTATTTAATACCCTTTAGGAGTAGATTTTTGTACAATGATAACAATATAATCTATTGTCATATATACCATGCTTATCTGTATAATATCAGCTCGATTGGAAACTAGGAAGTGGCCGCAATATCAATTATCAATTTTGAAACGGAAGGGCAATTTACATACGATCGAAGCAAGATAAAGAAAACCTTGTTATAATGCAAACTCCCTTGTGAAGCTGGGTAGGGTCGGTTAGTCTTCTACACACTCCCCTAAAACGTCTAGTGGCGCCCACGACAGTGGCACCATAAAAATTAATTAATCTATTCGAATGGGTTATTTAAGAAAATCAATTACAATAATCTTGTAATTTTGTATTAATTTAGAATATCATTAAATAACATTGTATCATAACATATTATCAAATAATATTTTACCACTGTACATGGATCAGAAAATATGATCAAAATTTAAATAGCATCAAGGAAAATAAAATATTCAAATTAACCTAAAACATACAATTTTTCTCACGTGAAACTTCGAAAATATTTCGTTTAGATGACTTTTGGAAATACCTTTGTAGCGAATTACTTTCTAACTAGATATTAACAAAACATTTAGCTACCTAGAAATATTGAATGGTAATATCTTAAAAACGCATTTGCTGTAATTTTTTGAACACGTCTTAGTATTAAATTTATATGAGAAAATACTGACCCTTCTCAAGTACTTCCTAAGGGAGTCAATCTCATATAAGGAGTGTAGTCTCTATCAGACCACTTCAGAGATGTGTGGGTCTCGCAAGGTGAATGTTAACTCAACACTGAGAGGCGAACTGGGTGACGCAGTTGGTAAGCGCATGAGCGCGTTAAGCTCGAGGTCCCGAGTTCGAAACACGGTCCCGTCTCTCTTTTTCATTCAACATAACATAATTAATCTGTTACCTGGCGGTAAGGTTCACCGCAATTTAAGAGATTTCTATGAGAAGTGTAATATTAATGTGGAGGGAAACTACTTATGATGCACTTATTTTGAAAATATTCTTGATTTACAACTATAAATTTAAGACAATTTCTCCTTTAATTCTAAAGAGATAAGGAAATTAAGATAAGATAATTTTTATTTGCCTTGTTGCGAGCTTGTGGAAAACAAAAGATAGAACCTACTATTGGCCCTGAAACAAAGGGATCTACGCTCTCTTTGCATTAGATTTGCCTCCCGGAGTTCGTAGTGACATACAAAAGATCTCAGAGCTCATTTGAATTTGCGCGTTGTGTTGTTCGGCGCACTTCCCAAAGTGCGCAAGTCTTACAATGACACTCACCAGCGAGCGGTTCTGTAAACACGATGCGGGTGAAGCGCGAGAAGTACGAATAAGAGATTCAATACATAATCAATTCTTCATGTGTCACTGGCAAGCTGATCCACATCATATCGTAGCTTCATACTTGTTTGCTTCGATCCAAGTACACCACCAACCTTCAGAGTTCTTTTATTATCACAATCTTCCTATATTCTTTTGTAAGATTTTTCAATCTTTCTGAGGTACAGTAATACGCAGTTGAAGGTACTGAATATAAAATAAATTTGTCTGTATGATCGATATAGAAAAATATTTTGAGAGTAACTAATTTTGTCAACTTAAACCTGTATTTTTCAGTGTACTGTATTATTTTCGTATCTGACTTCGGAAACAATGATGCATTTCAGAAAGGTTTTCCTATTGAACTTGGACTGACCTCCCTGAGTCAACAGTGAGGAAATGGGAAACTCGCTTTATCCTTCTCCAAGTAAATTTTTTATAAACCGCACGATCCCTTAGCAACCCGATCCCATCGCACAGTTCGTACAAACATGATCAGTAATTCAGTTGTTTATTCTGCCTCCGCAACGAGTGCCTCTAACTCCGTCCAATGACCGGGAACGCATTTCTTCAATGATTCAACATCGTGTTCCGAGAAAAAATTCGCGGCCCCAAGGAGGGAAGGGGAATCGTAGGAGTCCGCCGCTCGGCCACGGTTCGTGGAAAGTGGGTGCGGCGTCCGCATCGCTAGGCCCCGCCCACACACCTCATCGCCATGGCAACCCTTATCAGGGGCGGTGCACAGTTAATGCTCGCGTGGACGCCAAGGGGAGTGGATGAGGGCAGCGGGTTCTCGCAGGGAGCGGGGAGAAGCCGATGTGGTAATTACCGCACAAGTTGTCCCCTGTCATTAAGTGTAATTAGGCTGCGCGGGAGCTGCCGCTTGGCGATGATGGATGGTAAGAGTGCGCGCTGTCTGCAGACGCTGCTGTGGAGTCTTTCTTTCGGTGATAAGGCGCTCCGAGACCTATTTCCAAACTTCAAAATGAGGGGTGTCCTCAGTCCAGGCCCTATATGCACCGCGTATCCTGAAATATGAAATTCGTGTCCAAATATTGGAATGTATTTATACAAAGATCTGATGGAATATCACGGGAGTAAAACTTTCTGAATATCAGGGACTTTCTGAATATCAGACCACTATACAAACAGTCTCTGTAAAAATATTAGGAAAGAGAGAAGATTAGGACTACATATGAGTGATATAAATCAATTGCTATAGAATATATAACACTTTAGTACATATCGAAGGGAATTTAAAACTGATTAGCACAAAAATTAACAAATTCGTGTAATCCAAACCGAGGGTACACAGCTAATGAGATAAATGTAATTTTTTAAAAAATGAAAATATAAAAACGTTCTTTCATAAAACGAATATATTCTTTAACTCAAAAAAATGATACAACTGTTATCACTAAACATTTAAAGAGAACAGTGTGAATATTTGTAGTCCACAAAATTGGAAAGGAAAAAGTGCTTTTGCGACAAACTAGGGAAAATAGGATTGAGATCTGTTGTGAATATTTGTTATTTGTTCATTGATAATGTCATAGTCATGAATATGTACATTTCATACATAAATTAAATGTATATAATATACAGAAATAAAGATATAAAATTGCTTTTATGGAAGTATTTTTTTTATTCTAAATATCACATTTAAAGTTACAGTGTCGTTTGCCGAAGCACAGCACCCCTGACACTGTTATTTGGAGTCATTGACAGCCACGACGCACACTTGGAAACCTCTGCATTTAAAAAAAATTTATTTATTTAATGATCACGCCGTATATTGAGTTATCTTTCTATTCTTTAACTCCATCACTCCGGGGGACTTAAAATTTCAGACCAGACATACATTAGTGATACATTACTATTAGTAAATTACATTATTAAAATCAATTAATTTAACGTCATCATAAAACATAATACCTTACTCTCGACAACATATTAATTAGACCCTATTTGATGAATGTAATGTAACATGATGAATGAAGGTAAATCTGTATTTTCCCCATTAATTATCTTCTTTTACAAATACTATCAACTTCTAATTTTTTCATGCCCTCTACGAAAGCTGCTTTCTTTACGATGGGAGAGTGCATTAACTGGTCATGTGACTTACGGATTAACATCAGACGCACGATATAGAGAAAGACACAAGGAATGGTTTGTACCAGGCGAGATGTTTATAGATGTTTATATTTAACCGGACATGGGAACTTAAAGTGTTATTCACGGAGAATTGGAAATGAGGAAGATGGTTTATGTGTGAGGAAAAGAAATGGAATTTTTGACCGGGTCTGAAATCTTAATAAGGATTATTTTATCGGATTTTATGTCTGATTTTATGTCATTCAACGCCCCTAAAATACGGATTTCAAACGAAGAACACTCACCGACTTTTTTTGAAATTTGATTTAGGTTTTTTAATTTAATTTTTAAGTGTGTAAAAGCGACGCACTAGGGAAAAGACATACGTGAGAGGTTAAGAACTTGGACATACGAGTTCTCCAGGATGAGCCAAAGTCCACGACCCATTGACTTTTCGAAATTCGATTTTGATATCATTTAATCGTTAAACGTGGTCTGATTTTCTCGCTCAGCACAAAGACTTCAAGACCTGCAGCTTTGAAATTCGCTACTTGTGTTCTCCAGGGTTGGTTAGTGTGAGCGATTTTTCGAAATGTGATATAGATTTTTCTTTATGAACAGTTTTGCGTTTTGGTGTAAGCTACGGAGCGATCAGTCCGAATGGCTTAGAGATTCCAAATTCTGAATGGGCATTCTCCCAGCGATATTTACGTATTATAATTTAGATTTTATCTCGCATACATCGATGTTGATTTAGTAAAAATGGTTGTAAAAAATTACAATATTCACGCGGGAACTCAGCCAGTGAAAAACTAGAACAACTTTCTAATTGCAAACTGGCGAGTGGATACTAATTCCCATCAAATCTCAAGAATCTTATCGTAATAAAGAACAGTTCACTGCAGTTTGATACCTCTTAACCCGATGAAGTTTCTGAGAAGACTTTTAAATCCCTTTCCTCTGGGCACTGCAACGCAGTCATGCAATTTAACTTGCTCAGTCTAGAGAACAAACGCTGCACTTATACGAAATATTATTGGAACATTTAATTTCTAAGTACTTACAAAAACCGATTACCCAGACTGCAAAAGGTGTTTCTGCTCTTGTATGTCGGTCCTTCATGGGAAATAAATGTAATTTGATATTTTCTCGTGTACTTCTTTTGTCGACCTTGTGCTCTCTCTCCTTGCAGGTCTTAGATACGATGCGACGCTGAATCTAGTCGTGCATCGCGTGACTTTGTTTCCTTGGGCCGTCGAATGAGGCGCACCCTCTCAACATCCCTCTTCACTTCCAGCCACCCTTTCACCTTTATTCTTATCGCTTCCAAGTCTTCACACCTCGTGCGCGGTACTGATATCTCCCACTGATAAGCAGAGCAGCTCGAGGGCAGCAGCGGCCAAATGCTTCGGCGCTCCCCATATGGCGCTCTTAAGGGTTTGGAAGGGTTAGTAGGGAGTTTCAGCACTAAATAGAGTTCCGAATTTATGAGGAGTCAAAAATTAAAACATAATTTATAGATCGTAACAGATGGATCAACCTTACAACTTCATGTCTTTTTAAATGATGACTATAGGATGAGATTTTTTTCTTTGTATTGTTCGTATACGTAATAGAATCCTAAATTGGATTTTCGTTTGAAAATTTCTTATATGAATGCAAAAATGCAAAAGTATACATATCCTCTAAATGGATTTGATAGTCCCTCCTCACTTCATGTTAATACCAAAATATTAGTCAATTAAAAAGAGCTATGAAAATTGTATTAAGTGAGAGTTGTCTGGATCCTCGGGGAACGTATTGCTGACTGTATTTCTACATTTTTCTGAACAAGAATTGTCATTTATTGATAACTTTCGGTCAGGCAAAAATGTCGATGAGTAAGGTATCGAACCTGGGACTCATGGTGTGATATTAGGGGTGTAAACTACTACACCACCCGCTCGTCTTTCACAACGGTACACCATTTCCACTCATCTAATCCCAGAAGACCTCTGAGACATCCCCATACAGGAGTTAAGTGAACCAGGCGGCACACTATGCTGTGTGCACTAAAGTTCCGGATTAAGGTTCGCTGTGCATATATTTCTTCCGTATACCTACACGTTGGGAAGATTTGTGAAAGTTGTTAACTCCATTATGGGGATGTCTCTCAGGTCTTCCGAAGTTAAGACTGGGTGGAAATGGTGCACACTTAGTGAAGGCGAAGGAATGATATAGTTGTTAACACCTCAGCGATCAAATCAGAAGTAATGGGTTCGATTTCCCGCTCGACGCCATGTTCTCCTGGCAGAAAGTTATCTCATATCTTCTCCACGTTGTACACGGAAGAAATATATGCATTGCCATTTATTATTGACCGGGTTCTGGGTTCAAGTTCTTTTTTTTTTGTAGTACGATTCATATATGTTTTCGGACCTAGTACGTAGATTTAATAATTGTGTAAAGTACTAAACAGGGTAACATTGTTATATTTGTATTATTTTAATATAATTTAAAGAAACTGAGCAGGAAATAGAAAAAAATGTAATAATATACATCATTTGATCAAGAATAGACTTGCAATTTGAAAGATCTTATGTCTAGAATAAAGAAAAACAAAGCTACCTACCTTTGACACGGTGCATTATTTAGCTAAGATATATCGGTAATCCACGTAACAAATAGTACAATTGTAATTTTAATGATTAATTAATTTTGTACATTTGATTAGAACAGCAGACATACGAAATAATAATATAATGATTTTGGTAGTTCTGAGAAAGACTGCAAATTAAGAA
The DNA here is from genome assembly GCA_002313205.1 of Laupala kohalensis. Lineage (NCBI taxonomy): Eukaryota > Metazoa > Arthropoda > Insecta > Orthoptera > Trigonidiidae > Laupala > Laupala kohalensis. Next base: position 148,466 of record NNCF01128662.1, on the reverse strand, counting down.
GAGGAGCTAAAAATAATTAAACTAGTTATAAAATTATAACGCAGAAAATATATGCTATGATGACTTCAATTCAAGGTCAATATTATGGAGAGATGGATTGGCGAAAGAGAGATGGATTTTATTATTGAAAGATTTTATTATTGAAAATAATAAAATGTGTAATGAAACAAGATTAAAACCACTTGAGACACACACTGACAAGTAATGATCTCTCTCGGCAAGTAGAGTTCAAAGAGAAATAAAATTGTGTTCCTTAGTGAATTGTAAAGAGAATCCTACAGCGAGTGGAGCATGTTGCTTTCCAAAAAGGCTCAACGAATGGAGTGTCCAAAGGTTTTCAACCCATAGATATGTTCTTTTGTTGCAGCAATTTGCCTAGAGGCTTTAAAGTTGTGTCCTTGTAAGGTATGTATCTGGATTCGACCCAAACCCGCCAACAGATGTGAAGAGATGAACAGAGGTGTGAGTTTAACAGCAGAAGTTCCCAACTTGTAAGGGCTTGAGAGCAAATTGGGAACTTTGGTTATGATTGCGGCCCGCACTTAAACAATAGGTTAATTATGCAAGTAGAAGAGAGGAATAAGTATAAACTAATATGCATACTTTAATTTTTAACAAAATCTTTATAATTTTATTGTTTGAAAAGTATTTACAATTACACAAAGGAGTGAAATTAGAAAGATAAACAATTCTACACCAAGAAAAAAATAGTTTTCATGAAGAAGGATATTCAACTTTTTATGTTTGTATGAATAATATAAAAGTGGTAGTTCCCTCCGTGGCTACGGTGTCTGCGTGATCGCTCGTCACCAAGTCATCCCGGGTTCAATTCCCAGGTGGGGCAAGATAAAATTTGTAGCTTTTCATTCCCATGTCTCAATTTAAATAGCTGTGATGTATGAAAAGTTCACCCTCTTCAACTAACAAACGCAGTTGTAATTCTCGGATACAGCAATCTGGATCCTATCTAGACGGACGTTGTTCCTCCGATCTCGGTAAAATTCACGATGTGTCTAGTGAGTAAACTCACACAAAAACTGAGCCTCACTGGCACTCGTCATTCGTGGTCCTTAGCTGGCCGAAACGAGATACATACATACAATATAAAAATGGCAAGAAGAGCAAAAATAAACTTACAAACTTAAATTAATAATATAGTAAGAAAAACATACAAAACGTCAATTTAGTAAGAATACTGTAACCCTTCATGTTCATCTGATGAACGAATGTTCACATCCATCTCATTTGTTGCTAATATCAAAAGATGCATCATGGAAGAATCTGTGAGTCGATTTTTACTCTGTTTTTTTAAATGAATTTCATGGAAGTTTTTTGTTGAATTTCACGCAATGTGGCGCGTTGCCTACTGGTTCATTGCTAATTCTTTATCAACTTAGTTTGTTCTTTTTTGTTGTATGGAAATAAATAATATTTTGAAAGAGCTATCAAATATTTGTTTCATTACTTTAAAATATTATTTTTCTAAAAGCTTTCGCAAGTCACGTGTGGTTCGCGGGCCGCAAGTTGGAAACCCCATTTTTATAACTTTTTTTTGGTTTTGAATAAAAGAAAAAAGGAAAATGGTATGAACGATCAATTTAAACTTTGGCGAGGAAATGCATCTATGAAATCATCTTTCATTTGTTTGCAATTTCCTTCCTCACAATTATCTATGAAGAGGAGGGGAAAGGTGGAGGTTGGCGGTTTTTGAAAGAAAACAATTGCATTATTTATTGAAATCACTTATTTATACAACAAAATGAAATAATTTTGAAACATTTCAAACGATTATTAAAGGAACACAATTCAACAGAATTAGTAACAGAAAAAGATTTAGTCAGGTACATCGTCTTGTGTTTAGGAATTGACAATTTGAAGGAATTTCGGAAACATTGAGAATTTAAATATTTGAATTGTTTTGCCAGATGTATGGGCGCACCCACGGGGGAAGGGTAATGAGACTAAATCCCTCCCTCAAGTATCTATTGAAGAATTCTACAAAACGAAAAACAAAACTGTACCAAATCAAAACAGCATTGAGCATACTTTATGATCAAAATTGATTTTAGACATATATGAAGATTATGCAAATTCTTCGACTTCGAGTGAACTATTAATCTCAGAAATTTTTGACGTACCCAGGTTCCAGCCACGGATTCCTCGCTCTACCAGGGTCCCTGTTGATCTCGCAACATAAACAAACAGATCAGCTTACATTCAACTCCCATTCCGGAGACCTTCCTCCCTCACTTGCTTCATACAGACACGTTTCCATAACTTTTACACCTTGAGGTGTTATCACGATAATTGTTCATTCTTCCAAATACAATTAACAATATTTTTAGAACCCGCGGTCGGGGTTCCCTTTGGATAGGGCCGATTTTATATTAGAAGAGGTTTTTCATAATATATTTATGTTTTACGCTGTTCTACTGCTGGACAGTTTATCATTCTAGGATAAATATAACTAAATATTTTATTCAATTATTAGTAATTCTTGTGACTTTAGCGTGAAATATAATCTATAAGATACGAAATTAAAAAGTACCGAATATTCTCTATTCCTGAGTAATGCCTTTGAGAATATTTAAAAGAATTAAAAAAAAAATATTTAACTGCCGTTAGAACGGAAGCATACACTGCAATCTTTGGATCATACCAAATTTCATGTTTCGTCCAGAGACCGATATGTCATCAAAACGTCGAATGTGATAAGTCGATTTTGATAAGTCGATGTGACGCGACGATTGAAAGGCAGCTGTCGACTTCACGACGCCGTAGGTGGGTCATAGGCGAACTAGCCCACCTGTAGAAAGGCATATCTTTCCACGCGTGTGGAATGAGAAACATCCGGCAAAGCAATCATGTTCGCAGAAAGACAGTAGTGGCAATCATACTCCTGAATTCGAGTGCGGAGTGGTCTTTTCGTGCAGTAAACATTACAATCAATAGAATTAATTATAAAACGGCCAATTATTTAAAAAAAATACAATTAATAGTATTGATGTTGATGGTGAAGAGAGTGAAAAAAAAATTACGCTTGGAAGCAGGAAGTCTGATTACTGATGAAGAGAGAGAAAAATGTGATCCAACAAATACCGAACAATTGGTGCGTTCCGGTATAATTTTATCAACCTACAAGTCCGTTGCCAAGAGTGTTGTTCTAGAGTCTTTAGTCTACAGACTAATGGTGATTATTTTTCAGTAATTTTATCAAAAAACTTTTACAAAATTACCATACAAATGATTTAATTAGATCAATTAATTGAAGGATTGATGATAATGATAGATTTAATTTTCGATTCTGATCTCGATTCCGATTCCAATTTTTTTCCCTCGATATCAAACTCGCTTCCGATTCCTGAAAGCTCAATTATTCCAGAATATTGGTCAATAGCGAATTATCAAATGTGGCGAGTGAATAAACTATTGGTCACCGCTTGATTACGAATTGGCAGAAGGAAGCCATAACGAACAAACGGATGTAAATGCATTTATGTCTAACATTGCTATATAACAACAATTGATGCATAATATTCATTCCAGGAAATAAGTATTTTAAGAATATTTCGCTCCTTTCCTTTGTGACGACTGATAGTCACATATAGTCTACAATACGTCACGTAGTGTACAGTACGATTAGAAAGATGTATTTACTGAAAATTCTATTATACAAACTTCTTTTAATTATTTTCATCCATTCTAATGTATGTATGTATTTCGTTTCGTCCAGCTAAGGACCACGATGACGAGTTTTTGTGTGAGTTTACTCACTAGACACATCGTGAATGAGATCGGAGGAACAGCGTCTAGATAGAATCCAGATTGCCGTATCCGAGCATTACAACTGCGGTCGTTAGTCGCAAAGGGCGGTTATCAGGCGCAGAGGGAAAACTTTTCATACATCACAGCTATTTATGATATGGGAGAGAAATAGTTATATTCGCTTAAGCGGCCTAAATTTTACAAACAGGTGACAGCTATCATTGTCAATATTGTTTGCCTCAAAGAGTTCTACAAAAAAGTCCGCGACAGCATATGTCTATCTACAAAACTTAAATTATCAATAAAACGTTATTATAAATACAAGTGTTAAAATACTTCAAATTAAGACAGTGATTTAAGAAGGAAAAAATCAGTCATCAAATTTAATGGATTAGTTGTTTTGGCATTTAACAAAGATAAACAAACGTCTGTAAATCGTAAAATTTCGACGGATACTTTAGATTTTACGAGAGTTTTAATGAAATTGTGCATCCGATAATGAAAAGCCTAGGTAATGAAAATTCGACAGACGCAGCTCCTACGAGATGGTATAGTGTAATACTGTCGAGTTTTCAATTAAATTTGTATTATTATAAATTTTAAAAATTAGGAAGCTGTACATGAATTTAAAAGCCAGTAAGTAAAAGTACTTTGATCATAAAATATAGATAGGTTAATTTTTTTCCCGAGTAAAAGAAGATGAGACTAAGAAAACTCAAGGGAATAACGAAAATAAGGGTAATAGTTCCTAAATACATTTAAATCGTCTAATCTTTGATGTTGTACATCTGTACATCGACTGGCCTTTTCGATCGTGTTTTTATACAGGACTTCGGATCTTTAGGTTATTACCCATTGCTTTTATTTATATCCTATCGAAGCTATGTTCACATTCCTCAAGCCCCCGCCCCCTATTTTAAATGAATCCTTGGTGCACCCCTAGCCAGATGAGCTGGGTTTCGAGTTATAATAAGTTTGTACAGCATTGTAAGGCAATATATGCACCGTCTTTTCTTGATTCGTAGTGTCCTATGATATTCATAGTTATGATATACATGATCAATTTTTTTCATAAAAAGTGAATCAAATACATTTTTTTTGTACGGAATGGAGTTTCTTGCCCCATTTCTTGTTAAGATCATTATAAACAGTACCACAATAGTCATTAAGTGGGTAGATAATTGATGCTATTAACAAAGCTTTAGTTGTGGATGGTAGATATCTTTGTAGAAATTTCAATACATGGAAGGAATGAAATATTTTCTTACTAATATACTGAACATGGCCAATGATCTGGTATCATGAGACCACCTAACCGTTGGACTTGAGTAAGGGAATTGGGAAGGAGAGATATTGGGTTATCGAGGACCTCATGGTACCGAACTAACATTTGTCTGGAGTGGGTGAGGGAAACTCCAGCAAAAACCTCACCTAGTTGAGCCAAGTAGGCTTTGAAGCCTTACTCTACCACTCAGCGGGATCATGGAAGCGAAGACGCTACCACTAGACCACCGCTGTGGAACCAAACAGATATAAGTATTTTAAGAATATTTCGCTCCTTTCCTTTGTGACGACTGATAGTCACATATAGTTTACAATACGTCACATAGTGTACAGTAAGATTAGAAAGATGTATTTACTGAAAATTCTATTATACAAACTTCTTTTAATTATTTTTTCTATAAGTTGCTATTTTCCTAGAATTTGGGGCTAAGTCGGAACAATACGATGGGTGTTCCAAGCGTTCTCAACTAAATGTTACTAAGCACCTGCGTTGGTCTAGCTGTGTGAGGACAGACATTGCCATCCACAAGAATCACTTCCCTTGTCAGGAATCCAGGTTACTTGCAGCGAATGATTTGTTCCACACACTGCACTGTGTCTGCAGTTTCCACCTCCGCAGGACGCCCAGGACGCTCCCCATCTCTGATGGCTTGCCTTCCCTTTTTGAACTTCTGCATCCAATTGAACACATCAGTACGAGACTTGTGCCGGTTTTAACACAGATAAGAAAAATGGGGATGGGGTGCGTCTAGCCATGTTCGCACGTACCGGTTTGAGCGCAGTTTCACCCATAATAATGACACATGTGTCGGTTTGAGCAGAGAAGGGGAGTGGGGCTGTGATAAGAAGTGAAACATGTACCGGTATGAGCACAGGTCAAAGTCCGACTTCGCAAACCCGTTGCGTCGGTTTGAGCACAATATACGGTCAATCCTGAGTATTGCGCAATCTTGCATCAAAGGAAGCAATCTTACGTCATAGGATGCAATTCCCCAACATATGATGCAAATCCCATGTACAGGAGTCAATACACCTGTGATGACAGTGAGAGACATACTGCTCTTTGCCCCAAGAGCGTTTCTGCGAGAGATGGATGTGGTGACGCAAAAGGGGGAGAAGAGACGTCAATCCTTAATTGCGCAATCCCAGAGAGGTAAGTGAACACATGCGCCATGGTGAGAGGAGGTAAAGGAGTTAGTCAAAACACACACAATAAGAGTTATTTTTAAAAAGGCATAAGTCTTTTATTATTTCACAACGATACAGATGCATAAAGAAAAGAAACATCATGTTATGTTACACGAACTAAATGTGAAAGCGTTACCTTAGCGCTCTCTACAATTTCCATACATAAATCACGATGTATTTGATTAATATTCATGCTTGATAGGATATGAATGCTTGTGATAATCTGTTTCACAAGCAAGAGTCGACTTTGGAGGTAGTCGTCTGAGAGATCTTTTAGCCTTTCAAGCGTTTGGAATATGAGGAACACATCATCTGCAGAGAACTGGAGAATTTTATCCAACACATCCGGATCGTGGAGAAAACTGACAAGACATCGCAATGATAGCATTTGATGCAATTGAGTGCAAGAGTTTCTCTGTCAAAAGTAACTTCCGTCCACTCTTCATCAGAATCACTCAACGTCACGTAAGAAGGAAACTGAAAGTCTTCAAACTAAGAAGTCTCATCAGAATCATCACTCACAATCCCGTCAGCATTCAGATCAATACGATTCATGTCTACTAACCAAGTCTCATTAGAAACATTGCATATGGATTCGCAAAATGCATCCAATGTTCGAGGGTATATCGGACAGGACCGATGATGCGATGTCATTGTTCGATACAAGGTTTACAAAAAAATTATGCATGCAAGGCGTGGTTTGTGTATGAGCGATCGGAACATCCTCTGCTAGTGAGATAGAACAATCTATGACATGCTACACGTTTTGTTTTATCTAAACGAAACACCATGCCAACACGAGAAGAAGCGTGAAAAGACTGTCGAAGAGGATATCGCAAAATTGACACATGCTCGACGCAGCAGAGGTAGTCGAACGCGGTGTGGATGCACCCATTGTTAGACGCCAGCAGATGTTTCGAGAATGTGATGTTCTCCAGTAGTTTGAAAATAGTGAGCAATGCTTTCAACCTGTTCGCGAGAAAAGGGATGACGACAACCTATACACATGAATTTTTTCTTTCCCTTTGAACACTGCGGAAGGGGAATTAAATACACATGACGATAGACGTTGCACGTTGTTTGAGGTGGTACAGTGATGAGCGTTGTAGACTGCGAAGCGTTGTCTGACACAGGTGTGACGACATGCGATGTAGGCACTAAAACAGGTGTCACAGGTTTAACGGCGTGGGGTGTCGACTCTCAAACGTTGTCTGTCTCAGGTGTCACAGGAGTAACGGCGTGGGGTGTCGACTGCGAAGCGTCACCGCCTGAGTTGTAGGCAAAGCTACATTTTCACGATATGTTGACACAAAACCATGTACGACGAAAACAGTTAACCCCACAAAGGATATGCAAGCATAGAATATCGCTGAGGAGATAGCCAAATAAAAAAGTCTGCTAGCTTGTGCTGATCCCCTCTTCGTTTTCATGTACACGCTCTCGCTTGGATTAACAGTCACGCAGGGTGGGTGGAAGACCGTCAAAATGTGTGCTCCAATGTAATAACGTTCAAGTCAATAACGAAGACTTATAATTCGCGGATTCGCTTGAATAGCTGCAGGTAAACGGTTAAATACAACACGAACTTGACGTGCAGCTGAGTTGGCGAGGATAGCGATCGGTAGATGACACAACGTCTTGTCATCAAACAAGAGAAGATTATTTTCCAGACTGATTATATTTCACGATGGCTTCGATGTAGTCTTCGACACGCATGTCATGTGGGAATGCTCAGTGGTCACAGACGGACGATGCGTTCTCGAGCACTTCTCAGAGCGCAGTGTGCTTCGACACTGCACAGCGCAACTTAAGTAGTAGAACCATTGCAGCATGACGCACATGCCTTGCCTTTGCGGCGCGACTATGACACACATTCTCCGCTTTGGCGGCACAATACAAAGAGATTAATGCAGCTGTTTTTGCGGCTCAATGCGGCACTTGCGGCAAAACTCACAAAGAATCCCCACGCGTATTACGTAAATGCAGTGCCTTTTTGCGACGCGACACACAAGGGAATAACCTCGTTCGTATGACGCACATGAAACATATATAATCCATTTCGTCGAGCACCACACTCGGCACTCGATCTATTCTCGTTGAAGGTTTAGTACACTCCGAGGAGACTGCACAAAATATGATGACTACTCCGTCTCTTCCCCACGAATGTGCTGCCGTCATGTCACATGGTAAGTACATCTTTTAAAAAACGCACCATTGTTTTATTATATTTTCTTTCTCATGCATTATTTTCATTATTTTATATTTGCGATAGTGGATATGCAAGGATTTGTACGAAAAGGAAACTTTATTTTTAAAAGTCTATCTATCCTTGCGGAGAGGAACATGGAAACGTGTGTTCGATCCACCATGTGAAGAAGAGGCGTTGAAGCAAACGCTACAAAGATTGCACTGTGGTTGTAAAACAGTCACCATGGAAAATGAGTGGTAACACGGATTATATGAATTTACAGCGGATTTTGAGGAATAGATTGGAAACGTTGTATGTGATACATCTAAAAGGGGTACAAAAAATTCAATGGTTAAGACCCTATGTTAGTCATCAAGTAAACATTATCAATATGGAAACACATGGGTGTCCAAAGTTAAGCGATTGCGTGGAACGCTTGTAAAAAGTGTTCAATAAAAGTACACTGTTTGAAATAGTGTTGGGAAGGAGGTTTGAGGATCTCAAGTTAAGCGAACGTCTGTCTTAGCAATATTCCTATGGATCTCCGAGAAGGAAAACATTCCTCCGTCTCCTGCAGTACTTTTTATCAAACGCGTAATGATACTGTTAGTTTTTTGGTTTCAAATTAATTTTTCGATCCATCTATATACTAATTTTTGTTTTATTTTTCGATGTTCTGGATTCGGCAAGCAAAAAGAAGAAAGAAGAGACCTCTTCACCGCATGTACCTGATTGTAGACAATCTATAGAAAATTGGCCGGTAAAGATAAATAAGATAAAATAAAAAGCAATGTTAAGCAGGAACGTTTTATTTTTCTTTGTCTTATTTTCCCCATAATCCAAGTAGGGTTATTTAAAAGAAGGATAAAACCACATTTTTAATACTATTCCTTTATTTTGTCCTTTTTTGACCTACAAAGAAAAAAGATACATTTAGACCGAAGGTGACAAACATGTAAAGGAGAGATGGATTCTTTTCCCACGCAGTTGACCTGACCCTTCATCCCTCATAGTGTACCCGAGAATAGTCTTCAAGCATTTTACGTAAAGTCGAAAAGCTGTATTTGCATTCACATCATTTTTCTTCCCCAGCTCACAGAGCACAGAGTTGACGAGATAGGTCTACACCTTCAGGCTTGCATGCGTGGAACATAGAATATCTCCCTTCCTGAACACATGTCGAGGTTGCTGACAAAACAATTCTGCGTTGTTGATCTCGCTGGCAGCTGGAGACAGGGATATACGACGTCCAGGGCGATGAGCCATCATGTGTGCGAATCCTGTAATGGTTCGCTGTTTTTTATACACAACATTGACGTCAACAAGCGATGATTCTTCCTTTATCGTACAGGAAGTACAAGTAGGATAGAAATGAAAACACTATGTTATTCAATTTTTTACAAGATTTTTTCATATTTCCATGCATTATGTATCGATAAAATCTCAACCATTTGACATAGCAAAGGGGATACTCTTTGCGAAAGATTTTCTCCACCACTAAAACCATTATATAACGCATAGACTGCAATTCCTCCCGGTAAAAGCGTCCAGCGATGGCTTCTCCGTGCTCATCTTCAAGGAAATACATCACAGGATTCGAGAGATGGACTTTAACGATTTTAAAAAGTTCCGTCGTCCATGAGGGTTCATAATCTTTCTGAACCTGATGTTTTTATTTGCTAATGAGTACGAGATCGCCTACACGAAATTGTTTTGTCATGCAATCGAGTATCTTGACACGTGCATAAACCGTTTTCATGAGTCTATTGCCCTAACATCCATCGGTCGCATGCTTGTAGTGCGATTCTTTGTAGCATTGTGTCACGAAGAGAACTGGAAAGCATAGTCAACTAATGATGTGACCGTTCTGAAGAGAAACATGCCACATGCGCGCTTTCTATGTACAACGGAAACGTTCCACAACACATGCATAAATGGCGGAGAAAGTGGTATAATGACGAATGCCTTTACCTTTCAACCACGTCGCAGAAACGGTATTGCAGAACTTTGTTCCGTGATCTGTCTGTAGAAGTGTAGGTTTGTGTTTGGAGGATGAGCACAGGATGCTTTGGAATGTTTTCTTGATAGTCGCTCCCGTCTTACTCTTCACTGGTTCAGTCCATGCATATTTCGAATAGACATCGATTACAGTGAAGATGTAACACATGTCTCTATTGCTCTTTGCATAGGTTTGTATTTCCACCAAATCCGACTGCCAGAGATCGTCAAGTCCCTTGGTGAGTAAGCAACGTCTGGTATAGCGTTTGCGAGCCGGTGCGTGGAGTTCTCGCAATACCGGTCCACACATAATCGCGGTATGTGTTTTAAATTATTTTCGTTCTCGTTGTATGAGTCCAGGGTCACGAATCTCGTTTTCGATTTTCATCATTTCTCCACTATGACCCCCGCGCCACGCCGATTGAGAGACATGTAAAAGACGTAAACGATCAATAAGTGTATTCGGATCACGCCAATATTTATATTCCGGAGATGACACATAACGAAGACCTGATCCTTTCTTTGACGTGGAGCGAGTGGGAGGTCCCATCAACTCCTTAATGATTTTATACTTGTCGGTTTAACTATACTTGAGACGACCACGTTCAAAATATTTTTTTCTATGATCACACTTAGAGGAAACGTCACCTAACAGATGGTTTGTACTTTGTCATATCCATAGGTGTCACTTCTCGCATATTGGGAGTTTATAAAACACGAGTTGTTTGAGACAGGTGCCGGTGTATAGGTCCCCTTTCATCGTGAATGTACCGTCTTCGTTGAGTATTATGGAAGTATTCCCAAAATACATCTTTCCATCGACGATATAGGGTCCTATAGATGCTATCACAGCGTCCTAATACAAATAATCAACTATTCGGGGTACAATGAAGAGCCGCAAAGGGATGGACCAAAAACATCCTCCTCCCCGTCTTCGTCTTACTCCTCCCCGTTGTCATCTTCGTCTTGCTCTTCTTTATACAAACGATCAAGATTGTATGATGATTGTTCTGCTCTTTGGGGAGTGTTGGTGAGAAAACGTCAAAAGAGAAATATGTTTTTTGTCTTTCCTTTTCGATGACTTTTTCTACAGGTTCCTTCACGAAGAATTCCAACATTCTACTGTGATCACCTTCCATGACTTGGAGCGCTTGTAATTTTGCTCGAATGTTTTCACGAACACGATCAATTTCTTCTTGTAACGGTAGAGCTGGGGATTTGGTGGTGGTGGTATGAAATGGTGGAGGTATTCCGCGTGCTCACTTTGTTTTCAACCTGTTGCTTACTGACGGGATCATTATTTTACGAACCATGTCCTGATTCTTTATTATATTCATAACCACAGCTTTGCTATTTGAAAACATGCTCAGTTTTCCTCCCTGTTTAGATTTTTTCCTTTTTCCTGAATGACGTTTTCATTTTTCCTCCTAACTTTGTTTTCACTTTCATAGCAGCGGCGGTAGCCAAACACGCTGCACGTTCACCAAGTCCCACATTGTCAGAGGTCACGCTTCCACGCACGTTTTGCGAGATCTTTGTCTGCTCTCTGTCGCTCTACACCTCCTTTGTCGTGATGGTAAGCAATATCATGCTCTATCTAGGTCGTTGATTCCGCGATCCACACGCGCTAAATGCTTCATCAATTGTGAACCGCGACCACAGAATTGGTAACCTAGAATAAGCAGTTCAATAGACAATGCATTAATGGCGCGACTGATTCAACCACCAATCACACCACGACCGTTTTTGCGTAAAGCTCGCCATCGGAACAGTTGCCGACGGAGCGGAAAACTGTTATTCCTCACCCTTCTCATGACGTCACATCTCTGTCGTGGTGTTTAAAACATTATTATATACGAGGAACGATAAATAGATCAAAACCCTCCGAATACCGTCACTGCTGCATGCTTTGTGTCACGTCGATCACGAGAAAGTCGAAGGGATGTTGTTTTCAAATAGGAGAACACATGTGTTTGAAATCTTAAAAAGATAATAAATTACTGCCGACATGTTCCCTGTAAATTGTCGCGAAGTTGNCGTGGTGTTTAAAACATTATTATATACGAGGAACGATAAATAGATCAAAACCCTCCGAATACCGTCACTGCTGCATGCTTTGTGTCACGTCGATCACGAGAAAGTCGAAGGGATGTTGTTTTCAAATATGAGAACACATGTGTTTGAAATCTTAAAAAGATAATAAATTACTGCCGACATGTTCCCTGTAAATTGTCGCGAAGTTGTTGTCGTCTTGTCGAAAAGCAACCACTATGTTTGCATTACCGCGAATCAGTTGTTTCGGAATTTTCGTATAGGTTTGACAAAGGTACAACGCATCGCTATGTCTATGACGACCGACTGAAAAATAGGTTTTGATGCAATATTGTTTCTCTGTTGTGATATCATCGAACACAATGATACTATTGGAAACAGCCTCTGCTTGAGGGATCACCTTCTCATATTGAGAAAACACATCAAATCCATAGACTCAATCTGTGATACGCTTTAAAAAACGTTTCGAAGGTCGATCTAGAGTGGTGGTGTAGAAATAAATGCGTTGAAACTTGAGACTGTTCGGTTTTGTCAAGAGGGAAACAACATTTGTTTTCCAGCAACCTGATGGACCTTCGATAAGCGGACGTACACTATCCGGCAAAAGAGGACCGTTCTACGCGCTTCCATCGAAGAACAAACACTATCCAATAGTTGGACGACATTGTGTACGGGGATTTGTGAAGAATGTTCAACAATATCCATCGCGACTGCGAAGAACATGAGAATGGAAACCAATAAATAGTTCAACACCTTATCACGATACACATTCGTCATCCTCTATGAGATGGATGTCTTTGGTGGCAATGTGTGAGACGTAGGGAGGATATTATTATTTTGAAGGCAAACGTGCATTGGTGAACCCGAATTGGAGAGCGATGGTGCGGCGAAAGGTTACGTGGATGCACTTGTTCGTCATACCCATGTCGTATCACGTGATGAAAAAAAGGAAGAAGACGAAGAAGCCTTCAACCAATAAGTGGATAGAAAAATAAAAGACATCCCACCTGTCATCTTTACCATCATGCTCCATAGTTTCCCAAATCCATTGACTACCTTACCCGACGACGTTTCTTCACTTAACACGGGTGTAGCTGCGTATCATGCTCCCTATAACGGAGAGTTGCATGTACTACGCTACTATGCCTCAGAGAGGGTGGTGATGACCGGTGTGTCTACTGGTGTTGAATTCGGTAAACTCGATAAGAATAACTTATTCCGGTTGAGGAAATTGTTATTATGCATTTAAATACCAACCCAGAGCATCTGAAGCGAACGATAAAACAAGAAAATGGGAACGATAAAACACTATTTTCATATAATTTGAATGCGTATTGGTCCCTATGCGTATTGGTATATGAAATTTCAAAATTTACGTGAGTAAAGAACAAACAAAAAGATTAAAAAGAACGATGTGTGTTTAGACTTACAACAAGTGTACATTACATGATGGCCCAAAAACGTCCAAAGAACAAAAATAAGAGAGTGCTCCCTATTTGCAAGCGCGTGGGAGGATTCCTTCCCCTACTCTCCCTGATTGGTGCCTTGGGTGCCATGGATTCGCCTTGAGTTGAATTTGCTTCATCTTTTTTTGCTTACTGTAAAACGAAATATTCTGTCATAAATTAATCCTTTTTTCTTTAATTTAGAGTTAATTTATTTTTCACTATGCTCTATTGTGTTGATATTAATGCTTACATTATGCATTATATGATTGTATAGACGTAAACACTGTGTTTTTAGTACATATTTCTTCCGTGTACCCTACACATGGAGAATATATGTGATAACTTTCGGTCAGGTAAAAATGGCGACCAGCCGGGACTCGAACTCTCTTGCTTTGATCGCAAGGGTGTTAACCGGTGGTGTAGCGGTTAACACCCTTGCGATCAAAGCAAGAAACCCGGGTTCGAGTCCCGGATGGTCGCCATTTTCACCTGACCGAAAGTTATCACACTATGTGTTTTGACCCAATGTTCGGCGGATGAAACGCAATGAACATGAAAATCATTAGAGCTCGCCGCCAGCGCTCGTTTTCTTGACGAGTTTGCCGCAGGATCACCACTTCATTAAGACAAGTCGCTTCGCAGACGAGTTTACCGGGATCAGAGTATCATTAACGATAGCCGCCAGCACTTGTTCGTATTGAAGAAAAAAAATGCAGGAATACAAAATATAATAATATCCATGTATACGTTTATTAGCAATTTTCTTTCTCCATGACGGCGACGATTCTCTTGAAAACACTGTCTTTTCACCGTGAGTGCAGAATCTGGACTGCACTATGCTGTTTTCTTCTGCTCGGGTTTATATACATGTTTTCTGCGGTACATGAAAGCAGAGACTATTGCCGCTATCATTGACTCACACGTCGACTTTCCAGATATGGCGTTCATCTCGAAAGATATATTTACAGTAAGTTTAAAATATCAGTGCAGTAAAGGAGACGAAAGCCAATGCATCATGTCGGTCCTCTTCTGAAACAGAACTCATTGCTGTAATGTTAAAATGTCGTGGACGCTTCATCATTGCCGCTAGTGTCGGTATTCTTTTGATCTCGTTACATTCTCCCCACAAAAAACTGACAACATTCTAATCGAGAGAAGGGTGTTTAAGACACTGTAGACCGTCTCAGAACACCATTTTTCGTAGTACGAAGACAGTAACAGTCACACCAACCCCAACACTATGGACGAATGATCGTATATGTTAACACCAACGGTGGCGATTCGTGGGAGGTTGTGGAAGGCGAGTTTTTTTCAACACACAATCTACTACATACATGCTACATACGCATGTTCCACTCTACTTTTCCTTGTAGAATTTCTTGGGGAGAAGCAGAAGGAACAGGGTCAGGATGAACAACAACCACCTGCTCAAGAGTATAATGCGACGATGCACGGAGAGTGTGCCTACCTTATACTGTTTTTTAATGGTGCTTCACAACAAATTTTCGCCTTTATATATCAGTTCTTTTTATTATTCAGAAGAAAGATTTCAATCTGAAACCTGTCGGACCTTGAGAAATTACAGGAGGGGTAAAAATATTTTTATTTCTTCGTTATGATCTTATTTGAGAGTTTTATCATTCCATTTATTTTTTTCTTTTAGTTAGCGATTAGATGGATATGTTGTATGAAATCCACAGTTACAACCTTTGTCAGGTATGTTATTCGCATCTACATTTTGTTTGAAAAGTATTCTGTATAGTATTGAAGACTATACACCGTGTTCATGGAGCAGAAGGAGGTGAGTGATCGGGAAGGATTGCGACAGCAAGGCAGTGGCGTAGTGCGACCTACTGTGATTCATCATACACGTGATGTAGTCCTGCATGAATCGCTTTAGTGGTGAAAACCACATGCATTGTTTAACAGACATATTTTGCGTGGAAATATAGAGAATACGATTGACATTCAACAAATGTCAACATTTTTAGAATATCGCGAAACACCTTTTCGTTCAACATTGCATTGTTTACGACATCCTTAATATAAAATTATCGCTTACTATTGAGGATATGAAT
Organism: Laupala kohalensis; assembly: GCA_002313205.1. Lineage (NCBI taxonomy): Eukaryota > Metazoa > Arthropoda > Insecta > Orthoptera > Trigonidiidae > Laupala > Laupala kohalensis. Next base: position 132,465 of record NNCF01128662.1, on the reverse strand, counting down.
TTATAATTGAAAAACCTTCCTCGCCGGAACATGAACACATGCATAATTCAAAAATTTTCCTTTCCTCCCCGGTACGTGTATATTCTTCATGTGATTCTGAATAGCAATAGCGCATCAATATTGTGGAACCGATCAATACACTTTTCAATGAGGTTCAAGAGCGGTATAGTAGTAAAGCGTTAAAGAAACAATGAGCTCTTAATATCCATCCATTCATCCTATTCCGAAGCCTACCAACATCACACCTTTTGCAGTTGGACTCAATGTTGTCAACCTTAGATGCGACACGCAATCGCTATATATCTTTTCGCGGACGTGATGTAGCGAACTTGTTGTTGAAAGCGTTGAAGGACATTGCGCACGACTATGACGCATCTGTCGACCACCTCCTAGCATTCGCGATGCGTCCCGACGATGACAACCATTTCCGAATTGCGACGTCGTGTTATATTTGCGGGACCTAACCAAAAACAGATGGCGTCCACAATAATTATTTTTGTGGGGCTTTAGGGCTCGTCAATCCACAATAATAATCACTTTAGTGGCGCGTATCGTGGAGCTGCACACAACGCATGTAATGTGAATTATCAAGTTTCTCTTCATAATTATATATTGATTCACAAATCTGCTTCTTAGGATTCACATTTAATTCTTCACGCAACAGGAAACGTTCCTATGTAAAGAAATAAACTCTTTATCGTGCCTGACAATCAAGAGCGTTTCATTTCTATTTCGGTGCCCGTTGGGAAAGTGGAGCTTCGTATTCTAGACTACTTGAAATTTATGTCCACCTTGCTCGATGCTTTGGCTCACACCCTCCGTCCGACATATTTCCCGCTTGTTAGCATGCATTTTCCCGATGACATCCTTTTCACATTAGCGTGTAGAAAGAGTGTTTTTCCATGCGACTATGTCAATACGGAAGCTGAACTCGAAGAAACTGCATTTTCTTTCAAGGATGCGTTTTTCTGTCGGCTCTGCGGTACTTACATTTCCGATAAACATTATATGCATGCTCAACATGGCAGGCAAGCGTTCGGGACTCGCAAACTATATAACTATGTCGATTTGTAATTGAAAATCAATGTGGTTCTCCTCACCGACATATTCGAATCGTTTCGAAATTTGAGTGTATTCACTCGATTCTACTCGTTATCTCACCACACCGTCTCTGTCCTAGGGTGCCACGTTAAAAATGACGGGGGTGACATTGGGACATTGGAACTGCTGACCGACTAGGTGATGCTTCTCTTCTTCGTAAAGAGTGTCCGTGGTGGTCTATGTCAAATGAGTTTGATATGCGCGAGCCAATAATTCCTTCATGGATGGCAGCAACAATACGTTAGTACCTGGATCGTTATCTTCAATTTATCGACTGTAATAATCAGTATCGACTGGCCATGCCACAAGCGTTACCCGTAGGTGATTTTCAATGGGTTACGGATATTGCAAACTTTTGCGTAGAGCAATCGGTTGCGGAGGACACGTCTCTCGGATATGTGTTAAAATTCGATCTCGACATTCTAGAACATCTCCATGACACCTTCAACGGCTTGCCGCTTTGTCGTGAAACACAAAAACCACCCCTCCACAGTGTCGACAACCGAAACTGTTGGCCACACTTCTTCCGAAACTACATTATGTCATTCACATTAGCAATTTGCAGCAAGTGTTAAAAATGGGTTACCAACTCATTCGCATCCATCGCATTCTCTCCTTTCGTCAAAGTCATTGACTTCTCCCTTACCTCGAACATTGCATTGCAGAAGAATTGCACTACTTCTTTCGAAACGAAGTTCTTTAAATTGATGGTAAATAGAATTTACGGGAAAAGTTGTGAGAATGTGCGACAACATCGACGCATCTATCTCGTCAACACGTGGGAGGGACTGTGTGATGCGCAGAAACGCATTGCGGATTTTGCGTTTTTATGCAGTCGACCGATCGAAGTAGATCTTATGACGATCGGGCTCCACAAAACAGAAGTGCTTATGAATAAACCTATTTACGTAGGATTTTCGATTATAGAACTCTCGAAATATTACAAGTTCGATTTCTTTTATACATTTCACAAACTGAGGATTCCCGACATGAGACTGTTGTATTTAGACAATGATAGCTATATTCTTTCAATGTCGCGTATGACGTTATGAATCTCTATTTTTCCTTCTATGATACATCTACGTTTGAACTGTCGAATCGATTTGATATACTTCCATGCAATAAGACAGTATTGGATCTGTTTAAGGATGTATGTGGAAGCGAAATGTTGGTAGAATTTGTGGGTCTTCGACCCAAAATGTATGTAATTAAATGCTCTCCCAACGTACCTCGCACAGGGTAAAAAGTATTCAGCAATCTCTTTTGCAACAGTATCGTTTCGACTACTACTAAGACTGTCCATTTAATGACAATTCGAGAATGGATATTTAATATTGCATCCTCTCGAAATCGCATGAGCTTTATTCGTTCGAGCAGCAAAAGCGCTCTCTCACTTGTTTTGTGAAAATATTTTCGGTGGATAAAGTAACGAGTCTACCGTGGGGTCACTATCGCATTGCGTCAGATGAGAATGAACCGTCGTTGTGAGCAGTCGTCATCATGAAAGAAGATATAATAAACCTCGCACGCAATATCATCCATGCCATGTTCCACTTTTAATATTGTGATCCGGGAATGTGGCTTGAGCCAAATTGCAATCGATGCACATTTAAATCTATTAGCATTGTTTGTCATCTTGAATATGACATACAACGCAACATCATGCAAGAACGAGTCACCGTGCGACTCGCGCTCTAGTCATTGTCATCTCCTACTGAAATTCTTCCACCCGCCCATGAAGGACACTAGGGCAAAACAACAGCGCGGTCTCTGTCCTATGTTTTCAGTATACCATCTGCCTGAATGTTCTCGCTCGACCTTTTCTAACCTACTGCAGACATATGTTTTGATGGGAGAGTTTGGAGAAGTGGTTGCAGGAATATGGTCACGCGTACTGCCCCATATGCCGCAGCCATTTGGGTGACTACAGAGAGTCTGTGTCAAAATGTTAACTCTCACCTCACCAATGTGAGGGGGTGTTCGGTGCCTACAAAAGTTTATTTCATCTTAAGTCAACTATTACATACGTAAGTTTTTTTCTTTATCTTTTTTATACTATTCTATTATGACAAGTGTTTTTACACAATTTTTAATGTTTCAGATCGCACCATTCAGATTGCACATTCACCGAGATGTGATGTAGCAGACATTCTCGGTGGGATTGGCATTTTTTGTATATATCCATTTTTTATTATATTTATTTTTATTTTAAAAAGTTAATTAATTTTTTGTTTTTCTCTATTTGTTTATGTATTCATTTTTGTATCCTTTATATGTATATATAAACATTATTTTTTTATTAAAAAATTTTGTTTTCCAATTACTTTTTTCTTTACCTTCATTCACCATCTGAATAGGATACCCCCACAGAAAAAAGTATAATGAAAAACATTATCATTAAAAAAAAATATTAATGCAGAGTATACATTAAAATATAATTCTTTTTAGCAGTATAATGTTCCTTGACATAACTCAGTGTGACGGCATCCTGTGGATGAACTGGATTTTCTAAATTGGTAAGGTGTAATTTTTGACAGTCGATGAGGAATTCTCGTACGATCAGGTTGTGTACAGCATCTTCAATTTTTTTCCATTTTCTGTCCATATATAACTTGGTTGCCACATCGTTTCCCTCTACGTGTAACTTCAACATCACGTGTTCCTTATGAAGTTTCAAGTCGTGCATTCAAGGAATGCATGTTGTATGGCACATTTCACATAGTCTTTGTTTACTGCATCTGAAGCGTTCAAGGGAACATCTACGTTTTCTATACGAAAGCGATTTGCATTAAAAGATGACATGCCATCGGGTTGTTGCAGACATAGCTTACTTGGATCTTACTGTCTACCTCACACGTCGAAGCCCTATTTGTTCGAGACCTTCCAATCGCATTTATTACATTTTTAATATCTTGATAGTTGAGCTCTCAGACGAAATAATCTCGTCATCCACATGTTGGTGCACACGCTTCACTTGTTCTTCAATATGTTTTTTACAGCGTACTGATTGCTTTTGGAACGATGATCTATAGCATGGATGAGTGTGTGATACATAGTACCTAGATTGATTTTAATTTCATTGCGAACAAAATGTTGACTCGCGAGATTTTCACCCTAACGTTTCCACTCTGCCACTTGCTTCTGTACATCTTGTTTCTTGACAAACAGTTGCGATACATTATCGATAAAGTAGGTTTGCGTAAGTTAACATACGTTTTGTCCACAGTATTAGCATGATCTTCACACTCTATCCGTTCTTCCTCCAAGACTTGCGATATATGTTGCTCGACTTTCGTTTCAATTTCTTTGCCCAAAATATTGCTGAGGTCTTTCACGTAGGTTTGCTCTCAAAGAGGTGTTGTTCAACGCGTCGTGCTTACGCTTCGTCGGAGAGGTTTTGATGTAGTTCATTCACTGATGTGTCCACATACGCTTTCACATCGTCTGCTAGCAAAGGACACGAGCTGCCCTGTGTTGATGTGTTGCCATTCATAATGATACACTTCTGATTTATACCAGCTTCTCCCACCATGACGCACGTGCTCACTTACCCCGCGGGGATTGCGTAATTAAGGATTGACGTCTTGGTTTCCCCCTCGCGTCACCACACCAATCTCTCACAGAAACGCTCTTAGGGAAAAGCGCAGTACGTCTCTGACTGTCATTGCAGGCTGTTTGACACCTGTGCTTGTGATTTGCATCCTAAGCTGGGTATTGCATCCTATGACGTAAGATATCTTCCTGTGATGCAAGATTGCGCAATACACAGGATTGACCTGTGTTGTGATCAAACCCGCACAACGGGTTTATGAAGCCGAACCTTGACCTGTGCTCAAACTGGCACATGTGTCACTTCTAATCGTACCCCTACCCCCTTTTTTTGCTCATACCGGTACATGTGTTATTCTTATGGGTAAAGTTGTCCTCAAATTGGCACATGCGAACATGGCTTAACGCACCCCACCTTTTTTCTTTTATATCTGTGCTCAAACCGGTGCAAGTCTCCTACTCACAGTTATCCGTGAGAAATAGTTGTCAGAATACACGGGATGCAATTCGTGAAGCACTTCTGTGGAGCACTTGGCTCACAAAACCGCACAAGTGTACGCTTTTCTTTTCATGCAACACAAACGCGAACGAGCACTGGCTGCGTCTGACTGACTGCGTACCTACGAGATGTCACGCAGCCTATACGAGAAACATATATATGCTGCCATCTTCTAGTAAAAAATGAGCTCATAATTTCAAATGGTGCAAGGCAAACTGACGTTTGCAACTTATATATTGACTTGCCCTCGTATGTTTGAAAAATAAAGGATGGAGGGTATATTGTAAAGCAAACAAGAGCCCATATTTTGGAATATGCTACTAAATGATATTATTCTTAAAGCTAGGAAGAGGAGAGAAAATAATAATAGTTTATGCTGATGATTATATTGTAGGTGAGAAATTGAGAAGTTAGGGTAGAATGTTGTGAATAAAATTTTAAGAGCACTGTGGAGAGAAGGATTACGCTCATTTCAAACAAAAACAAACGCTGATTTTGGAATGCTGATACCTTACAGAATACGTACAAAACTTAAATAAAACAACAAAACTATCAAAGAAGAGATCTGGAAAATATCTTGGCTTAATAATTGATGAATTTTTTTATTTTGTGATGAAAATGTATTAAAGGTAAAATACGTTACTGAAATATCAGTAAAATCGATAATATCGTTGTATGATAGAGCGCCTTTACTTGTTTTAACATGTGGAACACCATATGGGAACATAGGATCCACAACATCCCTATCGAGAGGAAGTTAGGGGGTGTACATAGGATATGTGGCATTCATTGGAGTAAGTGTTATCTCGTCTCATTGAAAGCGCTTAGAGACCTTACAGATACCTATGGTACAGGCACTTACGACTATGGATTCAGTACAGAAGAATACGTTTAGAAAATTTTGTAAACAAGAATGGGTACTGGTATAAGAAAGAGTACTGTTAAAGGAAAGAAGTAAAATTATGAGAAAATTAAAATATTGTTGGCAGATACGGGGTAGGAAAGGTTAAAAAACGTTAGAAATCTATTGAAATTTGTTAAAGAGATCAAAATACAAAATAAATTATTGTTTGATATACCAAAAGAAACAAAACACGGCAACCTAACATTTAACCTGAAGAAAATGACAACCATTTTTCGCTAATCATGAATGTGAAGGATCATATAACAGAGAGCATATAACTTTGTAACATATAGAATTTATAACTTAGGAGTGATAATTGAGTAATCCTACCTTAGTAGCAAAAACTAACATAATTTCTGGAGAAGGCCATATATATAAACACATTACCTACCGAAATTACATTAATCTGTGATTATGGGCGTAATTAAGTTATTTGAATATTGCATTGACTTAATGAAGATTGTGCATTGTTGATTCGGCTACAAAATAGTTAAAATGTGTTCTTCGTTGGAGATTAATTTTGAATCTGTGTTCCGTTCGCTCAGTTTCTTTGGGTACATGAGTGTGGGAAAAGTTACTCTTGTTTGCGTTCCTCTTTGTGGCTATTTGTAGTAACGTGTCGACAAGTTAACTTCTTTGATTTTCTCTGGATAATACTCATACCTTCATTCTTTGAACAAAAAAATCTAGTAATGTAGGTGATAGTAAATTGAAAAGTTATGTCTTTTTGGTTTACAAAATTCAATTGTTTTTGTGTCTGAATTGAAGTAAGATTATGAATAAAAGGTTTCAAATTTTTTTTGTAAAAATTGATCGTCAGAGTATAAATGTTAGGTGGTTACTTCTTTGTTTTGTGGTTTGAATGTTTTCTTTGAATAGGAGTAATGTATGAACAGAGGAATTAGTTATAACTAAAATTCATTTAGAAATCTACTTATTGTTATATATGTTTTGGAGCAACATTTAATATCATGTTCTCACTTTGTACAAAATCTGCCACCCATTGTGAATCACATGTGAAAATTCAGAGAGACTCGAGAGAGCACCCGCAAAGAGGTTATACAACTGCTTTGGATCTGGTTACATGCAGTAACATGATTCATAAAATTCGACAGTGTCTAAAAGATGATACGTATGAAAAAAATCAATGATATTGCTTTTATTGAATATTACAAAATTATAAATGTTAGTCGGGAAATTTTTTAGTTTTGAGGAGAGAAATTAATGCCAGAAGAGCTCAAGACAGAAAAAATCTGACTCTAGACTAATCCTTTGGTTTATTAATTACAGTATGTGTCGGTTATGGTGTAATCTGCTTCAGGACTCTTTTACAGTTTTTTTCTTCAAATTAGGTCTTCATCACAACTTTGTACATAATGAAACTATTCAAAAAGGTATTACAATACGGTAACATTAAAAACATTATTGCTTCAAACAGTCTCGGAGACAGTGCCACACCGATAAAGGGTTTTAGTGTTCTCAAGAAGTAATTGCATTGATCATGTGTGGATTTACCATGTGTGCATGTTGGGTTAATTCATGCAGAAATTATTCCAAATCTTTATCTGACAATGATTTATGAAGACCACTTCTTGACAAAAATCTTTTAATGACGGAAGTACAATATCTTGAATCGTCTAAAATTTGAGAAGTTTAATTGATGTAAAATCAGGCATTGAACAATTTCCTTGTTGGACAAGGTATACGTGGTAAACTCTTATTTTATTTTTGTATCATTGAATTGAATACATGTATTTTATTAAATAGGAATTTACATCCCGGAACTTCATTATCATTGATTTTCAGTAAGGTGTGGACGTAAATCATAAAATGAGACCTACTGGATACTGTTATATTCATTGTATACCAGTAATTTGGCTTCACTCGAGATCTTGCCTGTCTATCAACAAAGTTTTATGCATGTCAAACCAATTTATGTCGTTACAAAATGTGTTGGAAAGCGTTATAAATTGTTAAGATTTAGACTTACAGATCAGCTCATAAGATACCATAATAAAATGTTTGCATGAATTCTAATTTTACGTGTAAACCTCAATCTATTTTTTTTTTAATTAAAAGAAGAATTAACTCGTGTGTATTTGAATAAATACTATTCTATGATATTAATATTGATTACTTAAGTATTTTAATTTGTTTTACTTATTTGCTTTTGATAAAATTATTCCAACATGTTTCCGTCAGGATAGCAGTAGATTCAACTTAGCAGGGTTTTTTCTGCGTCTGGAAGTGAGTACCGTCATTTCTGTGGTTGCAGGAAGGATATTGCGATGACATATTATTATTTTTTTTAAGTTTGTCCACAGGTTCTGCCATCGTATCGACTTGTTCAATATTACTTCGTTCATCTCTAAGCGGTTGTACCCAAAATTTGGGTTATTTCTTCATGAGAATTTTCGGTTAAGCATTATAATGGACAATATATTGTGTGGTGGTGTTTTGTGTTTCTTCTGTTTTAACTAATTCGCTGCAACGCGTTGTCATATTGTAACATGGTATTTTGTGAATTCAGTATTTCCTTACGTAGGAAGTGTTGAGTGAGTGCTTATTGAACTTTTCTCAAAAAATAGGAATGACTAGTACAAAGTTCGTAAGTGTTTCAGAGGCAAAGACTGTTATTAGGTTATAAACAGCAGCTCCAAGTTTTGTTTTCAGGAAATGCAAATATATCGATAGTGCAATATTTTCAAAAAGTCTGTTGAATTAATTTAAAGGAAAAGTAGTCAACAAAAATACATAGTTTAAATGGCAAGTTGTTGGTGTTGTTATCGTATCAATGTTATTAATTTGAAATACTGATGAATTTTTAAAGCTTGTCATTGATTACATATTTTAACTGCCCAATTCCCTGGCAATGTGTATACAGTGAAATGTCTAAACGGGCATATATGATCTGAAGTATGTTCGCTTTATGAAAGTTCATATTATAAGTACAGGACCCGTGCTATGAGAAAGTTCATTATATATCCTGCCTTCAAAATTATGATGCAGTCTGTAAACGAGCTCTCTTTTCAAGCATCCTTTGCTGACCATTCTCCCTCAGCTGACCCTTACCAGATATCATAGGGTGGCTTCCGTACAATTTGGAAATGTAAATCAATTATCATTCCATAGTCAACGAGCGCGAGTGTTGTACATTGCTTCAGTGTGAAACATTCCATAGGGNTAGTCAACGAGCGCGAGTGTTGTACATTGCTTCAGTGTGAAACATTCCATAGGGCAGAAGAAATTCATGGCTTTACGGCGGGTGCCACAGACAGACATCTTTGCAACCCAAAACTTTCTTATGTTATGAAGCAAATGTTTTCGGTTTAAATCTAGCAGCATGATGACTGTTAAATGTTGTTAATAAATATAAATAAATTGACTCTATTCATTATACAGACGCAGTATTTAGAGAAAGTACAAATTACCTCATAACGTTTTGAGCTCAGGTGCGGATCATCATCAGATGTTACATACAAGTAACAATCATTGTAATAGCCCGTAGCACTTCTTGACCCTCCATTTCCAGAGTTCAGCTCAGAGAGTTTCTCGTGGGATATTATCTATAATTGGTATTGGAGTGTAATGCTGCGAGGTGTACAAATTTTCAAATACAATTGATATTTGTACAATGTATTTATTATTAGATAAAAATTACTTTTATTATCGTTGCACTGAAAAAGATGTGCAAATTTACATTGAATCAATCGTCAGAACTAGAAGAAGTGTATGGCTTACATTCGTTGGTGTGAAAATATATAAATTTCTGCAAGGTTTGCTGCTTATTCCTTCAGTTAATAATTGACAGAGATGGTAAAGTGTTCATTGTATGAGACTTATTTTTTGATAAAAATTATTTTTTATTGTTATTTCTTTTTGTTGCTCCGTTATCAGCTAAACATGTTGGTAAAGGGATCTTTTACGATGGGTTCTACTGTGATTGATGTGTATATTTAAATATTTATGAACATTCGGTGAATTTCAGAAGAAAAAAATAGAATGCTATGTGAGAAAAGCTGAAGTAAGGTAAAATAACTTAAGAGGTTTGTATGTATATAAAAGTTACTTTACTGTTTTTGTTCCATGTAAAATGAAAGTTGTGTATTTGATGAATAAATAAATAAATTTATTGTCAAAAAACAGTACAAACTGCGTATGACCACGTGGAGGGAAAAAAAACTAATTTACTCTCCGGAAGCAAGCAAGGGACCATCCCATCAATTCCGATCAAGGGCCCTAAGGCAGAGGCGG
>NNCF01128662.1:104545-116086 GCA_002313205.1 Laupala kohalensis | reverse complement strand
TATATATATATATATATATAAAATTTTTGGTTTTATTAAAAGGGCTGCGCTCGGAAGTGTAGTGACGTCAAGGAATAGGGATAAGTTTCCTAGCTAGACAGGCTGCGAGAATTTACTATAAGAAAATAATACACATAGTCACTGTAGGGCACTAGAAACATATTTTATTATATAACTAAGGAACACACGTAATATTAATATGTAAATATATACTAACATCATAATTACCAATTATATACAGTGTTAACCCACGGTAGCCGGTTTACCCAAGCCCCTACATTACTGTTCGGTCAAGAGTGGGGAGGAGGGGGTGGTGATTGAACTAGTAGGCGCTCCGACCGTTAATACCACTGCTGTGTCGCGTCACATATGGCGAAGGACGCGGCGGACGTCGCCATGAGTCCGGCTGGCTCGAACGTGCAGCGAACGCGATATGTGCCACGCAGGGATAAGACGGAAGACCTACCCCGCAACTCGGGTTCTTCCCGCGGAGGGCGACCACGGCGCAACGGCAGAGGAAAGAACGGAGGCGACGCACTGATTCTTCCCCTCAGAGGGGTGACCATGGCGTAGAGGTAGCGGAAGGAGGGGAGGTTGCGAGACTTGCCGCGACAGCGTCAGTTCTTCCTTTGGCGACCGTGAAGGTTCTTCCGCAGGCGACATCCGTGAAGGTTCTTCTTAGCAAGTGGCAGACATCCTCCCCGAGAGTGCTTGCAACGGGGTTTATGTAGGTCTTTTTGGGGCTACTTTGCGGGGCCGACGGAGGCGGAGTAGGGTGCGGCGAAGAACCATCGAGAGACGTGAGGGTGGACAATAGGGGTGCTGAGTCGCTACTCCGTCGCTCTCGTCTCTGCCACTGAAGGTCGTATGGATAAGCCGCCCCTGCCATCGTCACCCTTGTGTTCGGTTGCAGACTTCCTATGATGGAAAATAACAAAACAGTAATGCATTAAATCTGTAATTTTTAGTTTTATCGATTTTCGACAATAATGCAAAACGCATCGCTACCAATAAAATGAATATTTTTCTTATAAGTAAATACATGGGATATTTTTGCGACGAAAAACTGTAAAAATATAATGTTATGTTTTTTAGGTTCGGAAACAAAGCAATTTTGTTCAGAACTTTTATATTTTATGCAATGTAGATCATCAAGTCGTTATTATCATTTTTGGATTCCTTGCAAAATTACCAATACATCAATGTAATTAGAAATTTTTTCAAGAGAAATTTGCGTTCAAGTTTTTGAAATAAATGTTGAGAATTTTACAGAAAAAGAAACTGAAAAAACGTAGATCGCATCTCGATAACAGAAATGTTTTGGGAGGTGGTCTACTTATTTTTAGACATAGCATTCGATGAAAATGTTACATTCGCTTGAGTGAATGGAAAATATTAGTTTTTTACCTTAACTTAAACGTGTTTGTGATTTGAACATCTTAAATCAATATAGTGTTTTCCTTTATTCGTACAACTATGTAATTGAGTGAAACCATTTTCAGTATTTCACAACTCTTCTGGGACAACTTGATATATCTAGTAATGAGTAAGTGAAAGATAACCAGATGTTGGAAAAATTCAGGTTATTAGAAGCTCGTATTGTTGATATAATTCACATAGTTAACAGAAAAATATTAGACAATTTCACGTGAAAGATCTCTCGCTTGCAATAAAGTAGAAAAACTCATCTATTGGTCAAAAATTACTATGACATGGTCTATGAATTTCGAGTTCTGGTGCTTTTCTGGTAGTGATGATGGAGAAAATAATAACACTTGAACTGTGCAAAAATAAACCGAACCACAATTTAATTCCTAGTGTTTTAATTGGTAAAATAGTAATAAAAAGTGCAAATGGATTACAACGAATAAAAGGAAAGTTTAAGTTTTTGTAAGAAAAAAATCAATGGTGAATTTTTAATTCAATGCTTTGTTAAAATTCTATTTCTTTAAAAAATAGGCTGCATAACACACACAGTCCAATTGACACCCGGTTTCACGAACATTAATCAGTATGACGAAAGTAACGTTTCGTTAAAAAGCAATTAACTAATTCACTAACACAATTTCATCCAAACGCTCGTCAAATTTGAAGATACATTTTCGGAACATCATTTCATTTGACGAGTAGTCAAAGGACTTGAGAAGTGTGATGTTAGTGAGGCTAATTGTACACGTGAGTGTTGCCATAAGTGAAACACAACAGAACGCACTAGTTTATGTCACCAAGGAGGCAATTGAAAGAGGTAATGAGTATTATCTTGCAGTCAAAGATGAGCATAGTTTGCGTTATTGCCAACGTTTTTGTTAAACAGAAGTTAAAACTGGTATTGAGAGTAAACGAATTGATAAAATTATGACACAGAAGAAAGAAATCTGAATAAGCTCGATTAGAAGATGGTTGGAGAAACCAGGTGTCATTATCATTTAGTGGAATTGGATATTTCACTTTAGAGGGGTTGGTAGCTTCATAAACATCCTTGAAAACTGTCGTAGAAACAATTTTAATCAACTGAACGCTTTAGTGAAAGTTGGAAGTTCAAACATCATGTTTGCTTCGATGACGTTAGAAAAGTTAGGACTTTCCATTCACAAACACAGTTTATGTAGTTTCCATTCTTTGACAAGGTTCTAACTGATATTTTTGGTGAAAACAGAGTTATTTTCGTATGTGACCATCCTGGTCTCTCTAGCATTCAAGAAACTGACCTTAGTTGAGATCTGTTTATAAACCACGAATCTACAAATTCGCCAAGATTCTAATTGGTGATACTTAAATACATAATGCACTTTGACAAGGACACATATGATTTAGAGAATCAGTGATTGTCAATCGCCGACTTAACTTGCACCATTTTTTCTGTAAACACTTCATAAATGATATTCACAATTCGATAGAAAGATTTAACATAATTTTATGAATTGAAAAATACTAGTAATGAGGTGTAACTGTTTATAAGTTTCATGTCAGGAACATCTTTTTAAAAACCTTGTCTTGGGCGTACATACGAATAAAGTAGGTTTTATGAATGTGGGCGTTATTTAACGGTGGGGTTAATTGCGGAATCAACCGTACATGTAATGCCATCCTTAGAGGTTGGCCAATGTTTTTTCACAATATACATAATGCCTCGATAAATATTTCTCCAAGCAATATATGATTACAATAAAAAGATTATGTTATATTCAATAGTTACGTCCTCCGAAAAATCACTTTCATACTTGAGGACAGTCTTACTCAATGAACTGCAAAGCATTTTCCTGAGAAGCACGTGAATTTCGCTTCTTAAGTGACAAGTAAAGACCAGTTTAACAAAATATCACCAAATATAATAAAAATTCATCAAATTATATAGGTTTACTTGTTAGAAAAACAATCAAAAATTTATCTTTCTTTATATGATTACATTTTAATTTGCTTCTTAAAATATTCAGTATTTCCAAAATTATATCAAAATAAGACGCTTATCTGACAATATGTACATTGCATCATACTGGAGGAATATTTAACACAATAATAGTGTATAACAAGAATTTAGTGGAAAATCCTAGTTCCCCAGGCGGTACGCGACTCAAAAGCTTACTTTCTTTTATCGTTTCGACACTGAACCCATTTTCATCCCACGTTCATATTTTCCCAGATGATTAACAAGGATATAAATGTTTTCAAGTATTAACTTGAAATTTTTAAAAAAATGCGCATTTTGAGAAACTCCTTAATCTACATAAAGGTTACCTCCCTTCAAAATTTTATCAAAATCTGAGATGATGAGGTTTAGACCCTGTGTTGATTTGACATGGAATGACCCTATATGTACAAAAAGAAGTTTGGAAAACTCGAATGAAGTGGTATGGTCATACTAAAAAGAACATAAGAAATTTCAATGTCGATTTAAATTGGGAAAAAGTTAAAATTATGAACACATAAATGTCTTGGGTAATTTTAGATGGAAAGTTAAATTTGAATGCCCATCAGCAGAGTGTTCAAGCGTGAGTGCAAGCACTATTGTAAAGTTTGATGAAAATAGGTATAATGCATTGTGATAATACAATAAGTGATATAATACAATAAGAGATAAGTTGAAAACATTAAGGCAGATCCTAGTGCCACCGAACCGAATGACTTTGTTCCTTCATTTCTATATAGATATCCATAAAATATAACTATTCATTTCATTTTTACACCCCGCACTGTGTTGCAAGTTCCAATTCCCGTCGTGAATTTTAATGCTATAATGACTAAATCAAAATAAGCAAGACTAGCAGTATTTTCCCGGTTTAATTTCCCACAACACTCCATTCATCACCAGGTTCTAATATACAGGGCCTCTGACCGGGTCCTGTGGGCAACCAACCGTCATTCCCCATATTATTCTTGCATCCTCAATCTATAATAATAGTGTCCTGTCTTCAAAATAACTTTTCAGCAAATTAATTAAGTACTGAGGTAAGCCTGCATCCATTGTTGAGACAAAAACTGGATGTCCGAAATAATCGATTGACCTCAGAAGAAAGAATTGCTGGATTACAGCGACAACAGATCGGTCAGCGATGGTGACCTGTCATGTACTTTCTTATGGAACTTTCTACACGCAGCTGTGTGAGTCTCCTCCACTGGCTTCGGCGTTATGCCAATCGCATGATATTTTAGCATGTTTCCGCGATTCACATATTAAACAATGAAATAAATCAAAGGAAAGACAATTATGTGATTCCAAGATTAAGAATAGTGTGTTTCTCTTTAATGTCCAGTTTTAGGCTGTCCCCATACTTACCGTCACTAGTTAGCAATTTTGAGCTTTTTGCGAAAGCAATGTGATTGTAATAGGAAACGTGAATACTTTAAAGGGTCCTCTTTGAAATCGTTTATAGAAAGACAGAAGTCAAAAAACTATATCCGACTGCAGACTCCGAGTCCAATGTTGTTTCTATTGCTCTATTTCAAAGCACCTCTTGTTGAAGAATTAAAAATAGCTTCGTGTGTTAACACAGTGTCTAATTATATTTTAATTAGAAACGCTTGTTTGTGTGAGTGGCATGAGTGCGTGGCGGTTGGGCACGCAAGAGGAGCGCGCGTTCATTAGACTCTTGCGCCCATTTTCGGATTTGCATAATGTTAGAGCAAAAGCAGCAGGGCGTGGCGAGAACAGACCGGGCGTTAGATGGGTGGTACTTTTAGGTTACACGCAAAAAAGTTTATAATACTATTTTATCCGTAATTATTAAAAAACCACTTACCTCAAAAAAGAAAACTGTTACAAAGAACGTATCCGGAAATTAAATACCCAAATCCATGAATATTTCTGAAACCATTTTTACCAATTCAAACAAATTAAATGTTTTTATGTCCATGGGTTTAATTTATTATGGCTAAGTATACATAAATTGTACTAACTTTTAAGACTGTTTTCTATTCTCGTAAAGCTTTAAGGAGAGTAAAAAATTAATTTTTTAACAAAAGATGAGAACTCCCAGGGTTTTTAAGTTTTGTTTCTGTATTATTTTTAGTGTTCTCCTCTTTTGCCGAAGAATAAAATGAGTTATTTCGATAATCAACTGATACATAGGATCACTCGTGTTACTGAGTTAGAATAAAGAAAAGTCAGTTGAGAGGTTTTAGAAACCTTTTAACGCACACGGACGTAGACTGAGATTTATTTTCGCATTAACGAAATAGAGAAAATAACCAATCAATATTTATATTATGAAGTTTGAATTTTAAAAATCAAAATAAGTTCAGAGTTTTTAATGATTTTCAATATTTCATTTCTTGATATGTGCAAAGGGGTTCCAGGCACCACGGATATGGCATACTATTTTCGCTACATCTTTTTTTTTTCATTTATTTATCACCAAGAGGTTTCCTGTCTTCAGCAACTATCATTACAAGGATTAAATTTTATCCATCTCTTATAATACTGATTTTTGTGGTGCTTTTTAATCCGAAAATATATTCCTAATAGTCGCTATCGATGAAGGATATCAAACTCTTTTTTTTATAATTTCGCGTATAGGTCTTGAATTAAACTCAATTATTACTTGCCAACGTTTCGACACCTATCGTGTATTCATCAGGGCTATATATTTAACAAACAAACAAAGAAACATTTACATTTAATATACACATCCGTCTATATACAATCTAATTCTAACAATCATCTATACATACCTTATAATACTCCATACATTTTACACCGAAACACTACATTACCATCACACCAGCCACTCATCACCACTAATATTTAAACATACTCAGCCAACTACATCTGAGCAACTAACGCCCAACCGTTACAATTCAAATAACCCACACAGTCATACCAACTTACACCAATCATACCAAAAATATACATTCAAACAAAACACACATCAAAATTACATAATTAAAAACAAATATCCATCATAAAATTATAACTAAATAATATACCAAAATATTATGTGTAAATGTTTCTTTGTTTGTTAAATATATAGCCCTGATGAATACACGATAGGTGTCGAAACGTTGGCAAGTAATAATTGAGTTTAATTCAAGGCCTATACGCGAAATTATAAAAAAGATATATCAAATTTGAGGTCGAAAAACGAAACATGATATAAAACTCTTTTTCATTTTCTTTACTGTTTAATAAACGTTCCCTATCCCTTAAATTTAACATACCAATTTTCTTGTAACTTTGTAAGAATTGTGCCCTCTCCGGTCCGTATAGCTCAAAATCCCATAGTATATGAAAAGCTCACCGTTTTCGCTATGTATGTACGTTGCCTTGACACGATCGTGTACACTATCTGTGTAGCCCCTTCATCACCAGTGTTTTCTGCGGTTTCCTCCGGGTAGCGAATTTCCATGGGCGGGAATATCATTAACACTTTGGTGTTATTAATCTTGAATTTTTGCTGCACATAATATCTACAATTCGTTTTATATAATAAATGGATAACTACGTATTTATTAGATAATTTCTTTCATAAATATAAAATTTGCTACTGCCCTTGAGCCCTCGATCGGAATTCATGGGATGGTCCCTTGCTTGTTTCCGGAGAGTAACTTAATTTATTATCCCCCACATGGTCATACGCAGTTTTCAACTGCTGTTTTGATAATAAAGTTTATTTATTTAAATAACTAATTAAAATAGCATCACAGTGTTTGCATGTAAATATTGTATTTTCATCCACCCTAAATTATAACGAAAGGTAAATAGTATCGTAACTGTTCATGTGCATATCCAGATGTAGCCATGAGCAGTCCAGAGGAAGAGCTGTATTAGTTTAGATCCCGAATTTGTTGGTGACATCAAGGAGTCAAGATTGTATGCAAACATACAACTCCGAACACAATCGTGCCGCATTGAGAAATACGCCCTCGGACTTAATTAGTAAGATCTGAAGAAATCTAATAAAAAAAGAGATAAATAAAATACTTTCCGTGGAACTAATATGTAATCATTGAGAGAAAAATACTGTTTCGCTTGGATGATAATTCTCAAAAGCAAGTCGTTTATCAGAGACACGAACCATACCTGAACAAAAATTACCGATTCTAATACATCTCCACTAACTTTTAATGTTGTATAAACTCTAAATGCTAATCAAGATAATCAAAACATCACACACAAAAACGAGTCTTCTGTTTCTGTTATAAGACGCCGATTCGTGGGGAGAGACAAAAAAGTGAGTCACTACTCGTAGTTTTACAAAAATATGAAGCGTAGGAGATTAAAACTGTCCATGTAGTACTCCCTGAAATGTAACCTCTATTTCAATCTAATAAAGATACATGATCATTAGCTTCAGTCACAAGATCTTCCCATTCCTAGAGAATGATTTTTAAAAGCATCCATACGTCAGAGTATTGAAATATAAAATAATAACATTAGTATATTATAATTATATATTAACCACAATTATCTAAGGTATACTTGGACCTATTTTTTTTTATAAATATGAAAAATACTGTCTGTACTATTGTAAAGTTTTTAACCGTTAGGACGGTGACTGTCATTTTGACAAAGCAAATTACGCTACGTTTTAGGTATCCCACATACGAATGAAAATTTTTATAGTGAGGCTTAATTCATGCTCTTATGCTATATAAAAGTCCTGGTACAAACAATATGCTGTGGATTCTACATCCTTGCACTTAAAACAGCATTGATACAATATTAGAGTACTGTAATTACATGAATTATTCCTTAATTATTTTTTTAATTAGACCATTTGGAGAAAGAAAACTGTAAAACGATCATTTTCTTCTTTTCTAAATGACTGTGTCGTTCGCTGAGCTTCGTTGGGAACCAAGGAACACCAACGATTAGAGCAAGCGCGCAAAGCGTGAGAGAAACAAGCACTAAATGGTAGATGAGCATCTGTAAAAGTAGAAGAAAAAACGGCTGCAGGATCAAATCCTCGTATAAGACAGGTCTGATAAAATATATGTAAGTTACGTTCGTAACTCTGATCTATCACATCCGTATATTCGCTTCACATCTTCTTCTCATCAAATTGAGAAATTTACCAGCGAATTAAGTAAAAATCGTTTTTCATTATTCTAATGACTAATGACTCAATTTTCTTGATTCGACGTCCTTACGCTATACGAGAAGCCATTGCGATTTAGTATTAGGGCAACTCAATAGTAGTTGGACCTTTTTTTGTTTTGCCTACAAAAATGATTAGGAATGTTCTTAAGAAAATACGTAAATTAGGAACAAATCTGGTGTATGTAATACCTTATGTTCCTTTTTAACATATTGAAATTAGTTTTCTTTCTTTTTAATTGTTGGAATTCATTTTATGTAGATTCATTTTGTGTGTGGGTTCTGTGATTAATGATATCTCATTATGGTGCTTTTAAAAAAAATTCTTATAGGTTTTTTCTTTTGCGTTATTTTCTCATTTTATGAATCCCAATCTTGAATAGCTTATATCGCATTAACGATGATTAAAAGACTCTATGCCTGCTGTCACGAAGTCACCAACGAAAAGTCACCAATGATTTCTCGAATTACATTCGTAAGTAAAAGCAAACTGATCAGTGCGCAAACGATGGAAGATTTTCATGGCTTTTGTGTGGTTGTTGTCACACCGATATTAAAGTTGAGAGAGAGGAAAAGAGCTCTTTATATCTGAAATTGTACAAAAAATATACTCAATCATTTTAATGTAAAAATATTTCCAAGGAACGGTTGGTTTTTCGAATCTGATTTCGTGCACCAGCTTTTGACCCCATCAGTGGAATGCTGGTGTATGCACGCCGCGCGTTTAAATTGTGTGGAGACGAGACCTACCGGTCGAATGAAATGAGGCAACTAGGGGGTAAAGGTAAACCAACCTTTGCCCTTCCACCACCAGCGCCGACACTGACTGCCCTGCTCGGTGACGTTTAAAGATGCTTCGCCGCGAACCAACGGGGCAGAGGAAGAAGAGCTGCCCAACGAATTTCATCGAAGCCTACGTTTGACGACGCTGCTAGATGAGATAGACTACGCAAGAAGAAGCGAAACTGCTACGTATAAGAAAGCTTCAACGAGTAAAGGAGACTGAATTACGAGACACTTGCCAATTTGGTGGATCAAAAGTCAAGGCAGGATTAATTATTATTTTCAACGAGCTTCCAATTCTTATTATTAAACATTATTTATGATGAACTTTATTTGCGTCGAAGTTCTATCTATTCACTTGTGCATTTAAGTTTGTGGTTAATTTGTTTGCATTTCTCGTATATGTCTATTACAAATCGAGAAACAATTAATAAATACATTTTTGTATTAGATTCAGTTCTTTTGAGACACAATATGGAGCACGCCAATCTATGCAGGTTGAAAAGCGCTAGATTGTGATTTCCGAGCTCATACGGCCACGTATGGCGGTCTCTATCAGGGTCTTTATGTGCGTAGGAACACCGCAATGTCTAAATAAGATTACGAAGAATGACTCCCTCTCAATTTTCTTCAGAAAATACGCGCGAGGTTACGGAAGAAAGCGTCATCATGAAACATCAGTTACAATACTACAAGGACAAGCTATAACAAAAATTACGTTTTATTGAATTTACAATTAAAAATTTATAAGAAGTTTAAATGTTACGGGATGTAATTTCTTGTCAATAGTAGTAAACTCTCAAGTGCCGTGAAATATCTCAAGTTATGAATGTAATCTATTGTTCTTTTTTACAAAAATACATTTAATAAGAAACATTTTAAGGATTTTCATTTGGGTATGAAATAAAACAAAATTGAAGGCTCTACGGCTTAGAACACATTTATTCAAATGTGCAAATGAGCGACGAGCACACTTTTGCCACTCAGGGCACCTGGATGGATGCAACTCCATGTTTAACTTCGACTGCTGTGGCACAGCCATATCGGTGTACTATCTCTGGACTCAATGAGTAAGCTTGTGGTGACGTCGGCGTTGGTGATGCCGATGTCATCGTGTTTCTTTTGCGCACTCAATTATTCAGATACCTGCCCCTTCATAGGGGCTTATGCGGCACCTCGTCAACATTGCTCTCATTTGTCGTACTCTGTCAGTTTCACTGCTGGTGGTTTCGGGTGACTGATCACTATTCCCGGTTCTTATTTCTAGAGTTCTGGTGGTTTCTGCTGTGGGTTCTACCCAGTTTTCTGTCTGTAGCTACGGTTCCAGCGACAGACTGTTTCCGGCAACCGCGTCACTTTTGTAATATTAGTAGGCAACAGCATATCATATCGGGAAACATTTTATCAACATCCTCAACATTTATATGGTAATGATGGGATATCGAACTTCATCAAAGCATAAATAGCTTGTAACTCGTCATTCTCAACATAATTTTTTGTGGACACCATGTGCCATAGTGTCACCTGGTTCTTTTATTTTCTGCAAGGGTTTGTGTCTCAGGTCTTCCTGGGTTTAGGTCTGGATGGAAATGGTGTACAGTTGTGGAAAGCGAACGGTTGGTGCATTGGTTAACACCCATGAGATCATAGTAAACGTTCCAGGTTCGATTCCCGGCTCGTCGTCATTTTCATCTGACCGAAGTTATCACATCTTCTCTACGAGTAGTTCCATATATGCATAACCATAGAGCATCACCTTTTGGTTGTGTCGATTTCCAGTATTAACCAAATCTCTTAGATAATACATTTTTACGACACCAAGTCCTTCTGAAACTTGCTTATCACTTGAAGTCGGACGAAACAACGGAATCCCGCGTGTTTTATACTTTTGTCTTTACATAGTTTCACTTGTAAACTGTATACCGCTGTCAGTCACTATTGTTCTTGGTGAACTTTTGTGACAAAAATCCTCTGCTTACGCTGCTACGTCCTTGATCATTGCTCCCGCCATTATTGGCCACATTTCTATCACGCATCGCCATCATCACCATGTATCCATATAAGTAGCATCGATGAATAGCCCCGCAAAATCGACATTACCTTGAACCTTTCCCCGGGTACTTCCGGTTTCGGCCTAGAGGATGAGGTTGCAGTGAACCTAATTTCTATTTAAAACAGTAATGTGATTATTTCCGTTTGTTATATATTACTCAATATTCTGTCAA
>NNCF01128662.1:42302-102513 GCA_002313205.1 Laupala kohalensis | reverse complement strand
ATATATATATATATATATATATATATATATATATATATATATATATATATATATATATATATATATATATATATATATATATATATATATACAATCTTAAATCGCGGTAACCTCACCGCTAGGTAACATTAATTATGTTATGCTGAATGAAAATGTAGACGGGACCGAGATTCGAACTTGGGACCTAGGTCTAAACGCGCTCATGCGCTAACCAAATGCTTAGAGTAATTTATGTATATATTATATCTAGTATTATTTTATAGAATATATTGTTCCAACCAGTCTGTCTTTTCCTGTAGCTCAGTTACGAACCTGATTTACAATTCGCGGCATGTCGTGAACTTCGCTCGCGATGCTTCCATTATCTTATTCAACAATATTACTCCATATCTTTGAAACACATTCCTAACATTGTTTGTATACTGTAATATTCACATAGCTCATGATCATTGAATTCACTCTGTACGATATTAAGTTCATAGTCTGTGAAAACTGTATGAATAGAACACTCAAACTCACCACATTTTGGCGAGCTGTATTGGAGTCAATTCCTTTTTCATGTCCACTCTTTGAACGTTCAACAAACACTCTCAGGAGTATACTCCGCACACTATTGAGCGCTCAGTTTTTACCAGGGAGACATGGCAACATATTTGATAATGTGATAAAAATAGATAAGAAAATTTCGTCTTTTTGTTATTTGTCTGTCTGTAAACGCTCTTTTTCTTGTCAAAGACTTCATTGCAGATCATTAACCGTTGTGACTGTTTTGGTATTGGCCGAGGTTTTAGGGTAATTAGACCAAAAATAAAACTCTTTGTCGCAAATTCATGCGTTGTCCTCTCTAGTATTCGTTTATTCTCTGAAAAAAATTCGTTCTAATATATGTGACCAGTGTTCGTTTAATGTTGTAGAAATTGACATGAAAATTTCTGACCCTGAAAATTATTACCCCTTCTCCAGGTTTCATCTGTACATACTCTTTATTTTCGATGCAATGACAACTGGCTTCTGGGAACCATCCTCGTACTAGCTCGAACATTGCTCCTGTTTCATTTTGTAACGCGTTCGTAGCAAATAACATACATACGGAAGTATTGAAATTGACGACCACTATCGATGATTTTCATTAGGAGTTAATATTCCCAAAATATAAATTATGTTGTTTTGTTTGCTGGTTTTTGTATTCTAGAAATTTTCTTACTCGTGGAATGTACTACTCGTGCACCAATATATAACCCAAATACATTTCTTAGCTAAAAATCACAATTGGTAACTTCCAACGTATTCCTGACTCTTGTATCGTTTTAAATAGTTTCCTCAAATTTATTATCAATGAATTTGCAAATATCATTTCCTTCCTTTTAACTGTGCCACCATTGTTCTTGTAATTAGATATCGCTCAATTCTAATTTTAAAAATAATTGTCACATTATAATACTCTCGTAACCTTTCATAAATGGTTTTGGTCATTGTCTGCTTTGAATTAGCTTAGGCATCTGTTAAGTTTTCGTTCCATTTTATCTACTAATGCAAATGAAACATTCGCAGCTTAGCATTATTTAGGGAGTGCACCACGTTTCCATTGTACGCGCGCTTCGAAATACATACATTTACCTAAACGTTCTTTCCACAACTCTTTATTTAGGAATAATACTAATCCCAATAATACAATTATCAGGCTTAGCATCTATTTCTAAAAATATATTTTAAGACTATATTTAAAGAAACGATATTTCCTCCGAAATCGTATTAAGATCTTCTACATCCACATCCTCAATTCTGAATTGAAACATACAGAAAGTATCTAATCCAAAAACTTCCGTAATATTATACAAATTCACTAACATTTAATTTAATCTCCCCACTAATCCCACATTCCCACTTCACTGCAACAAATATGCAATCACCTGTTGTTTGACTTAAAAATGCAATTTCTTCTGTACGGTATATGTATTTGATAATCCAATAGTTTTATATGTTGCCATGTTGATAAGAGACCTACCCACATCTAGCAAAAATTCAATGACCTGATTCGTAATATCGTATATCCTTGTTGTTCCCTTCAAAACAAACGCTTGTTCTTTTGCCTGCGATATGATAATTTATAAAATAAAGAGGAAGAACACAATAGAATCCAAAACATTTGATCGGAACCAGTGGCGGAACTGCGCCCCCTTAACCTCCTCAACCTATTGGATCTGAACTCTCAACAGATAAAATTGTAATTGATGAAAGGCATATTTTGGAAAAGTGTAAATTTGTATTGTAATTTCTGCGTATTACATGTACTGGTTGAAGCGACTCGCAATACAAGACGTGTTCCATGCAGGCTTATCTCTGCAGTTCTTGTAAAAGCGTTACAGCGCAACCCCATTACCGACAGCACAACTCACGGCTAGCCTCCGATGTAATTAACGCGTTGTGAGAAGGCAGGCGACGGCTTATTTTACGGGAACTTTTCCTGTTTCACTGAGGATGGGACGGTCTTGAGACGTTCGAAATTTGTCTTTTCTACATGCTTCATGTCATCTATAGACGTCAAGCGAATTTCCATTCATTTACGGGATGAAGTTTTTCCTTTTATACGTTTTGTATTCTGTATGTACACTGTAAGCTGTTTATTACCTCACTAGTAGTGCCTTTATTTATTGATACTCTGATTAAGAAGTAGACCTCTTTAAGAAAGATGTTTTAAAGAAAATATCCTAAACAGAACTCTTGATTGGGATGTTATTTTATAACTTTCATATATTTGTTGTTTGTTCATTATGTTTACATTAAAATATATTTTAATTAATTAATTATATTATTATTATTATATCTTTATAAAATTCTGACTTGGTTACAAAATCCTTATCCTTTAATATGCATTTGCCATTTTAAACAACTAATAAATTTGGTCATTATTTAATAACTTGTTAATTATCTATTTGATGAGTTGATATATTTTATTTTTTTAATATAAATATTATCTTTTAATAAAATACATCATCTCATTAAATTTTATAAATATTATCTGTGTTTTCAAACTATAATTCTCAAACAGAAATGATTATTTCATGCTCCTCAAATTCCTCCCAGGTTAGCCACCTCCCGCTCCTCCGTGATTACGATCTAGATCCACCACTGATTATAATTACTTCTTACGGAAGAAGATGACAAATTAACTTTCCGTGGGATGGCGAAACACGAGGGTAGAAGTGTTCCTAACAGTGATCAATGAAAAGGATGAAACTAAATCAGGAATGAGTGATGTAAAAGTATAGTGTAAGGGTGATTCTCAAAAAATTGCTGTTTCACTGTCCTTCATCTGTAAGACTCAAAAGTATCTAGTGTTTTACATTTTTAATTGCAACAATCAACCCATACTAACAGTTTGTCGCTGACATGATGTTTCTAGTAGTCGACAATTAGTCATAGAAATAGGCCTGAGTGTGGTATCGCGAAAAACGAAAGCGACATCCTCAACGCGATGCAGTATGTCCTCTGAACTCGAAGGTAGAGTTAGGAATCTTAAAAATCTAAAAATTATATTTCTATATTATTTTTGTTACATATTCACGGTCTCGTGTAAAAAAGAAGATTTCCATGATTCTGAATTGTCTTTTTTACATAACCTAGTTCATTCGTCGCAAATTTTACTTAACCCTTATTCTTCATTTTCTCTTTTCAAGAATTACGTGCCGTCCAACAGTGACGAACATTGCCCACTAAATGTTAAAAGTTTAAAAATGGTAAAAGTAGGCATAGCCCTGTCTTATAAATCATGTAACATTTCTGGTTTGAGCTAAATAACTTGAATATTTGAAAATAAAGACGTTTATTAATTTTTTTAAAACATTTGTGACAGAAAAGTTCTGAGTTCCATTTCAAGCTTTCTATGTAATCATCTATGTCACAAAGAAGATGTGTACATTAAAGAAATTGAAAAAAAAAGAAAATTTAAAAAGAAAAACGTAAACTTATGTTAAATTTGTGACACATTTACTGGTAACAAAGATACAAAAATTCATTAAACGGTCAAAACTTCAGAAAATTCATCATGGTAATGCATTTTCTCATAATTTAGAAGTGGTAAGACGGTAGAAAAAATAAATTATTGAGAAAAAATCATGTTTCATGTTTCACTTTGTGGGGGGTGGGGGGACAATTTTTGAAAAAGAATCATCCCTACATGAAGCGCGTTCAGTAGTGTAGAACCTGGCGTACTCGCTTCGCCTACTACATCTGGTGACGCTGCTTCAGTTCGTCTAACCCAAGTAGAATTCGCAGTGGTTCTCTCATTATAATTCTCCTCATGTCATTCATGTACCACCTGTTTAGAGGAGGTGCGCCAGAAAGGTCACCCTTGTCAAATTATATCCTCCATCTCCAACTTCTTTAAGATAAGGGAAAAGTTAAGGAAATACACATTAAATAGGAAATAAAATAACAATGCAAATGTTATAATTTATTATCCATGAAGAACAAATTATAGATATCGTAGTACAACAAAATAAAATATTGATCACACAAAGTCACAAATACAGCAGAAGTAGAGTACGAGTTAATACATATGAAACGTAGTCAACAATTGGTTAGTATGTTCTTCTGTTAGGAGTTCACTTCACTAAAATGATTAGGAAGGTTCAGTATAAAGCTATTGAAATCTGATAATAATAAATAAGCCAGGAGTCAATCTTCTATAACTAACATTATATGAATCACGTAGTAATGACAGAATTAAGACTTCTGGAGATTTCCTATTTCCTTTTCCAAGAAAACCCTATTCTTCGTTTAACTTCATACTTTGATTGCTAATGCAAAGGACAAGAAGTAAATACTGTCCAATGCTTTGCATATTCTAATCTCACATGTTTGAAAAGTTTTTGCTACCTGATACTTGTGTTCTATGCAAATGAGCGTCTCGGTTAGTGAGGAAAGCGACGTGCACCCATATTGGCTGGATGGGGGAGAGGGAGGCAATATGATTTTAACTGTAAGCCTCGCCTTGAAAGCGCCCATGAGCGATTTACATAATTAAGGTGCAGCCCCCAAGAACTAGGCGGTCGAGGGCTCAGCCGCTAGGTCGCAGCACGCTCGCCCTCTGCTGTGTGGTTTCCCGACTAATTTGGAGCATTATTCCTTTCTCATATAATAAAGACTTGGACTTCCTGAAGATGTTTTCAAAAATTATACGCTACAACGAATGGAAATTTAAATATAAGTATTACACATGGGCAGGAAATCAGACGAAAAAAAAGTTTTTTAAAGGATGCTTGAAAAAGGTTTAATGCTTTCTCGCTCTCTTCTAATCAAAATTTTCAATGGTTAAGAAATATATTTCCTCTCTTGCTGCAGTGCACTGATCAGTGTGGTTAAGGCTACAGTATATTGACAAAATTTATTTTATTTATTTTTAGAACATTGTTTAGGCTTTTTTGAACAGAAGTGCAGAATCTTCACCAAAAAGTGCATCAATTTAAAATAAAAATACCTTATGTTGTTTCAGATATTTAATCAGTGCATCTCGTGCTGTGAACTCGAAGTTGACTTTAGAACTTCGTGGGGGATGTCGTTGAATTATTGATTCAAGATTAAACGTCAATTTTGTCAGCCATCAATAATAGTTATTACAGGACTCATCCGATCGAAGAATTTCAAAGACGTTTTTGTAAGTTGGTTTAAGTTGAAATGCAGATGATAAATCGAAATATTTATAGCCAGCTTTTCGGATAAATACAATTTAATATTTTATACCAAGTAACTATTTTATAGACTTTAATAAACCCAAGGTTTTCTCTCTAAATCAATTATTATCAATTTCTTTGTTTTCATAATTGCCTAGCAAAGCATCATATACTTCCCCGTACAAAATTTTAAGACTTAAATTTAGGCCTCAAAATTCATACCTCAATAACAAGAAGCCTCAACAATAACACCCGTATAATAAAACTTCCATGAACACCATTTCACCCGAAATTTGAGAAAAAGTATTACAAAGAAAATATATTTATTGAGGGAATACAAAATAGATTTGTAGAAAGTATTTTATTTTTTTCGTGTATCCCTATTCTTACGTGGCTGACAAAATAGATTGTGTATCATAAATGTATTTTCTTCGAAGAATCCCACTCGAAATTAAGAAAGACATTGAGGGGTAATATATGTCGCCCCAAGTCTATGGCATTACCATGCGGATGTTAAATAGTTGACAGCAAGTTATTCCTTTACTCTGTTAAAATTTATACCGAATTCAAACTAACAGACAACAATTTCTCTCAGATATTACTAACATTATTAATATTACATAGTGCACGATAATGTGGCTTCCAAAAATAGTTCACGTAATTCTTCATTTATTATTGTACGTACAAGGGAATGTTGAGTAAAAAATTTGGTTTTCATTAGAATTTATATTGTCACTTGACACATTACCAACATTATATTGCTCTAGCTGTCAATTTCTGAGTATTGCTAAAACTAGTTTATGTTCTCTATGGAAGAGATTAATAAATTTTAAAACTTTTGGTTTCTTGGCCATTTATCCTTGACCGAAGAATGTAAGTAGATATGAATTATAGTCCAGTAAAGTCATCTCAACTTCACACCCAATGTTGTCACAAGTGAATTACTCAGCAATTTCCGTCCATAAAAAGCAGATAGTAGCTTTGAAACCTGCTTGGAGAAAGCTTTTAATTAAACTCTACTGAATGGACCTCGACAATTACTCAGCTTTCGTTCTTTTTGTGTAATTGGGAATACAAAAACATTGAGGCTTCCTCTCTCAGAAAGGAGACTTGTTTTTGTCGTAACACATTGAGGATCCTACCGTGCAAGTTTTTTCTATCACTTATGGAGTACCATCAGAGCGGAGAAGGCATTCCAGAGGAGTTTCGTGTTCCAAGTATTGGGTCGGAGCAGTCAGTGTTCATCGATGTCTGAGGACACAGTGACCTCGGAAGGCCGGTTTGTGAAGGGACAAGCCTCGCCGTTTGTTGATGCGTACTCGGGAGGCATCATGTAATCAAATGTAACGTAAACTAGAGTCATTTCGACAATGAAACTGTAAACACATCCAAAAAACTATTACAGTTCTTTATATACTGTCTATACTTTATAGGCTGCGCCGTGCCTTTATATACTGTCAAGAACACAGATCTACATTTAATCAATACGTCTTTTCTTTATTTCCTCCATAATGTTAAATGTGAAGGTTGACATTGACAACGTTTCGAGGATCTAAAATTACGACCTCCTCTTCAGATCTGTCTAGTTGCTGTCATCACTCAAATTTCCTAAACTTCATGTTTTGTGAATATCAATTCACACTCATACATATTACATAAAAACAGTTTCTAAAAATCTTAGGTATTACACAGTTCATGAGATCATCATACTGTTACAAAATACACTGCATCGACATTATACATCAAATCTACAGTGAAAGTGGTTGGAGAACTCATATTACAGTAAAATTTTGGAACAAATTCCCTCTTACCATTTTCTGTGTTTTTTGCAAATATGGTTTTCCAGGCTCTTGTCCCAGGATCTTTACTCCCATGACGAAAAACACATCAACATCTAAGTGACACATCGTGAGTAGGAATTAACAGAGAAGAAGAAGAATAGTAGAAAAAAGATATTAATTTCATTGCTTCATATATGTATACTGAATTGACATTCCTGTCAACAATAGAGGTTTCACTACATGTAAGCAGCATAGCGATAATCGAGATACCATCACTACTAAAACGCACAACGTCGAAGTGAATCATAGCCGTGCACGAACTTTTTTCTCAGCTCAACCCCATAGGAATTGAAACGGAAGGCTCCTGGGTTCTGATTGGTTCCCAGAAGTGTAAGATATCCAAACAGAAAATTACTCTTGGTCCAGCAGAGTGGGATGATTCCCATATTCTCCCTTGTGCAACAAGTTACGATCTTGCAACGAAAACGCAATAAATCTTCCTCCTCCTCTTTTTCTTCGTCTAATTCTTTGTTCATCGGTTCCCAAACATTTTTAAATTCCGGCTCTCGTCATTTACATATCGCGACGTCTGAACCAGAAAATACTATTTCATTGCAAAATTGATTTACAATGACAAGTTATATTTTTGTAATGTAACAACGAGAAATATACGTCTAATGAATACAACAAATTTAAATTTGTATTTTTGCGTAACGGATGTTTCATAAATTACGTCACTGTCTTGGCGGGAGCGGGGGTTTGACGAAACGTGACTGTTCATGATGGGGTATTTCTTAAATGCTGAAAATTGTCTCAATAGAGAAAAAAATTTCTACAACGCAAAAAATGTATTATAATCCCTAACGCATCATTTTCTCCGTGCGACACCGACTTTTATAATCTTCTTAAATTTATATGATCTACATGAATATGTTTTCTCATTTAACTACTCTTTTTCATGTTATGATGGTACTTACCTTTTCATGATAATACTTATCTTTCATATGAGAGGGGACAGGTCGTTTTCTGACATCACGTTAAGGAGGGGTTTGGTATAACGTGACAAAGCGTGATACGGGGGAGGGGGCGTAAAAAATTCTCAAAGATCGCATAACGTAATTTATAAACGATCTCTAACTGAAATTATAAAATAATGAAATAAATTTCAAGAAAACAATTAAAGAACATGATTAAATTCCACTGCTAAAATGTGGATCGTATAAATACACAACGACTTGAAAAAAGTAGAATGATTTGCATTGTACTATGAACACTCATCCAGCCAATTAAAATAACTAATATATTTCAAAGACAAAATAAAATAACATATCAAAACTATTAAAGTTCCTAAAAACCCTAAATTTATCACGCCTATTGAAGCAGCAAAAAAGTGAAGGAAACTAAAAACCAAGTAAGCAGCTTGTTGTGATCACATAAACTCAAAAATATTAAAGGAGCTTCCGAAACAAGACACAGCAACCCTAGCCATTTCAAACGGTTTCCTAGGAAATGATTAATATCGTGTTAGAAGGAAAACGGAAACATCTATATCTTAAAACCAAAGAAAGACACACAAACAGAAAATAACTGGTTACCAATCAACCTGCTTTCCTCAATCCCAGTATTTGATAAACTAATCTTAAACAGATTCCTTGGCGATCCAAAATCCCTCTCCTTCCCACATCTCTTGTACTCAAGTCATGGTTAGGTGGAAGAGCTTTATGACATGAACCCCACCATACGACAAGACACAAATAAAGAAAGAAATTCCTCCGAATCACAAATATCACAAAAAACTCAGACAACAGAAAATCAGTTTTACAGAAACAGTTGCACAAGGGTTGCACGAGTGAAAAAGCATTAGCCGTCTTCCGAGACATATTGAAAGCATTCGACAAAGTTTGACATGAGAGGTTGAAAAATATAGTACTTGAGATTAATATCCCAAATTACTTCTAAGTCATCATAAATATCTAAACAATAGAAAATTTAAAATTAGAATTAACTCAGTTCTCTCGTTCAAGATCTCATCATTCAAGAGTCATTTTTTTCAACATACCTGGAAAATGTTTTGAAGTTTAATTACTATAAAATTTCACAACGTTTAGATAGAATCCTCTAGTTCTCACCTCGCGATATTTCCGCCAGGTGCCCCTTATATAAAATATTTATTGTAAAGCACACTAAAATTTTTATCGTATTTCCAACTAAATCACTTTACACGTCGTAACATAACGATGTATTACTATTAATATGAAGTAGCACACGTATAGAAATGAAAATATAAAACTTACGGTTTATGTGTTCACTTTTAAGTATTTAACTTTATTCAGTTTTTGTATTTACGGTAGAATTTTCTTCTGATCGATGCACGTGTTATCAATTTTCTTTTTACTTTAATACAAAGGTCACTTTACTTTAATACAAAGGTCAAAGTACAGTTTTAAATATTTTTCAAAAACTGCTCCAACTATTTTGCTTAAATATTTTGTATGCAAATTATAATTAGTATATTTTACAATCGCATCAGTGGAATATCGATTAAATGTTTGGTACAGACACAGTAAAATAATTCCTGCCTGCTGAACTTACACATTTGTTTACAGTTGCAAAAAGCTTTAATATTATTTAACTGTGTACATCGATGAAGCGGTAGATTATACTATTGGTAAACTGAAATGAAAGATATGATAATGATAAAATGCATTGCAGAACCGAAAACGCACTCCCGAGGCAACAATACCCCAACTTCTGACCATAACAAAATTATATATATATATAAATGTATGTATTTTTTGTATGTGGGGGGGGGGGAATTTGGGGTCGTCAACGCAAGGTCATTAGAGCCCTTTATAATGTATGTATAAGTGTATGTGTGTGCGCTCGTGTTTGTGGCGCGTAATTTTGTGTTTGACAATGGCGTGGGTCTTAGGAGTATTGGTTTGTAGATTTTTCATATTAGTTACTTTTAGAAGGAGGAAGGAGAACAGAAGAATGTCTCTTTCATGATTAATTCCCTATTAGCTGCGGCATAGAGGAAAGTGGTGGTAAACCAGGTAGGCGAGTGATGCCGGGTGCCCTCCGTTTTGAGCTCCTACTGATACATCAGTCCACGTAGACAGTGAACTTTCATCTCTTCCATCAGTCACCATTTCTACGTGACTTCTGTTCGATTGTGAGGCTCCACGTGTTTTCAGTGAAGACTGGCTTAAGATTTTCTTTCTGTTCAATATTCGCGATAGTTTGGAACGACAAAACAAGCGAGCGCAACTTTGATAAACTACTGTTATTGTGTAAATATTCCATGTAGCTTTTGCTCTTTATTTTTCTGTACTACTGATTGCACTCCTTTTCTGGTTCGCGAGAGTGTCCGTACTCATTTCTGTGTATCTTGTGAGGTCAAACTAGGTACTAACTGAGGGGTAAAACCGGGTAGTACCAAACATAAAGATTTTCCCCCAGGATCACAAACCACTTCCTCACGAGACTAGTAGACAAATTAAAACTTTCAGAAAAAGAAAAAATATCTGACATTTTAGCGTGTTTATAGCGTAGGAACCTGAGCTGGGGTTGTTAAGGCCAGCAAAGGTTTCAATAAAGAGGAAACCTTTTGACAAGGAGAAGAAATCAAAAGGAACACCCAAACTAAAGAACACAAAGAAAATTGCGAAGAAGAAGGAGAAAAAATAATCTTTTTCAGATTCTGATGAAGCGGAGTGGGTGTGATCCGAAGATGAAGATGAATCAAGCTTGTACTGTTTCTTTTGCAATGGATTATTCGTGAATTTAATGTTTGGTGATAAGCGGATCCAATGCTCTGCAGAGAAAGGGGTAGGTCCACGAGGAGTGCAGTGGTCATGATCAGCGAATGTACTATGCCTGCAATTTTGCTGTAATACCACAGCTCAAATTACACTGAAAGAGATTTTATTTATGTATTACGATGTTCTTTCTTACTTGCGAGGCATATTCTTGTTCTTAAACATATTTCTCGTCTCCTTTTACACTATAATTGTATACCCGGTTTTACCCTACCTTTCGGAAAAAATAATGATTTTAGGAATTCTAATTTTTCATTGGTATTTTATGTTCATCATTACTTATTTTCGTCTTAGTGAGTGTCATTAACTAATTGCCTACACCCAAAAGGATGTTTGTAATGCGATTTTTTTTTTTTTCATAATGTGAAATCAGTTGCTTAATCGAGAACTTAATGGTACCCAGTTTTGCCTCACTTTTCCCAAACAGTTGTTTTTTTCTATGATATCAAGGGTCAATAATTAACTTCATTTGATTAAATAATTCATGGTTTTATAGCACTGACAACGGTTACAATTTGTGCTATTTAACTTTTCTGAATTAATGAGCGTTTGATTCATTCATTTGTAATTAAAACATACACACAAAGAACATAATGATAAGAACCCAAATTTAAAAAGCAGAATGAACAAAGTTAGGAGATTTATTGAAAGGAACATTTTTCAAAACCAGGGTGAACAATTGTGTTTCTTAGAATGGTATATTAAAAAATTCATACGATTTTAAACTTCTAGATTTTGTCAAATGTTCGGTTGAGATTACCTAATTTTCATTACATTGTCGACATTTACATGACCCAGAGTTTCCTCCTGAGTGCGTAATTCAGTGG
The DNA here is from genome assembly GCA_002313205.1 of Laupala kohalensis. NCBI lineage: Eukaryota > Metazoa > Arthropoda > Insecta > Orthoptera > Trigonidiidae > Laupala > Laupala kohalensis. Next base: position 90,412 of record NNCF01128662.1, on the reverse strand, counting down.
AAACTCAAACGAAGTGATTGAAAATCCTCGGGGTAATTGAAAGACGATTTCATTGGGTCATGTGGCCGCCCCACGTCGCTGTCATTCCAATTATGCTGCGTCGACATCTCTATATGCTTGGGACATTGTCGTCGTAAAGAAGACGTGAATCCCCGCGGCCTCGGGGCAGCCTTCCCCACACCACCTGAGTCCATCCTCCCTCTCATCCACCGTGTGTTACTTTGATTTGTGCACTCGACGGTCGGTCGGCGTCGATCCACCCAAAACAAACAAAGCAAAAGCATCGCTTATTTATCGACAAGCCCACGTTGCATTCTAATGCGTAAAGAGCCTTGATTTATTCATGCACACCCAACCATATTTTTGTCGGTATGCAGATGTATTTTCCCAGCTCAGCATGGAGCTGGCTGGCTGGCTGGACTCGAGGAGAGCCGGTGAGCTGCTTCCCTCCCCCCTCCCATCCCTATCCATCCCGCCCACATCCCGTTCGCGCGCATAGTTCTTTAATCTTTAGAAATTAATTTGAATGGCTGGTACGTCGAGACGACCCAGTTCTGCGACGTGACTTGGCAGGATCTTGCACTCATTTTAATACTAATACTCCATAGGAACATTTAAATTTCAACGAATAAAAATAAATATTCTTGACAAATCATTAGTAAATATTCTAACAAATAGAAATGGTGTTGTCCGAGTCATCTCTCATAGATGTGTGACAAGTGTATTGCACTATAAACCACTTTAAGGACTCACATAAGTCATCCGATAATTGTGGTTATCGAAATACTCTTTCTTTTCTCATATAAAGGAAGTATTGTAATTATAAATTGTTTTTATTCAAGAGTCTCATTTAAATACACATTTTCACAGTTTCTTCCTAGTTTTCGAATGCTATGTCTCTATCTGCGCTACACAACTGACGTAATAATTGTTTTTTGTGAAACGAAACACTTTCTGATAGTTCTCTGATCCGTAGTCTATGGAATAAATGTTATGAATATGAAAGAAATATGAGTAACATTATATAACTTTAAGCCATAAAGGTAAGACCGACCCGATTACACAAGTGATTTGAACATTTTGTGTAAACGGAAAAAAAATCCCGTTTTATAACCTCCCAAAGAAGATAAGGAATTTACAATGAAACACATTTCGAATTTGAGAACAAATATTATTCTGTTAATCTGATACGAAGATCCAAAGACAATGAAAATACGGAGTGGTTTTATTTTAATCAAGTCGTCTGAGCTGAAAGTGTGAAATTTTTAGTAGATTCTATTTTACATGCCCATTCCGGAGGAATCGCAGAGACGACATTTTACATTTATGATTTTGTAAAGTGCAATTATATACGACAATAAAATTCATGATACTGTCTATAAGAAGTAAAAGCTATTAAATGAATTCGTGTTCGCAGTAAGCAAGACTATTATCGTATCGCTTTCTTTCAAATATTATTTCACAGATGGTCTCAAAGCATTTATGAATATAACACGACGTATTAAAAAATGTTGAAAGCTCTATTTTCAACTCGTTTTGTTGATAAAAACGTTTTTCAATTAAAACTGATGCTAAAACAACAATTCATTGTCTTATAAAACTGATTATGGGACAATAATTTATTGTATCAAAAACGTAAAAGTTTTGTCGCGTTGTCAATGTGAGGGAAATTTTTGTGAGCTATCAGTGAACACATTCCAAATTTTAAAGTTAGTTTGTAACTAGTTTGTCTCTTAGAAGGAACGAACATTAATTATAAAATAAATTGCCACTCAAACAACTGGCCATTCAACAAATTTCTGGAAATTATAGTACTTAGAAAAGTGTCGGTCGTAGCATATTGCTGTATATTAGATTTCTATAAAATGAAAATTGGCTATATATTTAAAAATCTATCTAAAGCACGTACCGTACTACGTTTAAATCAAATTTAAAGAAAATTGGAAAACAAAATATTTACGAAGTTATCTCAATTTTGCGCTCTGTGCTCTCAAAGATGACTTGAATGTTAATAATAACAGATGACTTAGCTTCTTATTTCAACTGATAACAGGCTGTAGGTCAGTAACATAAAACATTTGGAACCGACCAACCTTGAGTTTCAAGTTCCCTAGATCAGTTAAATATTCGGAAAAATATTTTCAAGATTTCCAAAAAAAAATATACATGCCTTATTGGTTTCAAGCTATGTTGATTATCGTTCGTCTTAATATGTGATGTAATAATACTTTTAGATACATTTTTATTGAAAAAATACTCTTACTTGTTATAAGTGTGACATTGTGATAAAAAAGTTATTGAAATACTCATGTATCCGCAGACCAACAAAAAGAAATTTATTTCATAGTACTTCTCCTGATGGCTAAAAACGTGAATACTTTTAGTTGATCATTTAAGCTACAAATGTTTTAAAACTGATCACAAACTTATTCAAAGCTCTAAATACTCACGGATGTAAGAATGAAATTCTCAAAGCTGTTTGTTCCTCACCTGTGCAATTTACCAATAACGTTTTCGAGAATATACTGAAAATATGTATTTCCATTAACATATCCTAACGTTTCAGCATGACATTAATTACTATATACTACACCAACGGTAAAATAAGAAATACTACATCAATTGTTTCCAAAGATTCCCATCTGACGCCCCTATTAGCTGCGGCCTGTTACCACGCCCCCTCCATCACTTTTCAAAAACCTTGACACGGACGATACAAACCCAATGTGATAGAACAATACAGTATAAAGTCGTTAAAATAAATTTGTCACGCTTTTGAATTGATGACATAGCGAGACAAAGCCTTTGAAAGATTCCTAAAATTTGTAATAATTGAAAGTACATATTGATCTGTTCTTAGTTAGTTTCAAACGCCCCTAACCCCCTATTTTGGTATACCAACACCTTATGTTGAAAACCCTCGTATAATCTGATATATAAAGAAAGAAAATAAGGAGAAGAATGATTAAAATTAAATCGTATTTTATTGTTGGGATATTAAACTTCGAAAGAATATTTTTACAATTCATGAGGATGGAAATAATTATGAAACATTTCAAAACCTTTCAGTCTTGTCGCAGCGTGGCTGACTCCATATAACGCTTAAACATTAAATAAAAACATTCTGCAAAAAATTCGAAAAAAAATCATTCGGAGGTCCACAGAACCCTGCCCTGTTAAAACACGAGTGCCAAATTTCTAAGCTCTCGCGTTAAAATTAATTTTTAAAATTTTAAAACGGAATTCGAGGAAATTGTGGTGTAGTCTTCTTGGACCTCTCCTCAAGACTGCGAGTGCAAAAGATCGAAGCCTTTAACCAATCTGCATTTGAACTATACGGTGGACACGCGGGTACACTAACTCTCTGATTTAAAAATTTGTATAAAAAAATTATATGCTTGAAAAGAAAAAAGAGAAATAAAATTTTAATGGATAGATTCACCTAATAATCTGAGCGTCTCGGTAGTGGAAATGATCGAATAAATTGTGGGTAACATTTTACCTATACGGTAGATTGGGGATTGGGGGAAGCAAGGATTTTGTCGTGTTTTATTTGGAGAGTAGCAATATATGGAAGTGAATCATGGACCTTCAAAAATATAAGTTTCAAAAGTAGAAAAATATTTGTATGGTTTTAAATGTTTTGGTTGTGGAGGAAAATGTTTAAAGGGAAATAGTTGGATAGAATGCGGAATAAAAAAAAGTATTTGTGAGGATGGGAGAGGTAAACAATAGAAAAGAAGAAAAGCTTTTGACAGGGATTCGTATTGCGATGAAATAACATGCAACGTGGAGATTACTCGGAAAGGAATAAAAAGATTTGGAATACTGAATGACATCAAAAGTAAACGAAGTAACTATTAAATTAAGGAAGAGGCATAGGGCGGGGGACAGTGGAGAGCGTCCAGTCAAGAATAAAGAAGAATGTGAGGGCAGGGTTTATGTATTGAAAAAAGATCAAACAAATTTTGTAATTGGTTTGGGAGATGAGGTTTTATCAGAAATGGCAGACATGAATATTTTTAGTAGTTCGAAAGCTCAAATTTTGCACACATAAACTGTAACAAATAAAAGTTCAGATATTTTTCATCTCATATCACATCCTCTCTTTAGTAAAAACAAAGGAAAATTAATATTATATATGAATAAAAGTGTTTCGAATTTTGTATTCCCACTCTTCTATAAGCATATTTCTTCAATCAAGTAGTAAATGACCGTCTATTGGGACTAATTAGTTTCCTGATTAATTCTTTGATATTTTTGAACAAAGTACAATTTATTTTGTGGAATGTAAATTCATAAAGAAGGGGACATGTCATTAAATGAACGGAAACATTGACTCCAAACTACGGCAGCTGTAACACCTGTCCCACAACTGTCCAAGCTAAACGAAAAATGAAACGTGTTAATTGAAACCAGTTTAAACTACTAAACTGGTTAAGTCTGGTTAAGTTTGAAACAACCACAAAAACAAACCACACATACTTTGTGGAAGTCAAAACGGCAAAATTATGACGAATAGATTTCCCAGAATTTTGTTCCATCAGCAAAGCTTCCAGTGCAGAAGGATAGCTACTCAATCTTTACCTCCTTCTTTGAAATGAAACCAAGTATTTCTCAAATCTCAATATATACATGCATCATGCACACAATACATACATAAACTAATATACACATATATTACGGAAATCTTGTAAATAAAGTGACATTACTGACTTTTATAAATTAAAAAGTTTAAAAGTTCATGAGAAATAGAAAGAAAACCACGTAAAAATCACTCACAAATTTGACGGAACTGTTTCGGTATCCAGACTTCTTCTGTCACATAGAGAATCTACTATAAGGCGACAAACACTGTGGGGGTAAGACAAACCTAGCACCCTAGGGGAAGGGTGGGAAGGGGGTGACATTAAACAATGATTAAAAACGACCGATATTAAAATTGAAAACTTGATTTTGAGGGCCTTTGAGAGGATTAGTGTCTCACATACTGCTGCTTAAGTCCACGAGTAGTACCCATGGGTGAAAATACACCCTTATGACCCCGTAAATAGAGGGCGAGAAAAAAAAATGAAAAACTCTGATATTAGTTTTGAGACCGTAGTTATCTTAGCCGCTGAGATGAATGGTGACACCTCCATGTCGCGCAAGACTACAATCTGTACACGTGGTGGATAGTACACTCCTACCATTCCGTGAGTTAGGGGTGGGAATAGGGTGGCAAGTAATATTGTGGAAAACCGATATTGATGTTGAAAGTATCACTTTCGGAGCCGCTAAAACTAACAACGACATTCCCAATGTCGCTGAAGCCAAAGATCACCCTCCATAAGGGAAATGCATCCCTGGAATCAAGGTGGGAAAAAGATGAAATAAAAAAATAATCGATAATTAACGATATACATGTTGAGGCCTTGGTTTTCGGGACCGCTGAAACGCATAATTCCGATTAACAATTCCGATGCCACATGAGCTTATAATCAGCTCCCATACACCCCTTGACAAGGAGATACCAGTAAAAAAAATATTGGTAAGGGTAGGGTTCACAAAATGTAATGTAGAAAGACATCTATTACAGCTCTATAAAGGTATGATATTATCAGTTATTACGTATGGTTATGAAACTTGGGCAAGGGTATTGAAAAAAAAACACAAAACAAAAGAAATCGGAACGATTACAAAGATTATGTTTCCTAAAATTTGGCGAAACACATCGAACAGTCCCGGGAGAAGCATTGAATGTGTTAGTTGGTGTTTTAAAAATCGATCTCACTATACAAAAATTAATATTGCGTAAAATAATGCGTCGCACTGGACAGATAGAAATCGATGGAGAAACAATAACAAATCAAACTGAGGGATGGAAGAGGGCAATAACTGAAAAATTATTAGAGGCCTTGCAAGTGCGTTGGAATATAGCAACAAAAGGAAGGAAGGAAGGAAAACGTACGAGTGTACATAGAATGTCAGATTTGCACACATGAAACGTAAATAGTTTAACCCCGGATGCGCAAAATACATCTGTAGAATGACTACAGAGGGTATGACTGTAACGCTAGGGGAGAAAATAATTAGAACAGAGAAGAGTTATAAATGAAATAAGGTTAATAAAAGATGGAATGGAAGAATGACAGGGAAACAGACAGTAAAATTGACATACTTGTATAATTAGAAGGTATGATGAAGACAATTGATGTTACAAAAATATTATGAAAAAACGTGTGTAATATATATAATGTACTAGATACGTATTATGTATTGTGATTCTATGTATTGTGAATGTGATTAAAAGACATGTAATGTCGAGAGACGCAGACGCGACAGAAAATAAATATTTTTTAAAAGTAAATATCATCGTAAAATACTATATCAATGACGAACCCACTGTTTTCGGCATCGCTGAGATAAATAGGCACGCCTGATATCGTTTAAGTCTAAATTCAGTTCTCATGGCAATAAGACACGCCTTGCGACCTGATACGAGTGTGAGAAGGAGTGACAGGAAACAATAATGGCAAAGAATCGATTTGGGTCGGATCCAGTTTTTAGCGTTTCTGAATGGAATAAATGTTCTATCAATGGCGTTATATGTCCACAAAAGGGAGGGGGCACGGTACGCTTCAAGGTGGAGTGAAAAGGGCGAGATAGGTACAAATAATGGAAACCGATGTTGTGTCGAATCAATAGTTTTCGGGGATTCTCAAATGAATAATCATATTCCCTGATGCCATAATTTCCAAGGTCGGATCACATGGGGTGCATGATATCCTTGGAGGTGGAAGGGGTGACGCGTAAAATTAATGGTAAAATTCGATATTAGATTTGAAACCATGGTTTTCGGTGCCGCATGGTACAACTTGGTCAACCGTGGAGTCCAGTCTGTTGACAGAATAAGCACGGCTACAATGCTCGCGACTGTAATGCACAGCTGGCCGCTAATTGAAATTACGTTTTAGTTATCATTTGTTGGAGGCTGTGTAAATAGATTTAAACGTATTAATATTATTATAATGTGATCACAGAATTTTTCTGAATGCATTAATAAATATTATTCCTAAATTATGTATCAGGTCGCATTATGGGTATAAAAGAATTAAAAACTCATGAATTAATAACTAATAAAAATATAATTTTGCAAGTAGAAGCTTAAAATTATTAAATGCTGTCACAAACACAATATTGGTCATTCGCTGAATAAAAATTATATTTGGCGCTCTTAGTTAATTTCATAAAAAGTAATAAATTCGACGTATTGGCAAAAACCGTAAAAATATGACGGTTTTTTTTCAAAATTTCAGGTTAAAAAAATTAATATTTATTTATAAAACAATTTTTTCACTTGTGTACATGCTGAACAAAATGACAATTCCAATGGAGTTAACTTTTTCTTACAATTTTTGTTATGATTTCTACAGCTATTGGAACTCAGTGATCTATAAAAAAATGCGGTAGTAAAGGCAGAGTTTGTGAAGAGCGTAACAAGAAAAAGTATCAAAAATTGACGATAGTAGAGTCGAATCCCTGGCTTTCGGGATTGCAGAGATCCTGAGGCACTTCCGATGATATGTCAGAGTTTGGTCACCTTTGGGGGCAGTCGTGTAAGCTGCACTAGGATCTCGATGGAGTAAGAAAAAATGTCATGTAAAAATATTAAATCGAAAAAAACCGATATTTGTATTTAATCCATTCAGGGCCTTCAATTGAACAGTAACATGATCCCATTTAAGTACAAGTTCAACACCTATGAAGGGTTAAATTCCCCTAACTCTCCTAAGGGTGAAGTGGTGACGTTTCGATTGATTTGTTTCTTTCACGAGCAACTTTATGTTGTTCGCTAAAGGGTGGTTTCATCCGAGAATTTATGTATTCCTTCTCCAGAAGGANATATATATATATATATATATATATATATATATATATATATATATATATATATGTGTGTGTGTGTGTGTGTGTGTTAAAAAAGAACAGTAAGTAAAATTATTCTTATTTTGAATTAGTGTAAATTTAATTTTTTTCTAAGTAGAAGAAGATTCTTCTTCTTGTTTTGTGGCGCTACAGCCAGTACGAGTCTGGCATCCTCTATTCGTCATTTTCAAAGTTCTCGATCGTTTGCCATCCTCTTCCATTCCCTCAATTACAGCAAACTCCAAGCATCCTTCAGAACTCCATCCTCCCTTCTGTTTTTAGGTTCTCCCTTCTGTCCCTTTTTATGTATTCTTTCTGAGAATGCTGTTTTGGTATTCTATGATCAGATATACTTTGCACATGTCCAGCCCATCTTAGTCTTTGTAATCGTATCTATTCAACTACAATGTATTTCTTTAATTCGATGTTGCATCTTACCCACCCTAATTCTCCTTGTGTGGGCCCGAATATCCTTCTTAAGATTTTTCTTTCAAATACTAGTAACTTTTCTTTCGAGTTTTCTCCCTGAATCTAAATCTCGCATCAATACGTTAGAACTGGTACTTAGATTTAAACTTTGCTCATTCTACCAAGTAGTTATTTCACAGTACAGTCTGCAGTGAAAAGTAGGCTTGGTTTGCGAGATACACTCTTTTAACCTCAGCTGTCTCATCATTATTTTTGGCGACCTTTGTACCTAAGTATTTTAATTAAGAAACCAACTCTGTTTATTTTAGCAATTTAATGTTTCAAGTTTTTTGATTGTTGTAAGAAGACACCCGGGTAACGCCAGGTAATCAGCTAGTATGATAAATAAAAACAGTTTGCCAACACTCTCCCAGCAATCTTCAGTCTGATGATGACCACCTGTTGTGTCTAAAATGTTTTACCAATAACTTGACCAATGAAATATTATCTGCAAGATCAATGTTTTTATTCAATAGTTATGCAAAATACTTTCATACAAAATAACTAAATATTCCTTGAATGCATTGAAATAATCAAATAATAATAATAAATTTATTGTCAAAAAACAGTACAAACTGTGTATGATCACGTGGAGGACAATACACCAATTCACTCTCCGGAAGCAAGCAAGGGACCATCCCATATTTAAACAGTCTCATTTTTGTTATTATGAACAACTCATAATGAAATATAAATAATTACTTTAAGAGGGGTATTATAAAATGTAACATTTGTGCTTATAATCATAACATTCGTATGTAGATTAACTAGAAACACATATTTTCGTGGACAAGCAATTACGTGAATTACGTAAACATCAGTTGTTTATATACTAAATTAGTTTATAATGTAAAATAATGATAACAAGTTTTATGATGATATTTTCAATAAAAATGAGACGGCTTTGCTATCTAATGAGAAATCAGTGCTATCACCTTTGTGATCTCTACTTCATCAAATAATTCAAGAGCTTTAATATGGCCAAGTGGAAAAACAACATGAAGAATGATGATGTGAGCTCTTCGTCATCCTCTTCCATTCATACGAATGCTATGATTATAAGCACTTTTACTAAAGTTCTCTGCTGAACTTTAGTATTTAAAATATAAAAATTTGTTCCAGGGCTTTTTTTCCAGATACATTCGATTTCAATTCTCTTGAAACATGGACTTCCTTTCATGTATTTATAGTCTTGTCATTAGGAATAGAGATTCCTTCTAGCTTGCAACAGGTGAATAATGATTTAAAATGTGTATCTCCAACGAAAAATTCAAATTTTTCGGCTATAAGAGAGAGGGAGATGAGAGTGACCGTAATTGAAATTATGCTGTCTTAAAATAAGTCACGTTTTAATTTCAGAAATGTTTGATCCAACATACTAAATAAAATATAAGCTTGAGGAATATTTAATTTATGACACTTGTTTTGTAACTAATACAACTAATACATCAAGTAAATATATGTTCATTATGAAACTTTTATATCTCAAAGATAATTAAATAAGATTTATTTTAGGGATTTAAAAAAAGTCGACGAAGTAAAAGAAGCACGTTCTTGAGTTTGTGATAATTCGTCAACTTGTTGGTGGAGTTCTTTGCGAAATAGATTTTCTGGAACTGTGGGATAAGGGAATTAATGTCTGATTTTTGACAGACTGTTGACGGACATTAATGAAATTATCTCTTCACTATGATATTAATAGATTGATATTTCTCGTGTGTGGCAACCATGTTTGACATTGCCTCGACCTCTCTCTTTTCTGACCAAATGAAACAATATTGTTATCACCCACGATTCCAGTACTAATAGAAACATTGGTAACTCGAACATCTTCCCAAGGTGAATCAGATGCAAAATTTATGAACATAAAATAAGACAATTTAAACTAAGTTTTTACGTAACAATAATTGCTCATAATAGTGTAATATCCACATAAAATATAATTTTTATTGTATTTTTTCTTCTATATACCATAAATTTTGTTTTTCAATTATATATTTTGAATTTTTAATAATTAATTTTCAATTATCGAAAGACTATATTTTCGATTATTCATTGTATATTTAAAATTAATAAAATAAAGAAACATATTATGTTAGATATTTTATTTAAGTTTTATTTCTATACAATACGTTAACAATGTCCAAAAATGTAATATTTAAGACTCTTTCTCCCATATCCAAGATAGGTGAAAGTTCAACAGTTTTCAACAACGCTGGTTGAGGATAGTGAAGTTGTCGAAGAGCAGATTTATTCTTGTTTATTGTATTAACTCTTACTAGGTATGGTACCTCTAAACACGAGTGTAAGAGGCGTTATCCTGGGTCACTGACTGACTGATTCTCACTCAATTCATCAACGCAGAGCAAAATCTACTAGAGATATGAACCTTAAATTTTAACAGGTCGTTATTTTATGTTGTGTTACGTTCACAAAGAAAGGAATTTTCCAATTTCTCATTTTAAAATGGTGAAAGAGGATAAGATAAGACTTGAAATAAGATTAGAATGTTCGATATATTATTTTTCGGAGAAAAGGGGTAAAAATATTTTATGGGTAGACGTGTATGGATGATACATTAATCTAGGAAGAAGACAGAAAACTATTAGATATAAGGTTTGAAAATTTCATTAAGTTTACTTCCAAATTGGCAGAAATACGAAATGTAATGAAACAGAGAAAATTGATAATGTAAAGTAGAAAGGAGAAAGATATCAATGCCTGATGTCAGACAGAAAACTGAGCATGAGAAAAGATAAAACTACTACGTGCAAAGATATAGATAAAAGGGACGCATGAAGAAGGATGATAACAGAGAAGAACAACAAAACTATAAATGAGACGAACATGATACATGGGTTGTTGGATACAGGGTTGCGAAAGATTTAAAAAGTTTAAATAAATAAATAAAATAGGTAATATACATAGTTCATAATAAAACTTTTTCTCTCTCCAATTTTTCTCATCCTTTCTTGAGTTTTGTTCTTTGATAAAGAGTTAAGAGTGGACATAAATGAATTTTCCGGTGAAAGGACTGTTTAGTTTTTCCATTTAATCAAAGAAATCAATGTTAATCAAAGAAATTAAACAAAGAGTAATTTTGAAATATGACTTCACAATTACGAATGTAACACAAGCTATAAACAATGCTTTGAAGATATCAACCTCTTTGAAGTGCGCTGTATTCTTATTGACTATTAAATGATGCCACAAAGAATATAAATGTGGTAAATTTCCGTCAATTCGATATTTCAGTTTCCTGGCCTGAAATTAAAATAGTCGCCTTCGACACACGATATAAGGGGCTGAGAGGTGTGGAGTAATGAAACAACTCGAGAAGATAGTAAGAAGGCAATTCACTTCATCTTGAGAAACCATTAGAGGGTACGAAAGCTCTGTTCCCGTTAGATTTCCCAGTTAAATGAAAATGCAGATCAACATTAGATCACATAGACTGGATTACAACGTTACAGATGAAACATTGATGTCACCAGAGAACGCAATATTACAGAGTTTGAGACTTTGATGAGTGGTCTCTATCGGAAACAGTTTGCGGAAATATGTTGAACGCCAAACTTTTGGAATTACTGGACATTTTCTGTAAGTCACGAGAGAACCGCCAATCCGTCAATACTAAATAGTATAATGAAGATTTTTTTACCTTTAGTTTTCCAAAATGTTCGCCAAAACGACGAAGAGAAAGAATCATCTTGCAAAATAACACTCGAGGACTCAAGGTTGCTCTAATAACTACCTACGCAGAAATCGCCGTCGTTGAGCCGACTTAACGATCGTCACGACGTGTTTCGACGTAGAATAAACGACACCGTCCCGACGTCGCATCGCCCGAAACTTGAAGTCGAGACGTCTCAATTATAATTATAATAATATCGTATGGGTCTCGGTTCCCGTTAATTGTTGTCAATTTTTCCTTGCACATTCACAATTTCGACGTTCCGACTTCCACTGCCATTTGGAAGTACTTTGAGAAACAAAGTACTCAGGATCAAACCACGCCGTTGTAGGATGCCTGAAGACGAAGGTTGAAAAGAACATTTTAAAAGGAATGAGTGCTATACGCCTCTTGAATATTATTAAGTACAGTAAAACGATGATTGTAATCCATAAAAATTGTGTTATAACTGAAAATTTAACATCGTTGAGGAAGTCGTTCAGAGATGAGTTTACGACGCCGATAAAACGTTTTCTTGTGAATTCGAATCGACGTTACATGTGAACGGATTGGCGAAGTCATCAAGGTGTCGTTACCCGACGTCAAATATGAGTTTTTTTTACGACGTTGAGGTTGTTTTGATACGTCGTGTGACGACGTTGTAAAGACGTCGTTCTTCGACGTTAAATCGACGCTACATGCGAACTCGTTGGCAACGTCATGACGTTGTTTTTCGACATCGGCACGACTTTAACGACGATGCAACGACGTCGTTACGACTGAAAATGTCTACATGGGTGGGAATTTGAATGTTTGAAACTGGATTGACACAGAAGGAAAGAAATCCAGTTCTTTCCTTCAACTTCAAAATTTTTAATGGAAACCCTATTTTTCACAGCAATTTTGGTTATATATCAAAACAGAAGTAACATGTGTATTTTTTTTTCTTTTTACTACAGATAGCGCTGCAAACTAATAAACTAAAGATACTGCCATCGAACAAAAATTGGATATTGCTGCGCCAATGAATATAATTTGAAGTATAATGATTAATTTTAGTATCGGTTTTTTATAGTTTCATATTCACTGTACGCCTAGACTTAACGTTCACTTAAAAAAGACTCGATGTAATTTAACATGGCAAAAATTATAAAATTATGGAATAAATGAATCCTACATTTGTTTTTAATGAAATGAACTAAATACAAGTTTTTAGCCAACTTTGAAAAATTCGATTTTAGCTGATAATGAAAAGAATGCATTAGTGTAATTATAATATAATCATACAGCTACTTTTGTTTATGAATCTACGTAACTCCTCATGCATTTGCTTAGTGTATGAACAGGTAGAACACTATGCATTAATAATATTATTCAACTTCAAGTGTTCCTTCATGATTTCGGCGAGCTCTGCCATGAAGTTTAGACAGACGCTCAAACATTAAAATTTCAGAACAAAGTTTACTGTAAATTCCTGTAAATAGATGAGATGATTCAGTAACCTAAAGCAGATAAGCTTCGCGTGGGTTATGCAATATTGAACACATTCTCCTCAATAATCCCTACATCTGAGCATCATGAACAATGGGATCGCAGACATAAATATGTAATCCATTGCTTCATAATATAATTCATCCTGGAAAGGTTTTCTTCAGCATGTATAGAGAAACGTAAGTGATATTCTTTGTCATGTTGACACATTACCTGTTGATATCACTATTCAAAAACTGATTTCATAAAAAGACGCGTTTCTCGAAGGATTGTTATGCATCTTAGAAGAAAGTAATCTTTCTTATGTTCACTGCAAATGAATCGCAATACACCCTATGTTAGGACCACCAAATGTTGCGTCACCACTTGTGCATTACATCGAGATTTTTGAAATATAACCACTGGATGGTCATTAAGAAAGAAGCGTGTTGTCTAGTCGCGTCGATATTAAAATCCGTGTAAATTTGAGTATTTTCACGGAGCAACACATATCTCAAGACATCTGAATTCTGCAAAAAAGGGATGAAATGCTTCACGTACCATCAAAATGCCTGACTTGACTACCTTACAGGACGCGATTGTTTAACCTCCGAGTGCCTACTTGTGGAGAAGTAGTTACAACATCAACAGCTAACGAACAGGGACGCGAAGACGGGTCATTCTGCTCTGGCCACAGAGTTGCTATCTTCTTCACCAGTGGTCGTCAACCGCTGGTTTGCTGGTAGTCCGCGAGAAAATATTGATGATCCACAAACAATTTGGACATTATTTTCAATGTTTAACCTTTTGTTGAAGAAACTAGTATCATTCGGCATAAATATTATATTGTTAATGTTTTTCAAAGTCTTGAAAAAACAGGATCGATTGAATCGATCTAGTTGGATAAATGTGCCTAATTAAAAAAGTGTTTACAATTTTGTCATAATTGACAAGCAACTTAGTTTTATTATGTTAAATAAGTGTATTACATATTTTTATTTAAAATATTGATAGACATTATTTGACAAATTTACTCATATTTATAAAATAATCACTTAGTGATCTTCGTAATTTAAAACTTAGAATTTTGTGATCCCTCATGATATTGGAGGTTCGGGATCCCGAGAATGATTCCCGGTTCGTTGACATTCACGCCCGACTGTTGAACAGTTACACGTTATCGCTCATGTATCCAGTACAATCATATTTTGGAAGACAAATTGACGAAATAAAAATGAAATACCATCAATATACTTCTTTTTAGTTTGCCGAAATTTTTCTGTTTAAACGACCTATTCTTTAACGTTTATTCATTTTCAAAGAAATGTACATTAAATATATCTGTTTCTTTACTGAACGAAAGGAGATTACATTATAGTCCTCCCTTCAGACAATGTGGGAAGGGAATCCTAGAAAAGTTTCTTCTTGTAAATAATTCTAGTGAAGCTAGAAGACAGATACCCATAAACAGATTTGTAATATCCAATGACAATTCTGTATCAAGATAAGTAAACACACATCAGAAAAATATTAAAAATTCGTTGAACTAGGCACAAGACAATTTGAATTAGCGAATCAAACAGTGAAAAATTTAGATCACTAATTTTCCGGCATAAAAAACTAATAATTTGTTATAAGCTGATGCTGAGTAACAAGTTAATACTGTAAAGGTCTATACTTTTGTGGAGGAAAATTTAACAAAAGAAATCGCACACAATTTTAGCAAATTCTTATACGTATCTCTTTGTAAATTCATTACTACATTTTCAATTTGGACATGCCAATTTTATTATTTTCAGGCATTTCTGTAATACTTCACTTGAGCTGATTCCTTCGTCACTTCGCGTGTACGTTCCGTGGACGGAAGGTCGCGTGGAGCCACGGAATTCGAGAAGCGCCTGCACAATCGCCCTCCTGTTCAACGCTTGTCCTCTCTTTACGAATCACCCTCCTCATACTCCTCGTCGCGTTGCCAACTAATTTGTGCATTTGAAAGAAAGCTGAGCCGCCTCCACTACCTCAGACGTCGTCGCTGCCGCCGCCGCCTCCACAAATATTAAGTATTCACCGACGGGTGTATAAATCTCTGAGAGCAGGCTGATAAATCCCGCTGTGGTGGCGGGGCTGCGGGGTGTGGCGACAAGGCGGCGGTGGATGGCTTGCTCGATCGAAATTTACTGGTTTGTCCCAGCAAGGGAGCCGCGCGAACGGAGCGAACCTGCTGTGCCCCTGCACCGTCCGACGACGCAGAAGAACATGGTCCGCCGCCGGCCGACCGACCGGCCAGTCAGCCACGGCGCGGCGGCCACCCTTTGCATTGTTTCACGAGAATTATGAAGGTGGCCGAGACGGAGCAGCTGTTGACGGGTTGTTTACACAGGAGGAGGGACGCTTAACAAATAACCGCGGGTGGGTGTGGCCTCAGGGGTTACTTTCGGTGACATACGCCTCGGAATATGAGATACGGTCGATTGACGTTCTAAACATTAAAAATGCAGTCGATTTATGAAAAGTCGACGTTTGTCCTCGGAGGTCTTCGTGTCGGTAATTATGAAAAATAAACTTGACATTTTGAGTAAAATAAAATGTAAAAAGGTACTACAACGTTGTGACTATATAAGCAAAAAACGCAAAAGAAAAGAAAAAGAGTTGCAATCGTTATCAAAGATTTCATAACTTTAACTTTTCAAGGGAAGCTAATGATTTATACAACTAATTCTCCATAAATGAGACTTCACATTACGATTAATACATATGAAGTAATTTATATTAAGAGGATGAATGGTTCACCTTCTTTATTGTAATTAAACAATTAATACATTTTCAATAGAACAATTCTGTCAAAGATTCAGTTACAAACGTGTATTTGGATTCCAGTATTTACCAAACCGTATAACAATTATACCATTCATTTACTTTCTTTCCCCTTTTTATGTTTCCATGTCAGCTCCCTGCGCCAAATATTCTCCCCAAGATTCTTTCTTTTCTTTTCGTCATTTATTTGACTCCACCACATCACCTGTTTAGTTAAGTACATCATCATCCTGTTTTAATTAAAGCGCACACACATTTTTCAAATTTGTTACCGAGAGGAGGCGTTTAATTGCAGCCACTTTGCAAATAGATAGTAATTAGGAGCGATAACTGTTAGCTTTATCCGAAATATATTTCTTCTTCTTCTTCTTCTTCTTCTCCGTCTTAGCGTATTACTCAGTCTCTTCCCATAACAGTGAAATGTTATTTTATAATTTGTTATTTTCTGCGACGAATTAATTGAACAGTTCATAATATAAACATTACTTTCATTTTATGTTATCATTATAATAAAGTATTCTACTTTTCTATAACCATTCGAACCATTTTGTTTGTTTTGCTGCGAGTAATAAATCAGGAAATGAATATTTGAAGAAAATACTGGAAATGAATTGAAGGAGAAAAAATGTTAAGAAACGTTCTACGAGTACAGTATGTAGAGAAATAAAATAGTGGTGCATGAATAGAAGAAAAAGGATCAGAATATTATTCTTTTGAGTAAACAGCAGGAACATAATTTTTATCAGCCTTTAATTCATCCCAAATGGAAGCATGAAAAAAATGGAGATGAAATTTCCAAAGACCAGAATACTCGATACACGAAACAGGAGGAATGGTGGTTGATGGAGACTAATGGTCGAAGTCTCGAATGGGGTACGTGTAGCTCGAATGCTAGAGGTGAACTCATTGTGGAAGTGACATCAAGACTTGATTTGGTCGTAACAAACACTGGGACGACGCCCACTTTCCGAAGCTGGAAGTTGGGGCACCGTTCCCGACTTTACTATCTTTTCAGAGCAGCTTATTCCCTAGATAACAAGAAGACAATGAGCGACCACCTACCACCTAACGCAGTCTCTCCCTAGACATGAAAGATTCCGTCAGCACTCGTGCGAAATACACAAGATCTGACGATGTATACTACGGAAGAAACTGATATGACGCACGATGTGACGAAAATCTTGAAAATAAAGCGACACTACTGTCTTCTATAAAATAAAAAAGTTTTAAAATTAATGAAAAATAGAAAAGAAAAACACATAAAAGTCGCTCACAAATTGGATGAAACAGTTTCGGCGTACCACCTTCCTCAGTCACTTAGAAAAGGATTTAAGGATAATTGAGAGTAAATAAACAATCACTTGAAAATAAAGCGACAATACTGTCTCTATAAATTAAAAGGTTTTAAATTTCATGAGAAATAGAAGGAAAAACACATTAAAAATCACTCACAAATTTTAAGGAACAGTTTCATCAAATTTGTGAGTGATTTATGTGTTTCTTTCTATTTCTCATTAAAAAGTTTATCTTTATAAATGTATTATAAATGTAAAATATATATTAAAAATATCTCCTTTGGTAAGAACAATTTTGGAAGAGACTGTGAGAAGCGTATCTCCTGAAAACTTTAAGAAAGGAAGAAAAAGAAATCTGTGTAAGTATCGCTGATGCAGCATAAAGAAAAATGCGGGAAGATGATAATGTACGGGTAGTAGTATTAGTTGGGATTGGAAGACCCTGCATATCTTCACACCTGTGAGATTATACTGTCCTAAAATTCTCGAAATTCTTAATATAAAATGTAATTATCTTTACATGAGATCAATGAAATAAAAAATGAAAAGTTAGATTTTGAACACTATGACACTACGTCATGCAACATTATTGACTGGAGACTGTACAGAAGGACAAGTAAATAAATCCCGCTCGTAGCAATGCTGAACGAGCGGTCTCGACAGGGTCAAAGTCTTCGATAAGTGCGCTGTGTACGAGAATCTTGTACACATTTTGAGGGTTTTCCACTATTTCTCGTAAGAGAAAAATACTTTCCACGAAGAATAAGACTATTTTAAAAATTTAAGTGTTGTCAAAAAGGAGTAGAAAAGATTGAATTATCTACGAACCCGAAATCCTCATTGTAGATTATCTACTACAACTACTTACACGCAGAAGGGACATTATTTCCCTAGTTCCATATCCACTCGAAGACATTCTTCTTTTTATTTTAATGTGAGGATTCTTCCTCCATAACTTTCGGCTGTTTCAACAGTTTCGGTCTTGAAACAACTGTTTCGGTCTTCCCTTTCGCCGTCATCGTTGTTTTATTTCTTACGTCGCGGCAACAAATGATGGTCTCCACAGCGCAAGGGAGTGTTGTCGTGCGTTAACATGAATCCAACGTTCGGGAGCGATGCTGAGCTGACAGTTACTGTCTTGTTAACTTCTGCCGACTACCTGTCTTGGTGTAGTCCTCAAGGGTCCAACTAGTCCCACTTTTGCCACGCTCTGGCTTCTTCTCGTACCCCTTTCCTCGGAAGAAACTTATCGACTTTGACAGCATGCACTCTCTCTGCTTTGTAAATTTTGTCATTTATGTTTTACGCAATTACTTTTTCCTACTACTTGTTTCAGTTTGCATTATTCAGTCTCTAAAATCCTTCTTAGGGAGTTCCGTTATAATGTATGTCAGTGTCGATTTCACATTGAGCAACATTTTATGTATTTTAAATCTCGGATTTTTAATAGGTGAGAAGTCGTATAGTGAATCTCATGATGACACTTTGTGTTGTCTAGAAATCGCAACTTGCAAAATGGGCTGGTGTGATATAATGAATATTGATCTAATATTTGTTTCATCAAAGAAATTAAAATAGGTGTATGCGCAAATATCATATGCGCGTTTTCTCAAGTTCTCTCTATAGAGGTCAAGTAGTGCATTGTACGTCGCTTTCAAGATACGTTCCACCGGAAGAGCGTCGCCTCATAGTGGCAATATATTTCTTTTCATTTTGATTTGTTTTTAATACGTATATTTTCCTATTGAACATCAAAGGTTTTATGTCCGCAGCATATCTATGTTATATACATATTTCCAAGGGTACAGAATATGCTCGTACTCTTTAACGTATGTTATTGTTTCGCAAGTTAATTGACAGTGAACATTCATTATGAGAAAGATGTGAAATATTTAAAATTAATGAAACTAACATATAAATACTTCATCAGGTTATAAATATTTACTTAACATGTAAGAAACTTCCTTTTTTTTATGCTGAATGAATTTCTTCCGTCGATTTCTATTATTTCTTTCTTTCTCCGGTAAATTACATAATTATATATGTTTAACATTTGATTCGACGAGCGAATAGTCCACCTCACCTACGGTCACTGGGTAAAGAGGTCGACGGGATCACAACGGTTAACTGGGGAATGAAAAGTGTTGACTTCTGCAGCAATTAATGCTTATCACAGAATAGAAGTTCACTATTCTATTTCCCTTTGATCACTTGTGCAAATGTAGCCAGTTTTAAATAATAGAATCTGTTTCTAACTTATCCATTTTACGCGAAGCAACATCGATCTGATTTGGATATCAACAGATAACAATATCTGTACATGCGAAACCAGGAATCTAATTTACGAAGGTTCTGCTTGTTGAGGGTCGGGGTACATTTCCTTCGATTTTAACTGTATAATGAAAATTGATATATGAAGAGATCATCTTCAAAGTGATATTTGTAACGATCGTTAAAATTAGACACTTAATTTGAAGGTAATAACTTCATCCATTACCTTTACAATTAAATGTATTTTCTTTGCTCGTCGGTGTTTTGTTTTTGTTTTCCTTTGGGGGAGGGGAGGGGTATTGTTCAGTTGATACCCACAAAAGTCTTATTTATCCATTATTTCTTGAACTAGAATGCATAACTCAACCTCTGAATTAGATTTCATGTTACATTTTCTTTTAATTACTATTTCTCTCTGCTTTCCCGTGAATAGAAAAGAGCGTAGAATGAATATATGCTATAATATAACTTTTATTATAGAAATATTCCATCCAGATTTTATCAGGTTTTGCAAATGTGAAACTATTGCTTTCCATATTTCTCTGAGAGTTTAAATCCTAAAGAGTGTATTTGAAAATGAATGTAAATCATCATGACACCCACCGTCTCATTTAGCGTCCGATATGTCCCTCTTTCTTGTGGACGATGGTGGTCGCCCGCACGGGACCGGTGCGAATCCTGCGCTCCCATATGGCCGTGGAGAGGGGTGATTTGTGGTTGAAGGGGGAGGGAGGGGAAGACGGAGGGTGGGAGCGAGGATCCCTGTGCCTCTGTGATACATGGGCGCGCCAGGGGTCGCTTGAGCCGTCGTCGCGTCAGCGGGGCTTCCCTTCCATATCCGATCCTCCCACGCCTCTGAGCTTGGCTCGGCTGCCGCGAGAGGCGCCTCAGTTCAGTGCAAGTGGTGGAGGTGTCTCCAGAGTTATACTTTTTTCGCGTTTTAATTTGAAGCTACAAACCAGTTCAATTATCATAACTTTAAGAAAACACTAAAGATAACAAGGTGGTGTATTCCGTTTCCACAAGTAATCAAAATCGTATGACGAATAATGATAAAAGTAAGTACTATAAAAAAACTGGTTATTAAGATTGGATTGCGAGTAAGAAACAAAAAACAACACTATTCCATACTGCCGACGTTTCGAAAATTTATATTTTCTTCTTCAGGGTTACACACAACAAAGTCTACAATTAGCCAATATTCTAATCTCAATAACCAGTTTATATTATAAAATTTGGGGTTAACAATATGGAGTATACAGTAAGTACTATAATTCACTCAAGGACTGCATGAGAGTTAAAAAAACTTATCGCAATAAATTCAAAATGATGGTTACAATTTTTTTAGTTTTCTTTTGTTGTATTACAATGAATGTATTTGTTGTATTACATTGTATTATCATTCATTAACCGATTAATATTTGGTGTTCCATTCACGTAGTGCGTATCAAACAAATTTGAGTGTAATAATATGCTCAACGATTCAACCTAGAAAGCAAACTATCTCACCACTTAAAGTTCAACTGAAAACGTTTCCCTTAAATAAATGAGTGTGTTCTATTTTCATTTATATAATTCTCAAATTAAATGTCCCAATGAAACACTACATTAGTCAGAGTGTGGATGCGTGAATTCTGCGAGTTAGCTTTGCCATTGAGGGTTGTTATAATCTTTTTTCTCTCATGTTAGCGACATGGACGACGTGCGGCCGCTGTGGTAGCGGTGGTAGCGGTGGTAGCGGTGGCGGATGGCAGGTGGTGGTGGCGTCCCACAAACTGGTTTGTCCCCGACACTAATTCCGCAGTAATTGGCTGCGGGTGCGGCCAACGGTCGAGCCATCGGCGTCGTCGTTCCGAAACATTTGGAGACCCGTGTCAAGCAAGCCTTCCGCCTGTTACCTAGAAATGTCGCTACATGACGGTGAGAAGTTTATCCTCGCTGTCACTCGAACCACTATTAATTCCATTTCCTGTTCCAACACTAATTTCGTATTAGAATTCATTTGTATTAAATCTTGGAACCATAACTCAGATTTTACGTTGCTGATTTTAAAGATACTAAAAAAATAATACAAGTAGGTCTATGTCATATAACTGACGGGAAGACCAACAGGATAGCCTAATATCAAACATGTCATACCTTTATCTTGTATGAAATGATAACAGAAAAATTGACGACTGAATAATGCTAACATAAATCAATTTTAAAAATCAGACCATAAAAAGAAAAAAAAACTGATGAATTTTGCATTCTGGCATTTGTCATGGAATGTTAGTGACTGACAAATATAGCAACACATGAATTGCCATTCATTCCCATTTATAACGGTTATAAACTTGTTTTCAGTCTCCGATGACATGGAATGTCAGGGAAATGTCGTGAGACTGAACGAACATTTCCTGTTCTCAGCCATTTGTTCAAAAATTTAGGTCATTTTGTTTGGCCAATCGTCGGCAAACAAATAATGTAAAAACTTCGCTAGTCTTATCTCACCAAAAACTGAAATATTCTGTCAGGTTACAGGACCGTTTCGAAAATTCGGAATTTCCCAGGACATACTCCGTTCACTCGTTCTTGGTTGAGCAGATAGGGTTTGCTAAGTTGTAAAACTTTGTATCCACATTTGTCATTTGTATGACTGGTAAGATCTATAATATATGATCTCACAGAACAATTTTCTACTAATACCTGTCATCCTTTCTTCTCATCTTTTATATTGCCCTTATCTTAAGCTACAGCTAAATACACAAAAAAGCAGCAGATATGTCAGAAAATGTATTGAATCCAAATTATGTTTGACTCCAGAGATTTTAAATTTTGTGAGAGAATCTGCCGTCTTCGTACAGCAGCAGTTATAGACTGCTGAATTCATTTTGAAATATGAGAAATTCAATCAGCTATTTTATCCATCATTGGATTTGAATACACTTCCCTGTCTCCAAAAGAGCGATTCACAGTTGAAACACTGAATAACTCTCACTCCAACACTTATTATTTTATTGTACCAATTTAGTTCTGTTTACTAGCTACAAATGAAAAAAGTTTTGTTTCATACTTGTAAATTTAAGTCAGATAACATATTACAGATGTCATTATTTTGTAATAAACCATAAAAAACAACGAACCTGTTCGTCAATTCCACTAATTTTAATTGATTTTAATGTTTTATTAATGTTTCTTTAATGATTCCAGTTCTTTGAAAAATTACACATACATTACACTCTCACATTTTGGCTAAACTTAAGTAATCTCACTTGGCCCACATTCAAAAATGTACATCTTTATCAGTGTTTGATAAAATGTGTTGATACATCACTACATTTTCTTAATGAATAAGAAATATTCCGATCAAAACTGGAGGCAAAACTTCCGGGATACTATCCAAATGTAGTACATGGCAATAATAGAGTTCTAGAATGCTCCTTATCAAACTCGTCCTAAATATGATCAATTAGTTCATCCACAACAAAAAGGCATCATCTACGTATAAGTTGTTTTCCATCGAATATCAAAACCCTAATAAAAAAATGTTCGTTGTTGAAACATTGGCTAGACTGTTGTGTTCGGCCAAGACGCCAAAGTACGTTATTAACTATCGTAAATACATTTGTAAGAAATAAAGAAAGACGGTGGATGGATTTGTTGGATGAAGTGAGAGCTGAAGAAGCGACCTACATAAAGAAGGGTGGGTGCGGAAGGGAACCTCGGTCCCGTCCGTCAGTCGTCGAAGCGACTGGCAGGATAATGGAGCACTAATGGTAAGTTGGCAACGCATCGTAGGCGGCGTGAGGCAGACAGCGCGAGCGAGCGCGGGTCAAAGGTCAGCGTTCGCACCCCCGCTAGCAAAGACTTCGACTGCTCCAAAACACAGGGTGTCCATCCCTCCGACACTGACACTCACGATGGTAGTTGGGGCCTCCAATTTACTCCTTTCGGAGGAGCAATATCCGACTCCAAGACTCAGTCGACACAACTCACACCTTTCCATCCTAATAGCTACATTTCAAACTACCATTTTCTCCCATTGTTACGGTTGTCAAATTGTCTCGAGAGGAAAACATAATTATTTCTTTGTCTATGGTTTCCAACTATATCTCGCTATTTTAAAAAACAATTACACAATATTGTGATCTACACGTGGCCACACCGCGTCATCCTTATAAATTATTTATTTTTATTTTCAGTATTTTTCTTTTAATTTTTCTTCAGTTCCATTGAGATACTTCTATAATGAAAAAGACGATATTCACAAAATAAAACATTTTATTACATCAATTTATTGAATTTTTTCGGTAAGTCAATGAACAGAGAGCATTAGAGCTCTCCCCACAATAGTTTTGGTCGGAATACTTTTTATTCCTTAACAATTAATGAAACAAAGAACAAAATAATATCAAATGGAAAAAAGACTTCCCTGATATTGTCTCCTAAATTGTTAAGTATGAATTTTCATCGCGTCAGGGAATATTGATCCCTTTATATTTCAAAGTTTAAAAAAAATGTTTTATTACGAAACATTGATTTTCCTTCAATAGAACCCCTACCACTTTAAAATAATTTATATTATTCGAAATATTTCAAACTCAAAAATTTACCCACATGTTGAAAACAAAATTTTAATTTAAAATATTTGTTCAACATTCCCGAAACACTACTGTCCAACGCCTTATGCGCTTAAACACTGGATACTTCATCAATGTTCAATTTTGGCTTTTAATATTGTTTTTATTTTTGAGGTGTTTAAAAAAATCGTATATCGGTCTTTTTTCACATGAGAATAAAAACCGTTAAATACACCAGTGGTAATTCTCCAAGAATAATGCATCAACTTTTAATGCATATTTGTTTTAATGCTTATTGGAAATTTTGGAGAAGAATAAAATTGTTCGAATCATTGAAATCAAAAAAATTAAATTAATTGTTGAAATCATGCAAACCATATCACGAAGCAACGTTTAATATACTAACTTTTGTACTGTTAAACAAATTTCTATGTTGTACATTGAACGGAGGGAATTCCTTTGTCGAGCTTTTTCAAAGCCATACAAAGGAGTTGTAAAAAGGACATGTCTAATTTGAAATGTAATTAAAATTTGATTCCAAGCACTCACATTGACATTGAGTACATATTGTAATTGAACATAAAAATTGATTTCACAACCCGAACTTAATTAATCCGAAGACGTCAAATGTGTAATTGTGAGAGTTAAGGAAGAATAAACTTCACTGATTTAGTTTATTTAGTGAATAACTGGACAGCTTAATGAAAATTAAAAATAGTGAAAAGCGATCTTAATAGCCCTCACACTTTGGGAAGCCCTGAGACTGCTCAGTAAGTCTGTGGGCTAGGGCGGCACGCGACGCAGCACACCGACGTCAACATGTGCCCCTGTGAAATATTTCGGGAAGAGATCCCCTTCCTTCCTCTAAGGCCATTCGCAGCCGCGCCTGTACTAACGACTCAACATAAATTAAAGAATGAAGGTCATTGGTCCTGGCTTTTCTATCGCACCATCTAACACACCAGGGACTAATTACTCCCATCATGTATACACCGTTCTTTTAGAGTTTTTCTCCACACAGATTATTTCTTTGTAGATGCAAGAACAATCTGTCAAAAAAAAGTAAGATGTGAACTCAATCTTCTGAATTACGATGGTCACGGAATCGTATGAAGGTGAGGCAAAATATTGAGGCGATGAGAATACACATGGTATACCAAAAGTTTACATAGTCCGTCCAGGTAAGTGCTGAAATAGTTCCCAAATTACACTACCGACCTCATATTCTTCCTTTACAAATACCTTCCCCACCTCTTATAACACAAAATTCTTGACCGAACCTCAAATGATATATAAACATTTTGGTTTGTGTGAAAGAAATATAGATACATTATTTATTATTGTTATTGAGAAACAGTCAAAATTTTATAAGTTTAACATTGATTTACACAGAACTCACAAAAATAATTTCTAAGATGAAATGAAAGAATTTGCGTAATTAAAGTGAAATATTTCTGTTGCTTGTACTTCATACGAGCAGGCAGTGGAAGGTGATGTCTCGGTAAAACTGCAGCAGGGAAATAGCAAAAGCAAGAAAAATGAAGAAATTGACCGCAGCGAATGAGCTATAAAGCTCATGGGGTTTTTGTTTGTAATGAGGTGAGATGTGCAATGAGACATCTATATGTAGAAACTTGCAGAATGGCGGAGGTGATTGCCTTACATTATATCTCATTCACAACTGTTTTCTTTACATTCTTCACATTCTTTCGTGGAAATAGCGATTGTACTTCCTTCACGCGGTTGTCTCAAGAAATGTGCCTCATCCTCTTCCAACTTCCTGTCTCAAGTCCTGGATTTTGACTACAGAAGCATCACTTCGTGTGGTTAATAAATTATTCTGGGTAACTGATATTTCACTTTAAAATTGTGTACGTTTCTCCTTTTGCAATCCCTATAATTCACTTTGTCAAGCCAGTCCACATAATTCCCTGATAATCCTGTCCTTCACGCGACTACAAATCGATTCACGCCATGATGAGATTTTCCAACTCGAAATACACAGACATAGAATCAATTCAGAGGGTTGCCAATAGACACATACCAACTTTGTCTAAAAGTGCAAAGTCTTATTCTCGCCTGAGATAAATCCATGGTCAATCATGTGCATCCTCAAGATACTGAAATTTCATTGACACTGATAGGTTCTTTCCTAGTTTAATCTTACAATGAGAAAAATATACCAAGAAAAATGTATGGTAGTGCCTTTTTGCGCATTTTAGAGATTTGTATCAAACTGATTTGATTAGAAATGAGTCAATAACATGTTGCTTTTTGCTTATTACAAGGTTTTATTTAATAACTCCTGTTAGTTTGCATGTTTGGGTCAAATCTTGCGACTGCATTTTAAACCTGTTCCCCCAAACTGATCGAGCTGAAATTTTACAGATATGTGTGGTTTCCATGAGAAAATATGATTATGATTCAATTTTACAAAAATCTACCCCTTACAGGGTGAAATGGGGGTTTGTATTTATGATTGTATGTCCTACCATTACTCTAGAATGTTCGCAGTTATTTCAACAAAACTTGGTACACTGTTGACTATCTGACTATATGACGACAAACACTGCTGAGATAAGACAACTTTGGCACCCCTAGGAACGAGGTGAGAAGTGGCTGGTAAGTAAGAATTCAAATTTATGCATGATATTGCTTAAGTATTGTAAAAATTCGCTGAGAGAACTATTTTTGAAGTGTCAGTTTTAATAGGATGAAGTAGAGCGAAATGTGTTTTTTCGAATTTTTACTCA
Source organism: Laupala kohalensis (assembly GCA_002313205.1). NCBI lineage: Eukaryota > Metazoa > Arthropoda > Insecta > Orthoptera > Trigonidiidae > Laupala > Laupala kohalensis. Next base: position 63,198 of record NNCF01128662.1, on the reverse strand, counting down.
ATATTACGAACTATTGAAGATGTCGCCTCGGTTTTTGTGCAGTAAACTTGTAACTTGATATGATACCGAGATAAAGAAGTTTCATCAGTGATCACTACAGCAAAAACTCGTGTGAAGTCTGATCGGCTAATTTAGTATATGGAATCTAATTAAGTAGATTCCATGATCCAATAATCCCAACTCATCAAGCATTGAGAATGAAACGGTGGAATAACAAACCCAATCGTAGTATTAAGTCCTCATTCAATTTTTGACCGATAGAATTTCTTGCTGAGCTGCGTCCTCGTAGATAGATTTGAAGGTGGTGAGTCTACAATATGTTTATTAATTTGGTGCTCACAATGTTTTTATGATTTTCCTATATCGCGTCTACCATGATTATATCATTAAATTATAAACTTTTACAACCTTTCATAGACAAGTAACCAAATTTTACTTACAACGTTTCGTTCACAGGTTTGTGACTTCGTCAGATGTTTCTCAGTAATGTCGAAACATGTACACGGATACATGGTTCCACAAGTGTGTCAACATTTGTTAAACATTAATCACATAACATGAATAAAATTACATAATATACAACATTTAAAAAAATTAATCAGTGAAACAAAATAAACACAGAAATCATTCATAAAATTTTCATAGTATTGGTAAATTAATTCCCCGATAAATTTTCAGTGTCCTCACGTATATACAAATTTCCCATTGTGGAATTTATGGGTATCATTTTGGACATACTTTTATAATAATTACTTTTCCTATCTAATATCCTGATATTTTCCCAATTCATCAAATGGCCCTCGTCTAAACAGTGGTTTGTGCATTGGGTTCTGCTGCATTTAAGCTCCGCTGGTGTTCTCGAATTCTGATCGTCAGTTCTCTTTTTGTCTGTCCTATGTAACTGGCATGGCAATCTCTGCATAGTATCTTGTAAACTATATTTCTCTCTTCCAGAGGGTATTTCCTGTCCTTATCTTTAGTTATCAACATATGACTATTCGTCGATATTACTTTTATATTTTCCGATTTTAGAATTCTCTGTGACAAATGTGTTGTATGGTAACTTGTTTCCTCACATTGCATTGAATAAATTGTATTCTCACGTTTATTCGGCAATTGATACAATATTTTTTTAATGTGTCTATTGATGTAGTCGAGGGGATAATACTTTGTCAAAAGTATTTTTCGCACTATTTGTAAATTACCTTCCCTAAATTGTTCATCCGAAAATACCACGACCTTATCCGCTAGAATATTTACTCTCTTTTGATTAATCATAACCTCAGCATGAAAATTAAAGCACGCGATCCGGTTAGGTTTCTCCCTACCTAACCCGAGTGAAAATGGGTCCTAAAGCTCTGTCTTGAGATATATATCGATGTGTTTTAAGAGCTATTAATGCTTCTTTACCAGACAACGACGTCCATCAGATGTTCAAGCAACCATTTTAAAGTTGGATTTGTAAATTATTCTACAGTCAATTTTGTTTATACGATTTCATGATCGACAGAACCGAATGCTTTACTTAAAGTCATTCAGCCACGCCCCTCTGACTTTCTCTCCCGGCACAAAACGCTGTGAAGAACCCAGATGTAAAACCTACAATATCATTGATCCTTCTAAGTCTTTTACTAGTCCGGTTACCCAATATACGCACAAAATCCGTCAAACCAGTGAATGCACCTCCAGAAATAGCATTTATCTTCTAGCTTTGCACTATGAGTAAAAGTTATGTTCGAGAAACAACTACTCTCTACGTCAGGAAGAACATAACAGAATTGCGTGAGATAAATCCATTTGTTCTAAACATGTCCCCTCCCACGCTAAATAACATAATAAACAATTACTGTTTTAAAGTTTTGATTTTAGAAACTCTCCCCTAAACATTCCCAATTCATAGATATAAAAACGCGCGAATAAGGTTTCATCTGATCTCTAGGAGCCTCTACCCAAGTCGATTTAAATAGAAAATTGTAAATTTCTCTCCTGCTTCAAAATTCAAATATAAATTTCCCAATCACTTTTCTTTATTAACTAACGAAGACGAAAGTTGAAACAGTTTCTTCAAATATGTGCATGACTTTTATGTTTCCTTCTATTTTGTATTACCTTTATAATTTCACAATTTATACGTACATAAAATTTGCGTATGTATAAATTGTGAAGTTAAAGTGGGTTGAACATTTTTTTTCATACGGGCTATTCCACAACAAATCAACACAGTTTCAGTAGATTTCTATCATGACCATCTCAGATTTCGATAAAATTTGGTAGAGAGGTAGCCATTATATAGACAAGTAAAAATACCAAGTATTGTTGTAATACATTAATATCGGACAAAGAAATTAATTGTTACAAACGTTGCATATCAGAAAAATACACACGAGCGTTTTAATTTACGATCCGACACAGAAAAGCTGCCTGGTATACACAATACAATATTAAACATGTTTGTGTAGTTTCTGCTTTTTTGTAAACATATGTTTAATATCATGTTCAATTGTTCTGCTGTTCTGTTTCTTGTTATAATTTGAACCACCTTTGACGATTTCAAACGAAAGTCGAAACGTTAGTTTTTATCAAAGATATACACAGTTCGTCCATTAAAGGTCGTAAGTCTTCCTGTATTTATTGTTGTGATATTTCAACCCATTGGGAATGACTCTCCCCGCATGTGGGACTCGTCGAATGACTCAAACATACCAACTAAAAACCCTCCTGAATTACAACATACCAAATCATATCTCAAAACATACATCAAAACATTGAGGACAAAAAAATGAGGGGGGGTGGACAGAAAATGAGGAAAACGAAAGATACCCTAGCCCTAATTGCGTCGGGATAGAAAAGAACAAGAGGTGACCAAGGAAGGTCAGGAAAGAGAAAGGAAGGAGCCTTACACAAGTAAGTGGAAGTAATGCCAGACTCAGCTCGGAACCCCGGGTTTGCCAAACACGTACTTACTAGACGTAAGTCCCCTGGGGGGTCTCTCCTAATTGAGATGGAGAGTTGGGAGAGGTGTCATTTTACAACTTATTTAATGATCGTTACTCTGATGCATATTTAGTATTTTACTAGTCTACCACTCTTGAATTTTATTCTAAATCTGAGATGGTGAGGTTTAGGCCCTGTGTTGATTTGACATGGAATGACGCATACATTAATGATTTTCGCGAGCAGATTCTCAAAAACCATATATTCTATAATGAGGTATATGGAAAAAAAGGAATATAAATAATCTTACAGGATATTTTCTTAGGTTTTTTATAGAGTGTATTTTTTTCTTATGACCCACCGTTTTCGAGATAATGGTGAAAAACCAAAACCAAAAAGGGACATTTCCATCCCCTTCCAACTGCTTGAAGATCATTGAATTGGGACTCACCGAGAATGCGGATACCAGTGGATTGCGTTAACATACCGTCTAGATGAGTCAGTTTTGTATCTGATAAATCCTTTACTCTATTCCTAGAATTTCATTGAGAGCGATAGTACTATTTCGGAGATAAGTACCACAATTCGATATTCAGCGTGTCGTTACATTAAATATTTTTGATGTGTCAACCTTTTTTAAAGTATTTTTTATAGATGGGAGAGAAAAATGCACTCGTAAAGTTGAATAATAAAAATAGGGATAAAAGTAGGGAGGCACAAAATAATACAAATTACTCATTGATGGTGACTCTTGTTGTTTTATGTGTCAAAATTACCCACTTAGTTCTAATCACAAGTCAAATTAGCAAGTAGAGGTGACTTTTCAAAGTCAGATCACTTGTATCATCTCTCGAAAGTACTGTCTAATGAAGCGCAGCTTACCATCGCATCGGTTGTACCAGTTTGAAACTCTTAGACATACTGGTTTTATGTAGAAAAAAAAATGATTGGTTCAAGTTAAACGACTTTTTTTCAATGATCTCGAAATTTATGTTTTTCTTTGTTTATTTATTTTTGCTTCCCATTCTCAGTGCCCGTCTACAAATACTACCCATACAAGTGAAACATCGTGTACTACATGATATGGTTCACTGAATAGCCACCATAACATGCTAAAACGTATATAGGCCTTCGTAATAGTTCCTCTCTCTCGACAACCACTTCTTCAGGACAACTCAGAACGCGTCGTTCCGTCTGCTTCTGCAAACGCTTGCAGCTGTCAGAGGAAAGGAAACGTAGCTCTGGATGTATCAACAGACGCCCGGCGAAAACTGGTTTCGTTAGTTTTAAAATTAGCTGTTCTGTGATGCGTAGTAAAATCTATTTAGCCCTGATCAAGTGTGCTGCAGCCGTCATCACCTGAATTGTCGTTGCGTCTGAGCGTTCACAACGGCACATAGACTCCAAGTGTTTTACAATTTTCCTCACGAATGTGCTTCCACGACATGAAATACACTAGAACGGTGGAAGGAAACAATGAATTCATTTACGAGAGGTAATGTGGTATCAATCAATTTTGTAAGAGCCATTGTATTGTCTTTAACAGTAACCTAATTACTAAAATTAGTAGCAAAATGTCAAGAAGCTAATAATGCTGAAAACTTAAGTAAAACTGTTAAACAATTTTGTAGAATAAATTATTATTGTTAAAAAACCTACTTTTAAAGACAATACCCGTAATTTTTATGGTCCAAGTATCAATTTTTCCACTTTTTGTAATCCAAAAAATGTGACGTGGATCACCGTACTTTCTCGGTGTCGCCACAAGGAGGAGATTTGGCCAGCAGTTTTCGTAGGGTTATTATGTTGCGATAACGTACGCCATTCTCAGTCTCAACATTAATTGCGAGATTCTCGAGAAACTAAGGTCCAATCATTCGGTACGGCTATAATCCACTTCAAATAGTGTCTCGTTGCGCGTGCATCGGCGGTTATGTTATGCCAGGTTCTCTCGCCCCAAATCCCACAGTTCTGCTTGTTGACGAAGCCGTCCAGTTGGAAATGTGTCTCATCGTTAAAGATGACATTCCTCGTAAAATTATCATCCACGTTTTGGTTTTCCAACTCCCAGTGGAGTGCATGCCGTTGGAAATAGTCAATTGGCAATAATTGTTGAACCATGAAAGGGTGAAGATGAAGATCCTCTCTTAGAATTCGCTGCATGGTACTCCTGGAAAAGATCAGTTCTTGGGATTGACGGAGAATGGAGATTTGGGGACTTTGCTGTACACTCTTACATATCCAATATTTTCAGCAGACTGGCCAGTAAGATGTTGCTTTTATGTCTTAATATCGGCAATAGAACAATTTTGCTCAAACGATTTAATTACTCGTCAAACAGTAACCATTTGTTCTCGCAGAACTTAAATCGATTTTAGACATAAATAATCAATTACAACATTCACATTCGATTCAAAGCGTGTATTGCACAAAAACCTTAAAAACGAAACGTCACAACTATGTGTGTGTACACGTGAGTGTATTGAAGTTCAACATATGGATTTCGTAACTTTGATTTCCCGTTAGCAGTCGACTAATGGCGGCTAGCATTCTTTTTCACGCGTATATAAGGGATTCTCTACTCGCCCACCAGCATGTCCATTCAGAATTATTCCAATGTCTTCGGAGTGCATATCTTTTTCTGTCTCTACGCGGGCTAAGTTGCGCTTTAAATGTCATAATACACGAAGAGCTATTAGAGGAACTAGTACAGCAATCACATATACAGATAATATTATCAGGAAAGAGTGTGCAGTGTGAAGTGTCCAGTAAACTATCGGGAAGTTTAAACCAGAGGCATAACCAGAAGGCACCATTGTATGGCGTAAATACATGTAGTGGACAGCCAAACTGTGCAGAATTATTCAATAAAAAGGTCGACGTGTATATAGCAATTTGGATTTTTGCGATAACGTCAACCGAGAGTAGGAAGGTCATTGGGAGATTTCAAGGAGAAATCACCATCAAGGTTTGATTCAAAATAAGAACAATAAATCATAGAAAAAATTGCAATTGTTAATTCAATGCATATTAAACGAGTCATTTATATAATACTTCAGGAATAATTGCTGACCGAGTTATATTTATAAAGAAACTATGAAAGAAATCTATAATATTCAAGTTTATGTGTAATAATAATTGTATAAAATTTACATTTGTTATCGAATAATTAATTATTAATATTCAGAACTACATTTTATGACAATTTTGTAAAGTAAATATTTTCATCAACATTTAATTCTTAGATAGTCAAGACTAATTACACTTAATTGTGTACTTTGTATTTTGTGTCCTTGTTACAGTGATTTTCATCTATATTTTCAGAATCTATTTTGAGTTATTTTTGCTCTTTTTGTATTGTATGTCTTACGAACTTATTAATTTTTTATTAAAAAGGTACAATCATTGCTACTTATTTTATCTTTTTTGGTCCTTCGATAAAGTAGGTATTCTATCGCTCATTAAGTATGTATGTATGTATATAAATCCAATTGTTGAGACATGTCTGGCTAAAAAGCATCAATAGAACGCGACTAACAAAATTAATGATGTTTTGCAATCATCAATCCTATAATTTATGATGAAGATTTTTTCTTGATATTGTTAGTTTCCTGTAGGATTGTCTCCATTGTCAGAGAAATGCCTTTGCTGTAGTTTACTGCCTTTGTCACTTTCATTGCTTTTATCAAGTGGCAGATCTAGACAGTAATCCAGGGGGGGGGTTAATCGGAGAGCATTTTGGTTTAAAAATTATGGTTTTAAATCATGAATTTTATAAATATTACCTTTAAATAAAATGCATCAAATAAATAATTAACAATATGGTATTATTAATAAAAATAACAATTATTTATTTGAGTTATTAATATGGTATTGTTAATAACAATTATAGTGTTAATAACAATAACAGTTATATTATTAATAACAATTATAACTAATAACAATTATTAATCTGGTAACACTTTTACAAAGTATGCCATTTATCAACTTCAGTTTTATCTGTTATGAGTTCAGGTCCAATGGGGGAGGCTATTGCCCCCTTAGCCCCCCACCCCTAAATCCGCCACTGCTCTTATCGTATACTAACGCATCATCACTCACCCTCAATTCAATCGACGTTTTATCCGCCACGGATAGGCGCGTTCAATGAGTTATCCATTCCATTCTTTCAATGTTCCATTTTTCCAAAACTCCATTCTTTCAATTTTCCATCGATAACAACCTCCAGCTCTGACATTACGGAAAACGTGAAATGATTGAAGGAAATTTTGAAGAGGAAAGTTCTGTTTTCTCGTTTTTTCCCCCAGGTTTCTTTCCAGAATGAATAAATCCTTTTGCGATGTATGGTTATAAAGGTATGTTGTGACACATTCACTGTGGAAATGAACGAAAGGACTGAAAATATTCTTTTACCTACTAAAGAAAATAAAGTCCAAATTATTCCTATTAAAGCAGGAAGATAGGACATGGACGAGAAGCTCGAAAGGAAAATAAGAAATTTTCTGTAATTACCCTGTAGAAGCTCTGTAGACTGTCTAGACAAACAGAAAAATACTATCCAAAACGATACTCCACTGGAGCAGGTGCATAGAATCACACATTTCATTGTGAAATCGCTGGAAGACTAGAAAATACGCAGAGCCGTCTTCTTGGATGTAGCACAGACATTTGACAAGGTTTGATATTGTGGTTTGGAATATAAACTACAAAAGAGATTACGAAATAATTGTATTTCGTATTTATGTCGTACATTGGTGACTGTTAATTTTGTGTCAAGTACGCAAATAAGTACCTCGGGTCTCCTACAAGGGATCCATTTTGTACCTCTCGTACACGGGAGGTTTACCTAAAACAAGAGAAACAACTTTCCAGTGATATGTGCTGATGATTTTGGCAAAAGATGATGAAGTTGAGACAGCTACTACTAGGTTTCAGAGCTCCTGTACAGATTAAATTGTGATTGAACTAACGCTGGAGAATGAAAATAAATGAAAAATCACTACACATCAATTTCACAAACAGTAAAGTCGAAGTAATTAGGATTAATATTAAGTGGTAGGAGGTACCCTATGCTAACACAGCGCAGTATAGGATACCAAACTCAAATATAAGGAGCTTGTTCAAAATAAACAAAAAGAGACGAACTTAAAACAGGAAAATGTAGTTGGTGCTCCAGACCAACCACATAATCTGATGAAGGAAACTTGGTTTAAAAAAGAATACAAATAAACAAACTATTAACAAAATTATCACTAACACAAATGTTTAAAGAAAACTAATAGTTCTGTATCTTTTGGGACAAAAGATAAATATTTCACTAATCTTGTACAAACTTGTTATTGACATTCTTGTTACAGTACATCAGTTATATTGAAAAACAGATATTCTTGTTACAGTACATCAGTTATATTGAAAAACAGAACATTTAAATAAGTAATCTGAGTATAGAGTGTTATAATCATTATTATAATACTGAACAAATACCCAAGTAATATAATTAACCGCAAGCTCCGCTCAAAACTCACATTCTTCTGTCATCATCTGGAAGTAAAACTCGCTCCTTGGTACGAAACTTGCTTCTTGGATGCAAAGTCGAACTTGTTACGGCGATAACAATATTCAACAGACGTCCTTCCCAAGGAATTCAGAAACTCGCAAACACGAATTATTAAAATACTTAGAAATATATGGCAAATGAAGATAGTACAGAATAGGCAAATTATTCTGTAATTTGCTTATTCTTTCAACGTCTCCAGTAATTTGTATATGCTTTTAAAAATACCTATCACAGAAAATATCAAATGTAATATGTAGTTGCTATCTATTTGCATGGCTTTCCCTATGTTCCTTCATATTTTATTTTCGACAAGAGGTACGCAAACCTTCATGGTTTGTTAACTGGGTTGGGAACTTACTAGATCAGATGCTCATCGTACTGGACCCGAAAAACTTTTTTCGATGTCATGATATGAAACATGCAAACATGCACTCTAAAATACCCATCCGTCATGGTTGACTGCTTCGGGAGCGGTCGAGGCGCGGCCACTGGGCGGCTCTATTGATGACGACATCATCGTCGACTGTTGAGCAGTTGCAGAGTAACAGGGATCATTGAGTTATCATCAAGTGTAGTGAACTGCAAGCGGCTACCGCGGACCGCGGCAGTCGAAATAGTCCTGCGCAACAACTGACAACGAATTTGAAGGGCATTATGAGAACATAACTCTTTCCATGGCAAAAGAGAAAACGGAGAAAACTAATAATATACATTATTACTCCCTAGCATACCAAGGCGGGCTCACCCCAACATTCAAGAGGCAAAGATCATATTGAGAAATGAGCTGCGAACGAGGACAGAACTCTGTCATCCGCTCAAGTGAAATGCGGATTCGAGTGACACCAAAGATGCCAAAAACTTCAAAAAGGATGAAAAAATTAGTCGACCAAAAGAAAGCTAAGAAAATAATATACAGTTAACCTTCAATCTTATAAATACGGAAAGTATTCAGCAATGGGATATAATTGGTTGGGTAAGCTATTTGCCTCATACAATCTCCAAGTGTATGATTTTAACAATAAACACAATGAAACCTTGCAAAAATTTGTATTAGGCACACACTTTCCAAGTGAACCACCGAGGATTCTTTTTAGGAATTATGTTTACTCTTTTTTTTTCTTGAACGTTAAATTTTTTTTACCCCAAGCGCAGAGACTTTAAAATCTAGTGTTTCGAAACACGTGTTCTCCTGGATTGGTCTATTTGCACCTCGAACGATTTTTTGGAATTTCGATGTAGATAGTTTTTTATGTTTATTTGCACCCTTTTCTTGGTCTCAACCGCAAAGCGGAGAGACTACCAGACATATTTCCAACTATTGATTTATTTTTCTGATTATCAGAGAGCACACATTGTAATTTATTGTTGGCCAGCCTGTTTGTATCTTACTCGTTTTGGCAGAAGATAAATTGACGAGTTTAGGTCTAAAATAAAATTAATCTGTATTTGCCGACGTTTCGAAAAATGTATATTCTTCCTCAGGGCTTACATATATATTAAATTCTATTCCACCACCTGTATCGTTCCATTCGTACTCCTTCCATTATATTCATCCATACCTCCAGTCACTCTACACAATCATTCAACCGACACTCTGTAGACGTGGTTTGATTCACAATTGCTTTGACAATTTCGTATTAAAAACGTTTTCAGTTTATATCAACAGGAATTCAAGAACGATTGTTTACGATGATTACGTTGATTAAAAATTGAGAAGCGAATGATGCCGCGGAAACTCATCTACTAAATTCACAACTGCAATCCGCAGTACTGTGAAGCAAAGTCGCTCAGATTGCTTATAGCCGTATATTTGAATCTCTTCTCCATAACTTGTAATGAGTATTTATGCAGTTTTGCCATGGCTCTAATCATTTCGGCTTATAAGGAACAATACTTGCTCCTATAACACCTCAAGTAATTATAAATGTTTTAATGATGATTTTCTTTGTTCATGAATTACGTACGAAATGTTACGATTATGACTGAGAAATACCAAGCACTGCTGGAAACGAACTGTTGGAGTACGCAGAATGCTTACTAATTAATAATAATCGTCATCATTATCATAATAGCAAGAAAATTAAGAATATTTATTAATTTGCAAGTGAGCAATGATCATGACAGATAAAGAATCTACATAAGGGAAGTCTAAATAAATCACAAATCTGTCACCTAAGTATCTGTAAATATACGCGTGTGGTATACATAGATAAGAAAATTAGGACACCAGGAAACAACTAGAAATAAATTACATTTAAAGAAATCATTAAATGTATACAGCCNTCTTTTTTTTTTAATTGAGGTTTTAGGCTCGCAAAGTTGAGGTCATTAGAGCCCTCGCTGGTTAGGGGAAAATGCAGTTTCACACCTTAGGGAAGAGCCAAAATGATTCTTCCCCGTGTTGGTGACTCGCCGAATACCTCAACTATACCTACTAAAACCCCCTCCTGAATTCACCGTATATCTAAACACAAAGATGGTAGCAAAGGACAGACAGTTGCCAAAAACATTATATTTTTAAAAAATTCTAAAAACTATAATTTTCCGAACAAAGGAAAAGAAAGGATGAAAGGAAAGAAAACGAAGAAAAGGAAAGAAGAATCCAAATTTAAACCCTCCCGAGAACTTGTGAGAGGATCCCCGATCTATTTATAAACTTCTATAATTTATTAACGTGATCCGTTTCATTTCTGAGAATTGTTGGTAAATCTGCAGCCCCACCAATGTTTCTCCGAATTCTGGTATTTTCTACTCGTATTTTCTGTAACCAGTTTGTAGGTGACGCACTGTCAAAGAAAAACTCCACTCCTCTCGTACGGGTTGATCTCCAATTTACAAGAGATACCGATGAATGAGAGGACAATGTTATACGCGCAAGCGGGTCAGGAAGACTACCTCGCACCTGGTTGACCAACAGGAACTGCTACGTGACTTGGTAGAGGACTTGAAAGTCGGAGTTTATTCTCTTCAACAGCCAACCACTCATTGTTCTATTCCCTCAGTATCCTTGTCTTGAAGGAATTTACGATGTCCCCTTTTGAAATCGCGGAGAAATCCACGCGATTCTTGAGGCATGTCACCTTTGCGGAAACGTGTGCTTCCTCGTTTCCTCTGATTCTCACGTGTCCGGGACCCCAGCAAAACGTAATGTTCTTTCCGTCACTTTGGAGAGAACAAAGAATATCATGGATGTTCTGGATCAACTTATCGGTTGGATACTTGGACTCAGAGATTCAAAACTAATCAAGAAATTTGATCCGCGGGAGAACTTTATGGATCTCAATGCTCTCAATACGGCGTAGCAATCAGCAGTGTAAACGTTGCACAAGTTGTCAAGACGGTAGCAACAGGTCTTACAGGGGAACACTACGGTGCAGCCGACACCATCAGCCTGCTTCCACCAGTCAGTAAACACAGGAATATAGACCCGGTGTTTGTCGAGGCACACCCTCAACATCATGGTTGGAGTGTTTTTTTATCATATTGCAGAAGATTGAATTTACTCCTTGGATTATGCAACGCTCAAGTAGGAGTCTTAACTGAAACCTTGATTTAAACAATGGATGTGCGAATATTGAAGGTTCCAAAAATTTTTTGGAGCGGTTGTCAAATGGTTTGGTTGTTCTCAGTCTGTTGTTATAGAAACGGATGGAAGGAGAATAAGGATGAAATACTGCGTTGTTTTCCAGATTGTCGGGTAAAGAACGGACATGGGTAAAGTGTCGTAACATGAGTAGTTGCAGCGGGAGGTTCGCCACTCTCGGCATACAAACTGGGAAGGGACTAATATACCGCCTAAATGGGACTAGACTACCGCCTAAACATGCACATGCATATCATTGCCCCAGTAAATTAACCTAAAAGTAGGTTTAAAAGACTAAGAATAAAATAAAAGGTTTTCGGCTGTAATGTGGGATCAAACTATTGAAAATTTCATTTACGCCTATCACATATAAAGAGCTAGGAACTTAACTACCTGAGGAATATGTTTTTTGTCCATGTTTTAAAAACTATGCAAACATATACAAGGAGAAAGCAAGATGAGATTATTTTACGTTACGAATTGTTGTGTAGTTCAGTACAGGGTTGTGAAAATTTGTGAAAAATCTGAAAGCCAGTACCGTACAAGTTTAAAGTGGAAAATCTGGCAATAAAACGCTATGAAGTCATTTCTTTCCAAACAACACAAACAGATTCATGCTACTCTTATTCTACTCACTTGAAATAAACGTACCAAACATATGTGTGAGTCTACTATTTACAAAGAACGCTTACACTAAAGATTTTGTGTATTTCTAGAAAAAGGAGCTTTCTTTAGATCAAAACAAATCGGGTGTCTCAATTCGGAAAGCTATTAGCTGCATTTGTACTGATGTTGTGAACTGTATTTATGTATGAAAGGAATCTTATTGCTTGGTAGGTATTAGCTTCAACTAATTAACCTAGAACGTTCTGAGGTTGCACTTGAATCAAATAGATGATATCAATCATGTTGTATGAATGGGTTTCGTTGGTTGGTGATTGGATGGGTAGACCGTGTTTCCCTGGTGCTCCTCGTATCCCACCGCATCTTTGTATCTTCTATACCCTTCCCAAAGTCAAACAGAAGCCTCAAGTCGTTGCTCCTCATATATCCCTGAACTTCGCCCGGAATAAAAGCGCAGATGTCGTAGCCGATAGAGGGCATCAGATGGAAAGATACGCTATAATAATAGGTGTGTGTTTCCTCTAAGAGACTTAATTTACTTCGCGCGGGAACATTGCACAGCACGTGTCGTTAGTAGCAATCAACATAGAAATTGACTCTGACAAAACAATAGTCTCCCTTTTAGTTTTTCAAAATGATAATGAATTTCGCTGAACATTTGGATTATGTCCTGAAATATTTTTTTCTTCTCATTTTTTCTTTTTTGTTTCTTCTTTCATCTCAACCATACAAAAATCTTAAAATATATTTCTTTGTCAGGGGTGTTCTAATTCATAAATTACCAACCAGGTGGTGCAACAAGCAATACGAGATCCATGGATCGAAACCCGCATTGTAAATTTGTTATTTTTCGTAATGTATTTTTGTCAATATTATGACGTGTTTGATGATACATTGATGCTGATTTTAACGTGTATTCACAATTAATTATAATATTTCTATTGTTTCATATGAAATTACTTTATGAAATATTATAATACATATAACACATATATTGATAAATAATAATGTATGTTATAACATTATTTTTATGCATATATAGTATGCGAGCCCTGAATGTACTGCGATTACTAAAAATTCTAAAACAACACCGACATTGAAGTAATGTTAAAAATTACGTACATATAAAATATATGAACATCAATGCTGCAGACGCTTTCAGAACGTGAAAATCAGCATCTGCGCTAAATGTGAAACATTTAAGATATTCCTCAATATCTACTTTTCTTTTGGTTCTGGAGAACCCTGAGACGAAAATTGCCTATACAAACTCAAAGGAAAATGTTCAAGTTGTGATTTTTCTAACTTGAAGTATGGAAATGAATATTCTATTTGCCACATTGTCATTGATACCACTAAAAGTAATATTGTTGAAAAATGTGTGTGACTGAAATTAAAGCTTGAATTGAATACTCTCAACTGCCAATAATTTCATGACCAATGTCGTCCTTCGTTACAGAGCGCTGCTAACTTGACTTCAGTGCCAAACAGGGGGCGGGGAAAATGGATTTTAATTGAGTGACTCTGGCCCCGGATTCGGATTCAGCGCGTCAAAATACATAATGATACTAATCAAGTGACGGGGGGGGGGAACCGGGCAACATCTTGGTTTAAAAATTATGGTTTTACAACACAAATTTTATGAATATTACCTTCAAATAAAATTCATCAAATAAATAATTAACAATATATAATTTGGTATTATTAATAACAATTATTTAAGTTAACATGATATTATTAATTTATTAATGCGGTATTAATTGTATTAATCTAGTATATTATTATAATCTGGTAGTATTGTTTTGCCATGACTGAACTTATGAACTGCCATTTTTGTGTTTCACCTACAACAGGAAGTTTGTAGAGATGTAGTGTGTTCAGAGGTTATGGCTGGAGGTTATTGATGATGGTGTGGTTCCATAGCATACAGGTATGTGGTTTTGTATAATAAGATTTTTTGGGTATGTGTTTGTAACAGTTTTCATAGTTAGATAGGGAGTAATCATCGTTATATTATTTGTGTTAATAAGATGTTTCAACGTGTACTATAAATAATGTAAATTGTGTATGTTCATTGTAGCCCTGATGAAGGCAAAATAAATTGCCGAAACGTTGGCATTGTAAAAGAAAGAATCCTTTCACTTTTTTTATTGTTGACCAATCCTCGAAGATATCTTTGTTAGATAAAATTGAACTTGATAAATGGCATACTTTGTGAAAGTGTTGCCAGATTAATCATTGTTATTAGTTATGATTGTTATTGTCATGAATAATATAATTGTTATTGTTATTAATAATACCAGATTAATACAATTAATACACCGCCACTGTAAAGTCAGGCCACTGCACAGTTTATTTTAATTTTATAAGTACCTGAGTAATCAAAACGAAGTAGTTGGGACTTATATTAACTTAAAACAAAGTCTTAATGGAGTCGTCGATAGTACTGACCACCAAATACTTGATAAAAAATTGTATAATTGTGGAATTAGAAGACCCCTTCTTGACCTGCTCATAATTTATTTGTCTAATATGCAATGATGCATCTTTTTTTATTTCTGGTATGAAGTAAACGGATTTCGAATTGAAATTAATTTTTTTGACATCTTGCTTTACGGTGTCACCAATGCCCCGTATCACGGTATTGTTAGGACCTGAAGATGATCGATATTCAGTTGAAAGAGATCTCACCTAAAAGCAAAATAAAAAACGGAAAAATGATGTAAAAACATTTAATTTTAATAATGCATAAAGAAAGTTTCGACTGCCATTGACTTTAGAGAGGTTGGAGTCCCGTAAGGGTTTATATTGGGTCCTTTGTTGCTCTTAATTAATATTAATGATCTGCTTCACAAAATAAATGACATTACAGCATAAACCGATGATACATTTATTTAAAATCAGAATGAAGGTAGGAACTGTGCAGCAATTGACATGAATGCTAAATTAGATCTTGTTAGTTGCAAGTTCAGATTGTACAAATTAACATTAAATATTGAAAAATCTGTATTAATTTTTGCATTTGCTTGCAACTCTGACAGCTATACTAAACATGTAAAAATCGAAGAAGTGTGGGTCTGAAAGGTCCACAGTTAAAACAGGTGTACTATGTTTATCTCCGAATCTGTACGCCCGAGAGACGTGTGACAAGTATATGAGTACTGCCTCAGGTAATCAGTCCACGAGCTCTGGCGACTGTGCGGGCACTCGGCGAAAAAATACCCGAGTCATATGTTGCATTTTTTTTTTAGTTTTACAGTTTTGCTTATAAAACTACGTTGCTTAACTCTTATTGAGTTTCACGTAGCGTTGTTGCTTTTTGTGAAAGTACCGTTTTATTGTTGCTAAATAACTTGAAACATTTACTAACCGGCTATTGGGGTAAAAAGAATCAACAATGACGGGGAAAAAGGAACATTGACCCTTTGTGCCTCGTTGTGGATCGTAAAACACCACACAAATAACAGATAAAGCTTAATCACAAGTAATATTCTTTTTATCTTTGAAACTTTTATGTTGAAAAATTTTCTAATGATATAAAATATACATTTTTGCCAAAAAAAAAACCCATAGATTTTTATTAAGTCAAGAATCATGTGCTTCTTTTTCAAACATAGAAATCTCTTAGATTGCGGTGAACCTCACCGCCAGGTAACAGATTAATCATGTTTCGTCGAATGAAAATGGGAGACGGGACCGGAATTCGAACCCGGGACCTTGAGCTTTACGCGCTCATGCGCCTACCGACTGCGCCATCCCGTTCGCCTCTCGGGCCCGTCTACAAGTTGGTCGCTTAATAGAATAGGTGTGTTTGAGACGAAAGTGAACATTTCAAGCTACGAAGAAAGTTTAAAGAAAATTGAGTTTGCAAAGTAACAGTAATTTTCCTATTGAATTTTTAACTATAGATTTTTGGCACACCCCAGTTTTTAGTTGAATTTTGTGAAAGCTATTCCTATTTTTATGATTATATATAAAATATTAGTTTTGATTATATATAAAATATTAGTTTTTTCTTTTGCATCAGTGAAATTTTCAATTGCTAAAATAACTTTTAAGACCACTCTATATAAGGATAAAATTTCATAACGTAGCTTTATCTGGATAGATTTACTTCTGAACGACAATATCTTTCATTATGCTCCATTTTTGTACCGTTGCCTCTAATTTAACCTTTCAGCCCTATCAAGTATTTGAAGCAAATCGTGGTCAGAGTATGTAACGAAGGGTTAAGGACACGCAAATAGTGTATCGTCAACTTAATATAATAAGTCACAATATGATATTGTTGATAGTGCAGGGTAAAACTTAAAAATTACGTGGAAAATAAAGTACTGAAATAGTATCGTTGAGAATTGAATGTCACTATATATGTAAATTAACGTTGGAAATACTTTGATATATTTTCTCGTCGTCATTAATGTGCTAGAAAATATGGCTTAATATCATTAATATAGGAATTTCTCAGTCTTCTTATGTTTATAATAAAAAAACTACAGTAAAGTGCGAAGTTTTTCGGTAAATCATTGAAGCCGGTCGTCGTATTATAATGATAAATGCTTTAAGATGTGAAATAATAAAAATCTGTGATCTTCATTAATCGTAAAATGTTTTATGACTGTGAGGTGTCTAAATGAAACTAAATTATGGTCCATGCATTTCTTGACGCGACACGTTTTTGCTCAATTATGCACTGCCACAGATGGCCGCCGTAAACGGAACAAACGCACAATGCGATCAAGATGCTTTCTGGATACGGCATGGACTTACAAGTGACACTAATGTAAACAAATCAAATAAATAATTAAATACTTATGATTTTTATGGACGAGTAATATATACCAGATAATATGCCAGATAACTTTTCAGTGTCAGATCGTAAATTCAAACTCCCATGTCATTTTATATACATATCATTTCTGATATACAACGTTTGTAATAATTAATTATTTTCCCAGTCATTTTTACATTTCTCTGAGCACATATGTCAATGTATTTAGCGTCTTATACCAATAGGTAGTGGCGGTAACATCTGCGAATTGGAATTGAGAATTTATGTCAGGAATATTGGGGGGAGCCCAGCCGTCCTCAAAGTGCCTCCAACCTGCCTTCATATTGGATACTACAATAACTAAAGCCTTGAAGTACATAAATAAAATAAATACCAGTGTAGATATCTGCTTTTAACTGGGTCGCCTTTGGATTTGTCGCATTGTCACACTCTTCTGTATATATATACGTCTTTAATTCAGATAATTTTCATGTGCTCTGTAGCTACATACATGATTTTTTCGAGTGTCTAACAAATATCCATTCGGTTCCACCATTTGTCCCATGAGTATGTACATGTATATATTTCCATACTCCTTTTCCCCAGTCTAGTAGGGGTCGGAGATGGAGGATGGTATGGTGCCTCTCTCTTTAATGTGGCAGGGGAATTACCAGGGTGCCAGATGTCCTTGCGATCGCACCTCCCCGAGGCGGGTGATCTATAAATGACGTGAGGGTGAATGATGATGAGTGAATGTTGTGGTGGAATAAATGGCAGGGGAAACAGGAGTGCCCCGAGAAACCTGCCGCGAACACCACTTCGTCCACCACAGCGAATTCTACTTGGACTAGCGTCATCAGAGGTAGAAGGCGAGTTCGCTAGGCATTACACCACGGGTCGCCCCATGAGTATTTTAAATAAATAAAGGAAAAATGCACGGAAGATGACAAAAATACCCTCGTCTTTTGTAAAGAAACACTTGAAGGTCGAGTACAAGAGGTTCAACGACACTCACGTACCCCCTTTCCTCCGAAAATACAAATTTAAACCATGAAAACACATCAAACGACCACAACCAGGGGTGTACCCGCGAAGGGATATATAGGGGATCAATTCTTCTCCCCCCTCCTCCGCAAATTGATTGGGGATAATATTTGGAAAGGACAATTTTCTTATAATTGGGGGGAAATATACGGGATCAATCCTCCCCCTCCAAATTGATTGGATAGGATTGATCCCCCATAACCCCCCCTCCAAAAAGAAAGAAATAAAATTGTCCTTTTTGCATTTTTTCCAATATTTGTGTGCATACATGTGTGTAATTATGTACATATATAATACTCATGCCTATATATATTCACATTTATACACATATGGTGTGCGTGAGTCTTCCTTCCTAACCAACCGAAATAAAGTCCTCGGTACGTCCCTGAGCACAATATAGTTGGAATAAATATATTCGCTTGAATTTGTAAATACGAAATCAATGGCAACAATTTTCATCGAGCATTATTACTTTGAGTCCGAATGAATGTCGCTGAGAGAGACCCGAGGCATGGTGCACCTGTCAGACCCCGAAGGTCGACCCTGTTTAAGGCAATAAATAAACGAAAGCGTCAAGAAGAAGGAAGAAAAAATAGAAAGTGTTACGTAATGTTTCAAGCGCAAATACTCCATGAATAAACATCGATAAATTAGTGTAATCATTGAATATCAAATAGCTTCATTAATAAAAGAGATTGTATATCAATATGCTGCTATTACATGAATATTCAATTCTTTTCATGAAACCTCCATCATGTCTCTTTTATAAGTTGAAAATGTAAAATAAGTGAACATCGTCATAAACCGTTCTTATTAGTTGATTAGTTTAACCGTCCCATACAAGATAATATCCTCGTGATGTACACTTTATCAATCCAATAAATATGTAAAGTGAGTTACTTTAAGTTAGTATATTGTTGAAATAAAAAATCTGTAATTATTATATTTGTACTTCAAAAATGGATTAATAAAGAAATTTATTCATTCATTACAGTCTTGCAATAACGTGATAATGAGATGACGTGAAGGCGGAAAACAAGGAATCGTCGCCAGAGTGCGGGGCGCGCTGCCGTTGTGTTTTGGGGAGTCGCCGTTGTCGTCTGCTGCGCTCAATAACAGGGAGTGGTTATGCCGCTGAAGGAAGGAAGGAAGGAAGGAAGCAAGCAAGCAAGGCGCTGCAAGGCGCGGCGGCGGGGGTGAAGAGAGGAAAGTGGAGGGAGGCGGCTGGGCTGGTGATAGGCATCGGGATGGTGGCGTTTGTTGGCGCCGTGGTCACCATGGGAACCGACCAACGCCTAGCCGCCAGCGATCGCCATCAGGATAATGTCCTCCGTGTCGCACACTCGTCACTATATAGCACCTTCTCTTTCCAAATTAGAGAAAAAAACTTTCTTTAACTTTATTTTCAGCACTATATAAATATATTGATTGAACTTTCCTCCTGCTTCCTGTTTAGAAATATGAAGGTAAAATATCCTCGCATTTCGAATAAAATGGACTCACAAAGCGATTTGACGCGTTTGACCGTGGACATGAGGGCGAACCATAGATGTCGTACCTCGATAACTCGAGAGTGAACTGTCTTTTCAAAACAAAAATATTTTGAAATAGAAGAGTTTACGTTTTTGCCGCACGATTTGTATCTCTATAGCTTTAGTATCACATTTCCAATCTTACAAATTATCTCCCAGAGCCCGAATAGCGTTTCATTTCTCTAATTCTATGAAGGTCTGAAAAATGATTATTTTTGAAGTTCGTCCCTTTTATTTGGAATTTAAGTGACCCATTGCAACATTATTAAAACCAAATTGTAGTTTCCACCGACATATTTGAGAAGTGCTGACAGTATGACATCATAGCACACTTTTGTGATGATGAGACAAAACTTTTATTCCAGTAGTAAGATTTACTGATCGATCAGTTTCATTGTATCATTCATAGTTTATATGCTTAGAAATCTCTTAGATTACGGTGAACCTCACCGCCAGGTAACAGATTAATCATGTTACGTCGAATGAAAATGGGAGACGGGACCGGGATTCGAACCCGGGACCTTGAGCTCTACGCGCTCATGCGCCTACCAACTGCGCCATCCCGTTCGCCTCTCGGGCCCGTCTACCATTCTCATTCAACTTGTGAAACCCAAAGACCTCTGAGGTGGTCTCGTAGAGACTAGATTCCTCATCTGAGGCGACTCCCTTAGGAAGTACTTGATTTGGGTATTATTTTCCATTTCTGGTTCACAAACATAGAAATCTCTTAGATTACGGTGAACCTCACCGCCAGGTAACAGATTAATCATGTTACGTCGAATGAAAATGGGAGACGGGACCGGGATTCGAACCCGGGACCTTGAGCTTTACGCTCTCATGCGCCTACCAAC
>NNCF01128662.1:23015-37784 GCA_002313205.1 Laupala kohalensis | reverse complement strand
GATTTGAAGATATTCAATTTCATAATGTCATTTATATTCTTGGGCAGGGAGTTATATAAAACGATTCCCGAATGATAAGGTCCTTTTTGGCAAAGAGTGGTTGACACTCTAGGTCGATGAATATTATTCCTATTGCGAGTATTGTGTTCGTGAACGAGACTGTTTCGTATAAAGAAAGGGTGGCACTTCAGTAATTAGGTCTTAACAAACAAGACCGTTTCATAAATATAAATGTAGGGAAGTGTTCAATTTATTTCCTGATTGTACTCAATTTCCTTCATATTTATTTCTTGATCATAATGTAAATCTTATGCCACCGAGCAATTTTTCTCAATTATAAATAAATTCTCTATTCATCTGAAATATGTGGAAACAATATCATGGACTACGATGACATAGAAAAGTAATTAACATGTTAGTAAATTTTCTTTTTTCGAGAAGGAACTACAATCATATGTACACAAATGTCAATGTTGGAATCAAAATGATAGTTTGTCGTGTTTAAAATGCACTGCATTGCAGAAATGGACATCCCATTCTCTCTCTTTATTTGTTGTTGTTAAATATAAAAGTAAATATGATATCTAAGAAGCGTATAGAGATGTTTATCAATTAAATTACTTCATTCAAACGAAGCTTTCTGGGTACTATGAGTAAAATGGATTCCAAATTTAAATTGAATGATAGATTAAAGTAAATTTGTCTAAGTCAAAATGTTGAGTTAATTGTTCATAAATTAAAGGATAATTTATAAAGGCGATTTTTGCGATAACTTAAAAGTAAAACTCTTTACTCTTGAGTTTTACTTACCATTCAAGCACTTTGATTACTTAGCAAATTCTATTTTCATTTCTTGAAATACATATACTCACGTGCACAAATTTGTAAACTGATTACGTTGATCAAATGAATACAAAATATGTAATATGCTTCTCCATAATTCCAATTTCTTTAAATTCCTATACGATTAGCAGAGCGGCCAGCTCTGTTGCCTTTTGTTCCAATTCGTCTACAAAGTAGAGAATCGTAACATTAGAATGCAGGTCCCTCTCACAGAAGCAAAAGTGGGAGCCGTGTTGCAATAATACAATGGCCCATAAACACTTGTTTACATCGTCCCGAGGGCTACGAGACTGAATGCAGAGCAGATGTATGAGAGCATCGTAATGTCTTTGACATTTCTTGGAACAGCTACCGCTTATTTTTTATAAATCGTCTCGCGATGTTACGGGATAATGTTATAAAATACTAACAGCAATCTCTGAAGCGGGCGTGTCGTCTTTTTGATGACCGGATGTCACCCGGTGAGTGAAAGTGATTGCGGCAAATGGAAAAATGGAATCAGTTATTTCACTCGCATAAAACGATTTACCGTACAATACATACTTAATATAACTACTGTCTCCAATTGTAAATGCAGAACTTAATTAATTTATGTTCTTTAAATATAAAATGTAAGACAGGAAAACAAAATGAAAAATCGTATCGAAAATTTGAATTTATCACAGTATTTTGAATACGTTCTCTTTTATTTTGAAACTCGATGTATTCTTCGAATTTTTAAGAGAATAATTTTTTTTATGGGTTACAGACATATGGATTCTTAAAACGTGAATAAACATTTGTTAAAATAACAATTGGTATTTAATGTTATTTTTGTTATATATTAGATTATTATTTGTTATATATTAGATTCGTAAGGTTTATTCGTTAGGTAATAAGTTCATTTAATTTACTAATATTTCTAGAATATTGAGAGATTGCTATTTATTGTTGACCAAACATTGTAAAACGGTGAACCTCATCGAAGGTAATGAACCTGAAAGCGAAATGAAATGGATTCACGGATATCTTTCATAGCTCGAGTCTTTCTGGAATCGGGTTGGCGTTAGAAAAGAACCTCAGCATCTACTTCCTTCCAAAAGTGAAGAAGAAGCATTTTATTTAGTGTGAACAAACATATTCCGTCTCGAACACTACAATTAATCACTAGTTATCTAAGAACATAAGATTCGTTCTCACAAATTTTTCACAACTACCGAGAACGTAAAATTACGTTTGTTCACAGGAAAAATTGTAGAAATATTATTTTTATTTCCAATCGAATATTTATGGAATCAAGTTAAGGACTTTAGAGGACACATTATGATATTTGTTTTGTTTTTTTTGGAATAGCTTAGGAACCCTTGCAGCTCAAGTACCATTCTTCTTAGTGAAAGAGAATAGAAATGGAGAATAAAACATGTTTCAACGTGCTACCCTTTTCATTAAGAGTTCATTAAGGAGGGGGTATAAAAGAGGAATCTTGTCCTTCTTTCTTTTCGTCACAGCATTTCTTTCTTTCGAGACGAGAGCAGGAACATGCGAAGGTCGAACCACGCGGGTGAAAGCCATCAGTTTTAATAAAACAGTCGTCCTCCGTTTGGTGAGTTCCGATATTCTAGCGGTCGTTACGAAGGAAGCAGCTCCCAAACAGGTTCCCAGACCCGACAGTCCAGCCGGCCCGACTGCCCACTTCTTAGGGGATATTTCGCCTCAGCAACAACTCGTTTTTGAACATTCAATCTGGGATGCAACTCTTTGAGCAATTTTTGGTAATACTTTTCGATTATTTTCCCCTTATTCCCTAATCAGTTCTAAACATAAGTAAATTTATAATAGATGACATAATTTTGAGAAAGAATGTCTTCACCTCCCAAAAAGAAAAAATAATAATGCTCTTGGAGAAAAGAATAATGGATAGAAATTAATAATAAAGGTTGGAATGATAAGGTAACCTTTCATTCACTGCGAATTTGAAAGCAGCGTAATACTTACCAGAAACTGGTAAGGAAATTAAAAATGTCAAAATATTTATTATCCCCTTGAAAACTATTCCCATTTCAAAATCTCGTGTTACGTTGATCAGTATTTTACTGTTTTATTGATCCTATTATAATGAAGTTATATTTCTATTCAGTGGCTCAAGAAGTCAAACCGGAGACTGCCTCTCTCTTATTAGCATTGACTGTAATCTGAAGGAGTTTCTCCCGTTATTTATTATCCGGGCTCTAAGTTGTTTTGAATTTCTGTTTTCTTCCGCAGATCAGCTGTTGCTGTCTACGCGAGCAGTGACTAAATGGTAGCATGCAATTGTTAACACGCAATTATTAACTCAAGAGAAGATGTGAGCTGAAATTGAATGGATACATTTTATGATAATTTAATAGAAGTTTAAGACCCTTGTTTAAAGAGAAATAACCGTAAACGTTAGTTCACAAATTATATTTTTATTTCAATAATTAAAAAAGGCTATCTAAATAAGAATCCTCAAAGTTAGCTTTTGCAATCAGAGAAAACAATTGAGAATATTGAAAGAAACTCGTAATAATAGATTAAAAATATCGTGGCAAATTATGCTAAATTATGCAGGAAATATAAGTAAACAATTTCAAAAACTATTCATTTTCAATCTTAAATTTCTTGGAAATAGTTTTGCAAAGGATAACTGTGTAACGAGGTACAAAGAATTCAAAACTTGATCAAAATAAAACATTCTTCCAATAACTAAAATAATTTAGATCTTCATATATTGTTCTTTCTAAAATATTAGATAACAATTTGCGACTGTTATTGAAATAACTAAATCAATGACAATCTCCACTCTTATAAAGTTAGTCTTGCCCCCAATTTTTTGTATGATAGTCAACAGGTTTTTTGTCTGATGAAATTAGCCTCTTGGTCATTCCTAGTGAATTGAGTCACTGTGAGAGCGGAAGTCGTGATTATCTGATACTGAAGTAATGTTCACAATCCTACCAGACAACCCCCTCCCCTTTTCCCTCCTAATTTTCACCGTCGTTCAGGAGATTCACCTGATGAGCCAAATGCGATAACTAGCCCACAACGAAGATAGAATGACTGAAGTAAAAGAACATAGCTCGTTCATTTCTTTTTCATCAAATTCACTTGTCTGAATCTATAAATCTCAAAACGAAACGAATATCCACAGCTCTTAAATCACCTGGAGAAGGGAAAAAACCTCTTGGAACATGTTCTCAGAAGCATCTGAAGAATGATAGGTTGAGGTGCTACAATGAGACCACGTTGCTATCATTGTGTGTTGAACATTGCACGAGGGAGGACTTCTTAACGATCGCTTCACATTCATCCAACAGACTAAATTCACTGAGGCGATAATGATTACGCAGAACCAGATTTTGATTGAAAATGAAAGTTATCTGTTTAAGAATTTCAAGAAACTTAACAGAATGATAATGTACTTTAAAACATACAAATAAATGTCGTTCTAATATTTTAGACAGACAGGAAATTTGTATAAATACAGCAAAGTGACGTGGAAAAAACCCTAGAACACGGTCTAAATGTATTTGGAAGTGATAAAAACTTCAATCAATAAATTCAAAACTAAAAATAAGGGCTATCTATGTACATAGCTCGTGACAAAAATGTGCTGACTAAATGGAACGCGTGATCAGTTTTTAAAAAGTTAGTAACTCTAATGATGAATAGAACTTAAATTTCTAATCGAGTGTAGATGAATAATAATACACTTGAATATCAATAATGGTTCTTCAAGAAGATCTGATGCCACAACCGAAAATAAGGCATTGAGAATGAAACAGGCGGTGAGTCAATGCCATTTATCTGCAGCAAATCCAGTGGCCAACGGGTAGGCCTAAATCCCTCGTTGGGGCACAGTGCTATTTCTCTCTGCCTCCTCACACGCAAGCGTACGGGAATTAGCAGAGAGAGCGTCCGTGTGGCACGCCCAACAATTGAGAATACTGTTCATCCGAACTATCAATGAATGGATCGAGTTCTTTATAACTCGTACATATCCTTCCTCTACATATTAATGTGATGTATTAATACTATATACATCTATACGATTTATAATTCTATACATAATATATGTTAACAGTATGCAATATAATAGTTGCAAAACATGTTTAACAATATTGACATCTATGGCTGATCGAACAATTTCCCTAAATTTCGTGTGGAGATGGCGCTAGAAACAACCTGCACCTTGAAAAACATATAATAAAAATGAACTAATATGTAAAAAAAGAATAATATAAAAGGCATTATTGTGCCATGAAATTTGTATCGTGAAAATTCAATTTCATTACAATAATTCGTTTGAAATACTTTAATTTAAAAATAAATAATTTTACATAACATTTTCTTCAATCCATTTAATTACAAATATCTCAATCATTCCTAACAATATTTTTAATTTTGTTTCACTTCGTCAAATCATGAAAATTTGTAACTCAACCATAATTAGCTAATGCAGCAAACACTTGATTTAGTATTAATAAACATATTGAATAATTTGCTTTCTATGTCCCGTAAAAGTTACATTGACCATCAATTTAGCCAAAAACGTGATAAAATCGTGTGACACAGTTTTCTTAATGGGAAAATAATTCGATCGGATGAAATAGAACATAACTTGGAAAGAAGAGATTAAAGGCAAATTTTTGTCAATCGTCAGAGGAGAAGCATTTTAAAAGTATGTTCTGCACACAAATAACATACATTATGAAGAGTACTGCTGTAGTTTTATTGTAACACATGAGAAGTATAAAGAGTTAATAATTCCAAGAAGCTTTGCTATAGTAGAAAACCTCTTCGGGAGAATTTCCAGAGGGATTCGAGGAAGGGAGCGAGGCTCGCTGTTCTCCCATCACATGGCTTCGACCATCGACGACGACGGACTAATGCTCCGCCGTCAGCCGTCCGTCAGTCTGTTCCTCGCGCTGCGGCCACCCCGCACTGCGTCCTCGGCCAACTGACTGGCAACGGCAGACTGGGCGCTCGCGCTCACTTCAGCCGTCTCGCGCAAAACTAGCTATTAACTTAAGAATCGTTCCAGGAAATTTTCAGTTGGAAGAATTAGGATATTGCGTCAAATACTGCAAGTAATATAGTGAGCGTAATAAACTAATAGTAGTAATTTTGTTATTTCTACAAATAATACATAAACCATCAATAAAAATGAAAAATTCTTCACTGTCATTTAGGTAAAATTGTGATGAAAATATATGTTTTAAATAATAGCCAGTTTGACTTTCCAGGCAAGTAGATTAGTGGAATCCATTAACGATCTCCACTTACAACTGTAATTGAGGCGCTGAGAACCAGAAGGGCCCAAAGCACAGAAACAGAGTTTTGAGAAAATTAGATATTTGTAAAATTGAAATTCTTACTGAATTGTCTTTTGTCTGGACTTTTATTTGGTTTTGACTGTACTCTATATGTATCAAATTACATGTAAAGAAAATATGAACCCCCTTTATATTATAAAACTTAAAAGATATTCGGATATATTTATATGAGAGTTGTCGGCCATAGTGATCATAAAGGAATAGTTTTCTTGCATTTGGCCAGAAAATAAGAACGCATAATTATATTATGCCAACGTTTCGACCTTTATTGAGGTCATCATCAGGTCTACAAAACAAAACGAAAACATAGCATCCAATCAGCACAGATTAATTAAAATAATACAATTAAACCACCCTAATCACACATCGGCATAATATAAATATGTGTTCTTCTTTTCATGCCAAATCCAAGAAAACCATTCATTTAGGAAATATTTATTTTCAAATATGATTTTTTTCAGAGAATAGGAATACGCAATACAATATTTTCATTCTCTACTAATTTACTAGCTTATTTGCAGTATTTATAAATTCCTCTCCACTGTTCCTTTTCTTTTTCCTGATGCTTTTTTCAATTGATTTATATTCCTTATGCGTTATTTTTTACCTTTCTTTTGTAAAACTTCATTATCACAAGCTTTTACTTTCATCTTCAAAGTCAGTGAATAACAACGAAGCATACCAACTTAGCACAGATTACTCATCCCCATCCCATATATTATTTACGAAAAATAAGGTAGGATGCATCATTTACTACATATTTAATGCATAAATTTTGAATCTGTAAGTTAACCATATTGCATTATTACAACCTTCGTGTGTCCAGTTCTATTCTTTAACTACACTTAGGAATAAAGCACACCCACAGCTAGTTCACCATAGGATTCAAAGGTGCTATGCATACACGCTAAAATAGCAAATTTGACCATGGTGTGCTTTGGGTCCTTCTGGTTTTGGGCGCCTCAATTATAAACTTGTGGTTCAAAATTTAATTATTTTCACATTTATTTTTATAAGGTACAGTAAACGGGGTACGATTCTTAAACGATTTACACTTTAGAACTTAGAATTTATATTTTTATTAATCTTAATAATAAACTTGTTAATAAGGATAGTTCGAAAAGTCCATATTTAGGCTGTGATAGACACTGGATGATACAATTTCATGAAGAGGTTAAATGTCACATATTTTAATAAAACCGAACCTACGAGCCACAGGAAATTGCAGGAGAGAGATTGAACAGTCACGCTTGACTCTTCAATTATCTTTTGGAAGTCGGTTACGGAGATTTGGTAACGATAGCTCTCAACGATTCATTCTACATTCCAGAAATTTCAGATAGTTATAAAGAGTTTACTTCTAATCTATCTTATATTGAAGTCGCAATAGATATTTTAAAAATAAAATATCGTCCAATGGTAAAATATTATTCCCAAACCTCGTGAAGTGACACAGGAATTGACATTGCTCTTCTGCAGCGAAGTTGAGTGTCATAAAAAAGATAAGTTTCGTGCGAACGATGCCTTTATGGGTGGAACCTCACAATTATGGGTGGAAATTTTAATTTTTACCTTGAGATTAAACGAGGAATATTTATAAACGTATTGTACTCTCCAAAAATTAGTTTATCCGTTGACAAAAAAATGCATTGTAAATTGACAAAATGTATGCTTGTTGAACTAATGCAATCATACTTTCAGTAATCGCATTGGAGTTGAGTATATGTAAATGAAAAAAAAATGACAACTAAAGAACACAGTAATTTTCCAGCGCACAAATCGTTATTATTTTAGGCTGCAATGATCCACTTGGAAGACCACCGAACAACTTCCATCATTCTATAAATTAAAAAGGAAATTTGAATTTTCGAAAGGGGTAATTTCAGCACCTGAAAACAAACGAACAATGCATATTGTTGGAGGAAACATTGAAAAAGGTATCTCATTTATAAAAATAAGGTAACGAAATATTGGCTAGATTATTTAAAATCACATCTAATAAATAGCATTAAATTAGCATTTCGTAGCTTCTCGTCGTACGTAATGTCAACAGTCTTTCTTCATTTTCCTGGTTTTCTATTCTTGTTGGCCATACTGTTTCTATATCCAAGTTATTCCTTTTTTATCATGCATTGTTTGATTCACTCTTGTTTTGACCGTTGGATATGACTAATACTTTCAGTACATCAAAATCAAAGGGGATTCGATTAGAATTATTATTTATGCACAAAATTCGAAATCTGATGCAAATAAAGTCAGGCAAAAATTTAAAAAATGAAGAAATGGTGGCATTTATGTTGTCGATGCAATAAGTTTCTTGATTTCTTAAGGTTATGAAACATAGTTTGTATCATCTAATCATAACTTCTCAAGTAATACCAAGCGAGTACAAAATACTTAAGGAGGTTTTATCGGTAGAAGAATTAACACTGAGAATTCTGAGAAATTCGGCACACTAATTCATTTTGAACTGCTGAATATTGTTACGAATTTTTAGAGCGAATCATGGGTTTCGAAGCAAGTAATCGCAAAACCAATTTTTCAGTTTTTCGATTCAATTAGCATGACTTCTTATGGAGATACGATGACCTTCCGAATATTTTTGATCATAGCTAAACAATTAACAGTGAGAACTGAGTAAAATTAACTACAGTTATAAGGATAGGATTGAATTAAAAATAACCGTCGAAAAAATGGACTGAAGTGGGTTATTAAATGAAATATTGATAATTTTATGTCGAAGAAATACAAAATTCCATGACCTCAAACGTCAGCTCTTAGATGTGGCATTGTCGCACGTCTACACGTTCACGAGGCGTATTTGTTTGAACAAAAAAGAAGCATAGGAACCACAATGCAACGATTTCGAAACAATGAAACATACAACCTCTGTAACGTATGAAGAAATATTGATATTAAGAATTTGTTGTTGTTTCCATTTTCTTTTTAAATAAATATATTTCTTTTTAAATAATTATAAGACCAAAATATTTCAATTGAATTTAATAAATTTCAATTTTATACCATTTTAATAATATTATTCCTTATGTGTATCTTTAACAAAAAATTATCTTATACTAAAAAATTTAACATTTACCATATCCACTTCGCGGACATTATTTGTAATTTTTTTTTACGGAAATTTTCATATTTTATTAGAAAGAAAATTAATAGTCAGAACCAAATAATTATTAATAGTGATAAAAAATATCAGTATGTATTAATATTCTCAGTTCCACATATTTTTTATATATTTTTACTTTTATTATTTTTCATTTTTATTATTTTCACAGTTTTGTTATATTCTTTTTACTTTGTTTGTACGTAACTAATCATAACATAAGTTGCAAAAGCCATTTTGGCACCTTCAATAAAATATTTTTTGACTATTACAGTTACTTTTCAAGGGAAGTAAAAACTGAATACACCATTACCGCCTAATTAATTTTCATGTTTCTTTTATTTTCCTGTGTTCTAATTCTCAATGTCATTTTTGTTAGGTTAGATCTATCTAAGCAACTATAGCTATTGAATATAGTTAGTATATTTCTTCCCGTCTCTTGAGCTTCCTTCCTTCTTAGTTTAACCCTTTGAGTTACCATCTCTCTCTTTCAATAAAACCTCTTCTAATTACTTTCTAACACTTCGCCACAGAAGTTAACACGCGAGACATTAAAAAGCTAAGTCACGTCTTCAGCGTTGCCAAATCTGAATGGATACTACGGGAATCAAAGTGTGGAATATTAAAATATTGTTCTAGCAGATTTGATCACCGCATTTCCTGTTCAACCTCCTTAAGTGTTTTCAAGTAAAAGAAAATGTAGTAAACGTTGACGGACTGTTATTTTATTATATGTATTTTATTAAAATAAAAAAACTCTATAAAGTATAAAATAAGAAACTATTTATTATTATTATAACGGAAACTTTTCTGTACTCTAATTAAACACAAATTGAAGACAATTTTTTAATAGAAAAAGTAGTAAATTATTTATGATACCTTTTCATAAAAACTAAGCTTCCAAAAGGATTATTTTGAAAGACACGAAATCATTATAATTCACAACGTATGTTTAAGTTTCTGAAATTACAAAGTAAAGAAATATTTACTTGCAACTGTCCATGGTGGTGATTTGGTAAATTATATTTTAAAATTGAATGATTGTGTAATGGGTGTCTAGAAACACTACAAAGCACGTCGAAAATTCTGTATAGGAAGCAAAGTGCTCTGTGTGAGTAGTTGACATTTACTCGTGAGTCTATAATTACTATCCATTCATCAATTGTTATTTAAAAACAATCTCTGGTGGGTGCAAAGAAACTTATCTCTGAACACGTCTGAGAAACGCAGACGCTGGACGCAGCAATAAATTGGTAAGCAATATCTGCTCCAATTTACCTTATCACCTCAATTTATAGGCCGGCGCCCAACCGGTTATGCAAACGCCGTCGCGGCGGTGGCGCGCGCTCACCCCTCCGTCCCTGTTGCTTGTGTCAGCCCCGTCGCACCCGCCTCATCCCCTCCCCAAGCTCTCCCTGCGCTACAATTTCCGCGCTCGCTGCGTTCGCCAGCAATTAAGAAAATTATTTTCAAATTCATCGTCGATAAGCAGAGGCGGACTACTTCCAGCGGTGGCTCCGCTGTTACAATGTGCATGTGTGTGAAATTTCGGTTAGCGACGGTGGGAACAGCGCGGATGCTATACCACAAAACTTGGAAAACATACTTTCGAAATAGTGTTTTGAACTTTTCGACTTGTGATACAATTTATTACAATCCAAATGCTTACAAATCCAAATATCCAAATAAAGCATAAATTAACACTTAAATCCAAATACACTGAACGTGAACAAATGAAAAATTATGACAATGCCAACATTCCACAGAGTTCTTTGACAGATGTATGAATCACCTTTCACAGATTTATTCTCACCAACATCGCAGTCAAAATACAAATTGTCTCCCAAACATAGGTATATAGATTCTCATGAATTGTCACTCAATCTTGGCATGGTTGAGTATATTATTTCCATCCCAGCTCGAGTTTTACTGGAATTACATTGATTGAAATTGATGGAATGGTCCCTTAATTGCTTGCATGGCCATACGCAAATTTAAACTGGACAATGGCAAGGAATTAAAATTGAAATTAAAGTACGACATTATGTCATATATTAATAATTTGCAGAAATTTAAAATTTAAGAAACTTAGTATATCTTAAAACAACTAGCCGAGAACATCTTTCTGGGTTTTTTCTTCAAATGCCATCGTTATATCGGTAATATTATTCGTATTGCAGATAACTATATCTGCAAATTTTATCAAGAAGAACGAGTATTAGACAGCAATGTATGATGAGAATAATCATTTTAAGAATTTTAAGGATGTTATCATTTCACATTAAGTATACATATCATAATTATTTTATTACATTATTTCTTGAATAGTGGTAGAAATACTGTGGAATTTGCTCATTGTAACGTTGATAAAAATTACTTGTCAAATGCTTTCTTCGTTTGTACGTTTTGGTGTAATAGGTACAAGTATTTGAGGCCAGTAGGAGTTTATGCCTGTTCGTTAATGTTTAATTTAACAAGAAAATTTTTATGAGAATGACTTTCTCGAATCCAGAGTTGTTCATCCTTTGTGTCTAATCATTTATCTTGAAACTAGAAAATTACCCGGCGTTGCCGGGAATTTTTTTTATTCGTTAGACCAACGAACCCACTCGCCGGAATGTCGAATTTGTGCTTCCGAAGCAAAATATAACTGCGGCAGCGCGGTTGCACCATTTCAATAAAACGTTTATAAAACCTAAACCTTTCGTCCAAACTATACAATTTAAAGATGTTTTTTTAATCTTTTTTAAATGCACAATACAAAGAACCCGTTAAATTTGATGAAGATTGATTTTTCCGTCTTAAATTCCCCACTTAAATTGAAGTACTTCAACACTTCTATTTTTCATAACGTTTTTTCGATAATTTAAATTAACCTTAGTAGATAGACATAAGCTGTCGCGGACTTTTTTGTAGAACTCTTCGAGGCGAATAATATTGCCACTTATAGTTGTCATACATCTCTAACCGTTTAGCCAGAGTAAGTGAATATGACCGATTTTCTCCCCGATTTCATAGACAAATATCTTCAACATAATTTTTTAATCTTTCTTTTCACACATTTAAAAAATAAAAGTTAGCCTATGTTCATCCTGAACATTTGACCTATATCCTTGCTAAATTTCATCACGATCGGTTCCGTGGTTTAGTCGTGATTAAGTAACAAACAGACAGACACGTTTTCGCGTAACGCATTTGTATACTTTCGCGTAACGCATTTGTATTGTAAAATGATGGTTAATAATTGGATTGATATATTACAATAATGGAAGTTATAGAGATTCGTTTATCGAAAATACTGTGCGTGTGTTGATTAGATTTATCTAATTATTTTAGTAATAAGTAAGACTTACTCAACTTATAAACCTATTTAAAATGATAAAACTGTTTACTTCTCGAAAAGCTGCATTCCAAGATCAGACAAAGCAACAGAAAATAAGTGTCGACACCATGAATTGACTTGGATAAGGTTCTATCCAAGTGAGAGAATGTGGAAAATACGATTAAGGCTAGCACGCATTGAAAATCATATCCCAATTACTTTTAAGTAATCATCAGAACAATATAATAATATAAACACCGTTTTTTTCTTAATTATTTAATTGATTCCATATTAATATCATAAACCGGAAAATACATGTATCTCTCAGTCTCGAAAATCCCTCCAAAATTGCTACGTGATATTCAAACAAATCATTCTGACAGTCACATATAAAACATTAGTGGACCCGGTCCTGCTTTAATGGGGAATTTTTGTTATAATAAGGTTTACCCTTCGTTATAATAGTGTAGACAGAAATAGCACGTTCACACACGAAAACTATCATGATACCTCAAATTAGTTCGTGAGATATTGCGAAAAGAATTAGATGCCGCTAGCGCCAACGACAAAAACCTTAAAACATTGCTACCACTTCGCACCCTTTAAAAATGAAATATTGTAGCCTAGTATTGTTATTATCTAAAAACTCATCAGGTATTTGAAGTAACGACATTTTAATACAAAAACAAATAATTTCTCAATTAATTTGGGAAATGCAGTAAATATATTGCAATTCGAAAACTTACATTTAACCGGTTACAATACGAATGCAAACATTTTAAAGTTACCATCCATAATATTTTTTACCTATGTTGATGAATTAGTGAATCAATCAATCAGACAGTCGCTCATACCGGATATCGCTCCGGAGTTTTTGTTGTTGTGATAGCGTTTACCCTTCGTTATATGTACACAATGTCATGAAAAATACGTCCGGATTTCTTAATTGCTTCTTAAGATATAGTAAAAAAACACATTTCACCCAAAATCATCTCTAGAAAGTAAGAATGTACAAGAATTCTTTTTTAGCAAGTATTTACAATACAAATTCAACATCCCGTCAGATTTTCAATTTTCAATATCTAACAGATTGTTTACCTGCGTTGATAAATATGTGAGTTAGTAAGTCAGTCAATCAGGACTACTCCACTTACATAATGAGGTTATTAATCCGTGTACTATAATCTGCAATATTTACTTTGGCAGATTTTGTGTGCGCTTGTTGCCATATTAACAGTGCACTGCATGGATGCAACCCGCTGCACTTCTTCTCTGGTTCCCTGAGCCATCTACTGTCGATGAGACTATAAAACACATTTCAACATTTTGTTGATTTCGTGGATCATCTTGTGTAGTAGTAAAAACGTCGGGAGAATCAATATATTAAACGATGTATCGAACCAAAATTAACAAAAACGGGGTCTAGTTATGATACAATATAACAGGCGATGTCCTCAGTGTCCTAACTGATTCTCATTCTCATTCTCTGGCTTATTCGTCAACGGATGAAATTGGATGTCTAATTGAGATACCTCAGTAATCTCCCAAGAATTAATTAATATACCTCGGTTTTTGTATGTAAACGGTGTTAAATATGTATCTCAGAACTTATTTCTGGAATTTTCTATACTTCACTTTCAAATAGGTGAAAAGGGGTAAATGTTTGGAGAATTTTTATGATGACTTACTGCCTGAAATATTGTCACATTTATCAACGCAAAGAAAAAGAAATTAAAGACAAAAACTTGAAATTTTCGCCGGTGCGTTGCATTCTGTATTGTAGAAGCGTACTAAGTAAACTATTTCAAATTTATTTTTCTAGTGGGTGAATTAAGGGGAAAATGTTTCTTCAAATTTTCACTTATCTCTAGAACTAATTGAGATATCACCTCATATTTTGTTTACGAGCACAATATTTTGCTGTTCACCAAATTATAACGAGCACAATATTTTGCTGTACCCAACACGCGTTGGGTCATTCGATGTCAAATCGACACAGGTCTAAATCTCACCACGCCAGATTTTGATGAAATTTGGTAATGAGGTATTCATCATAAAGACTAAGAAATGTACCGAGTATTATAGTAAAATTTCACCCCGATTGGAATTTACAAGAATGTAAAGTTTACATAAAACGCCCAGAAACGACT
>NNCF01128662.1:0-22952 GCA_002313205.1 Laupala kohalensis | reverse complement strand
TATATATATATATATATATATATATATATATATATATATATATATATATATATATATATATATATTGTCTTTCATATTATATCTTTCATATGTCTATTCTCATTATCTTTCATATTATATACTACATAACATATGTCACAGACGAAAAAAGTAACATTTTCAAAATCAAAATGTTGATTTTTTAATATCTCATTAGACGTCGTCTTTTTAAATTAAATAAGGAGTAGTTGATAATCTTGTATATACATCCTCTGGGAAAATTTAAATCTGGGATTTAAAAAAATGGTTCAGAGTTTAAAAAGTACAAGAGTGTAGGTTTAGTGCTGTGCACTGCGCGTAGCACCACAATTCTCTTCATGCGAGAAGCTGGACGGGAACGGCTAGTCCATATGAGCGATTTTGTCCTGAGTGGCCGACTGACTCAATCAACGAAGAAAAAAGAGTATGGAAGATGGAAACTTGAGAGGATGTTGATTTTGTATTGCACAAGTTCACTAAGATGGAATTTTTCGCAGTTCTAATTTTAAAGGGGTTATTTTAATGAATATTTTAACACCAATAATCATTAATATAATAACAAAATCTCCCAGTCAACATCGTTAATTCAACTAGAAATTTTTACAAACTACTGACTTGTCACCACAGTCTTAAAGGACGAACATTGTTAAAGTATATGTAAATGAATGAGTCAATGTTTGAATAAGTTACGAAAATTATCATTATCGAGCGATATCGGACCTTTGATAACTTTTTCCGGGTTACTTTCCCATGGAGAGGTTAAACGATCCTTAAATATGATGGAATTATTAAGATTTCTCTACTCAGTGATAGATACTTTCAAACCTGTCAAAATCAAAATTCTTCGAGATATTCTACAAAAATGCAAATAATTGTTACGATTGAACACTTATTCAGTCCTGGCGTATGTACGATAGGTGTGTATTTTCGCCTAGATACACGGATTAAGTACTATATTAGTTACGTTTAAAGTCTACACAAATAATACAAAACATAATAATTTTCTAAAAAGAAAAATCATTATTAAATAAGTTTCCAGTTTTTTATTTTGTGTATATAATGTACTTAATGTTATGATTTGTCTATTAAGGTACATTATTTAGATCAAATGAAAAGAAAAACATAGTATTAAATACATATTTCAATTTTTGGGGGGAACCCTTTGTTTGTTCTTTTCTTTGTCACCTTGAGAAATTTTTACCTTTTCTTTGTAGCACTATAACAGGATCCTAACACCGCAGTGATGAATAATATAAAGCGTGGAATATGTACACATTATTATGAATGGTATTATATAATAAATCAAAGAAAGAGAGTACAATTTCCTGTTAAATGGTCGGTTCATCCCAATTTCATTTGAAGTTTAGTGTACTTATGGAAACAGACGCTAGATTCTCAGATAGACTTCAAAGTACAAAGTGGGAATCCACGCCAAGAGGACTAAGGTTGACTTCAAAAAATTTCATCATATTCTAAGTTTAAATGTGAGAACCTCAA
The DNA here is from genome assembly GCA_002313205.1 of Laupala kohalensis. Taxonomy (NCBI): domain Eukaryota; kingdom Metazoa; phylum Arthropoda; class Insecta; order Orthoptera; family Trigonidiidae; genus Laupala; species Laupala kohalensis. The sequence goes on along the minus strand of NNCF01128662.1, from coordinate 21,437 downwards.
ATTTTCAAGATGCGATCTGGTTTCTTAACACCAATAAATCCTTTTTCATAACTGTTTTTAAATTTCAGTGTAACTTTCATCGCCTCTCAAGCGAGAATTTCGCTCTAAAAGAGATTTTCAAGCACAATAATTTCATAGGAAATTTTACGGGAAAATGTGCTTACAACTTTTTGATCACACATAATTTGGTGGGAAATTCGAAAACGTTGAACCTAAATATCTCAAAACAAGTCTCCCTTTTTCCTTCTTTCAGTTCAAACAATCCTCTCCATTTATATCTACAAGAATACGAAGTTTTTTTAGTCAAAAATTCAAGAAAACTAAAAATAATAAGTTTAATGTATCATTTCATAGTTCGTTTTCATAATTTTCATAGGTAATGAACAACCGAAAAATTATGGGTAGAAAGTTACATGTGAGAAATTTGTATTTACCAATTTATTTCATGAGTAAACCTACATGCAAAACTATTCCCGTCCAATAGTAAAATGATGAAAAATTCGAAAAATGACGGGAAATTCGGATAAGTGTGTATCCGACGCTAAAACTCGCGCTATTTTCTTATTACTCTTCTCAACATTTTGAAAGAAAATATTATTTCGAATCAACTCTTAAAAACTTCACTACGGTGTCAAACGACCCAAGGAGAAAGAATATCAATTGGAATTTACGTTCAAAAGATAAAGACAATTTAAAAAATCTGGAGTGCGTCCCACTCAACTTTCCAATTACGAGTATTATTAATAACAGAAACTCATGGCACTAAATACCATTCATAACTCAAAAATTTTAAGAAAAAATAAATTAACTTCAAAAAACAAATCATATATGTTACAACCATTAAACAAAATGACATATTTAAAATATCAATGGGATTGAAAATGTTTATTATCATATTACGAGGTATATTCCTTAACATCATAATTACACATTCAAATATGATTGCATGAATTATCTTCCACATTAAACTCTTTGCAATAGCCTAATATACAGATTTTTAAAAAGTGCCTCCAAGATTTGCGTAATAATTTCTTTGCGTAAATTTTTTTTGCTGTATCTCGAAAACGGTGGACATACGAATTAAGCAATCTATTCGCAGAATTAACAGACCAATCAAAATACTTCTATGCCTACTTTCAAAATTTCGAATTTTAAGAAATCGGAAGTGGAGTGCGGTATATAAATGAAGACGCTATGACCTGTGTACAGAAATAGGTTTCTATTCTCAATGCATTCAAAGTCAAATCTCAAGTTCGGTTTCGTCGCATCAATTTGTTCGTGAGTTATCGGGGAACAAAATTCTTAACATACATACATAAATACACCCACACATACACACATACGACATTTGTCATCATCGCGAAAATTAGAAAATAGACTCTCCTAGAGATAATGCGCAAGGATTCGAAGAGATCTCAATTCTTTTTTTCGACCGATTACACTTTCCTATCTCACTCTGTGTAATTGGAAAGTAACAAGTGCACCAACTGAGGGTTAAAACATGCAATTGCAGTGAACTGTTTAAAAGAAGAATAGAAACTCGTATTAATGAAATTGGTATATATTTATCATGTGTTTTTTCTTGAATGCTAAAGTCGATATTATAAAATTGTTACCCTTATTCTAAATATGTTCCAGATGTAATAAATCTTGTTGAGAAGCCGAAAATTCTCTATACTATTATCTGGCGGTCGAGCGTCAGCCTCTTTATAAACTGTGTGAGAAGGTTCAGTCAGGTAATAAATAAGAAGTCTATCTTGTTAACGGGCAGCGAAGGTCAGGCACTGTATAAAGTATATATTTTAATTCCACCATAACTCAAAAATTAATTCGTACATTGAAACAAAAATGAATGGTAATTATTGGTGATAACTATTGAATTATTTCATTCTTGGGAGTTCTTCAATGATTGAAAATTGAAATAATTAAATTTTATTGCATTAGAAATTGAATATTTATTTCTTCTATTGCGGGAGCTATACCTCGGCCAGTACGATTTCCTCAGAACTTTTCATAATTAACACTTTTGATTCTTGGAACTTTTGATAAATTTGATTCGGAATTTAACTTGTAATGGGAAGAAGAACTACGTCTTAACTTCTTTTTCATTTTTTACATCCGACTTTATTCACAACTCTGCTCTGAGCAAAACAATTTAAAATATCCTGGAATTTACCTTAAGCTAACGAGAAAAATATACGGAAATCTCAATTGCTGTGACGACTGAAATATCAAAAAAGCCGACAAGTCGAAAAAATATCAAAAAAATATTACAAACATTAAAAAATAATTGCATTATTCCTTGTCAAATCAGGACCCATTTTTTAAATTCATAATGAATACATTTTATTATCCTTCTATGCACACCTATGCAGTAACTTCTTAATATTTTGTTACTTTATTTGAAGCAGATTTTATAGGACCTTTTTCTTACTAACAAAGATTTTAAAGTTAAATTGTGTCGCTGACAGCCGTGAATTTGCAAAAGAAAAATCTAAACATGTTACATGATGAAATAGTTTAAAGTGTTAAAGTTTAATTCAATTAAATGTACCATATTTTTAATTATTTATTTATTTAAGAGTTCGAAACACACCCTGCCTCTAGGATTGTTATTACAGGGTTTTGATCTCTTTTTAGATTACATACCACATACGAGGAAGAATAATTACATTGAAATATATTTTCGCTTCATCGTTTTTTTCTCTTTTTGCCAAGGTGTGTGATTCAGTCTCGTCATGACTATGATAACTGTCCAGGCAACATTACAAACTTTTAGGATGATTTTACCCCCATCGATACTGAATAGTATTTATTGGATACCAATTATGCCTTGTTTCATCTTTTCGTTTCATCATTTCACGAAAGAATAATAGTATTATGGACTAGTATAAAATCATTTTAATCCATCCTAATAATATGTTACAAATAAAAATATTAAAATATTTTAGTTAAGGAGATAACATTGAAAATTGAGAATTCAAATTTAAATATGATTCAAACGTATTACATATTATGATTACGACACTGAATGAACAGCAGATCATCTGTGCAGTATTGACGCCCGAGCAAGTTGTTCTTGAAAGAGAGTATATGACTTTAATTACGACTATACAACCCTTTCTAATATGCTAAAGAAGATCATACAATGGAATATGTAATCCATCGTGTTTCGGGCTGTATGTCTATGTGAATCGCGTAGTCACGTGACTACTAAAGTACTTCTCAAGTTCAGACTCATTTTGCAGACTCAGGTACCATAAAGATCCCTATTTAGGGAGAAGAAACAAGGATTATTTTTTACAAATTCAAAAAGTTTGGAATACAAAGCATTGAAGTCTAATTTACTCATCAATATTGAAGACATTTTCTTTGACAAAAGCCTTATCGTTCGGAAGTGTTCTTCCGTCTCATTTTGGCTCTTCGCGCAATGAACAAGGCGACTTCTCCTCACTTGAGCGCGTGTGCTGTGTACTACCTCTGGACGGACATAGCGCCATTACTTGACTCTCGAGTAAAACATAATGATATGCGAGTAGCTCCTGTCGGAGTGTTATCTTATTTTCACGAGTGATCATGTGGAATTGCCATGGACCCATTATCGGGACGCGGGTACTATCTGAGTGATTCAGCGAGGTGTATTGAGAGTACTAGCTCCAGTGTATCGTGATAAAAGATGTATGACCGTATGGCGGTTTGAGTCTGTTTTTCTAATATACTGAACTGTGAACAATCACTCTTTCAGGTACTCTTTCAAGAGGCGAAATATTTTGGCAGCTATTTAATCCTAAAAATAGAGATTACCATTTTGTTTGAAAGTAAATGTAAATATATATTTTTAATAGACACATATATTAAAGTAAATATGAAGGGGAACACTATGCAGGAGTTATCGTTGCTACATTTTTTAATCATGAGTACACTAGTATTAGATCATAAGCTAGAGTATTTTTGCTTTTCAATGTTTATATTGATCAGAACACTACGTAGCCGTTAAGTGGGTAAGATTCATTACGTAAGATCCATGTCTCATTGCTGTCAATGTATGGAATATGTCATCCTTGGTTGAAATCACTTTCACATTTATTTATTGTCTTGTTTTTTGAGTCGTTACATGCCTAGAGCTTCGAAAAGAAAATGAATTGAAAGAAAAAAACTTACGACCCCACTGGGCTAGTTCCATCTCGGCAAAGTGTCACATCTTTTCGATTTCGTCAATTCCTCATTTCTTCACAGTTTTTTTCCTCCCAATCGTTTTCCGTGTAGCAAGGGAGAAGGCAGCATATCTTCTCTTGCGGAAAATATAAAACAGCAGGACTGCTGTGGGCAGAAAAATTAATTTTCGTCGAAATATTTTCGCTGTTACCCAGACAACGAAAGTTGAAACGTCAATCAATGCAGAACAATATTCAATTAAAACAAGAAGTATTTATCTAAATGACTTGCTGTGAATGCACAACCATGAATAAACCTCTGGATTAATATCATGGTAATGGTCATCAAATTTCGGGAATATCTCAATACGTTTTCAATAGTACCATGAATATTCTAAATACGTTTAAGTCAAAAAATGATCCTTGAGTAAGAAAATCGCGACATGACAACATTTAATTATTAGAGAAAAAACTTTAATAACAACTACCATGGATTGTTGTGAATGTGTTTCAATTTCAGCCGACAAAAGAATCCAACAAAAATAATGAAGATAGATTTTATCAGATGTAATGTCTAATGCTTTTATAAACGGGACAAATGAAAACAGGAAGTTCTGTACGAAAGCAATAAACAGACATCCCTCAGCACTTCTGATTTCCTTTCCAAGTAAAAGAGAAATGAAACTAAATACTTTTGTAACGTGTCCCACCTTTCCGTTGTAGGGCAGTGCGACTGCTCGGCGGCAGTGGCAATACGATGATATTCATTTAATAAGCGACAAAGCACCCGCGGGCCATCTTGTCCGGTTTCGACGACGATTATCCTCTAACGAGCAGGAAGCACATCCCTTCCTTATGCTATACTGGCAAGCTCTCCTCCTGTCCTCCCCCTTCACACACTTTCACGTTCACAGGACATCTGTGCTTCGCGAAAAGTGTTTTCAAAGAACACTACGATCGTGAACGGATTTGGAGAAGTATTATAGTATAGGCAGTGCCATTCCAATGTTCTGAACTTGACGCTGTGTGCGTGTCCTCATATTTATAGCTTTCGAGAGACATAAGTTGGCACTAAAATATTATCATGTTATTGGTTGTGAGCACAGTAAGCTAATCACACCTATGAGTGCGTTCCCGACGATTGGCGATAGAGATGGTCATGGACTTCGCTTTGCGTTGAGTGTGCAGTGAGAGACGCTTTGACGAACGCAGTGCGTGATGCGGTGAGCAACGCTGACCGGGAAAATGCACATTCACGCACACACACGCAACTATTTGAGTGCTGCTCTTACACTGGATTCTTTTAACACACCTCAAAATGTGAAGAGATTACAAAAACCTAAGTATATTTGACGTGTATCATCATGTTCCTATAAATATGCTCGCTTCCGTTCTTACATAATGTTTTGGATAATTACATGTTATGTCGTATCAGGTAAGGAAGAGAATGTATCTTGTTTGTACATTTTGATTTGAGGCAAATTCCTCTCAAAGGAGCGGTGATCCAATTGATTCATTGAATTTTTGTGTACGATTATTCGTTACAACATTAATTATGAGACCAACTACATTTCTTACCTCTTCTTTCTTACATTAATAGATACCCACGCAGAAATCGCCGACGTTGAGCCGACTTTCGACATATTTCGACGTCGATGTCGAGTCGAAGGACGACGTCGAATAATTTGGAGTCGTGAAAACGACGTTATGCGACGTTGAGACGACGATAATAAACTACGTTGTTTCGACGTCGAGATCACGTCCAAGATCGATGTGAGATGACTGCGTTATACGACGTTGAGACGACTCAGTTATTATAATAATAATAATAATAATAAATAAAAATAATTATTATTATAGTGCATGGGTCACGCTCCCGTTAATTGTGGCTTTTTTCTCTTTGGATGGTCGGAACCACATTCGCAATTTCAACGTTCCGTCTTTCACTGCCATCTGGTAGTGGAAGTTGGAACTCCATTTGGGTGCATTTTTCGGCAAGAATTAATTTTGCCGAGAACATCCTATCTTTTACTTCTTACTGATACCTGACCGTTACGATTTCAATGTTTATTGAAAAAGGAACTAACAGTACACAAAAATTAATAGTAGTATTATTTACGTTTTATGTATTTAATAGTACATAACAATTAAATGAACAAATATTTCAGTACAAAATAAATATATTCAAGAATCAATACAATTTGGAAAAAAATAATTGCTACCCCCCATTTGTCACGGTTTCTAATGCGTCGTTCATTGACTTCCTTGAGAAAATGTACAAGTATTAAGTTGCTTATGACCAACTATTTGTTAAAGAAATTTAAGAGCTCATCATATAGTCCCGAATCTGGTCGTGGACGGGACAAAAACTTTCGCGAGTCTGACTATTTTAGAGACCCTTACACAGCGTGCAAGATGAATGCAAGTGAAGTACAAGAAATCCTTTCTTGATTTTGATTTTTAAATTGGACCCTTCTACTTAGCGGAATGAACTCACAACTTTTGCTTCGGCGACTGGAAAATAGAGCGTCTCTATTTTATTTTTTTAAATGATGGAAAACACATAGGGATACGGTAAGTAGTTGATTTGTATATTTATCAATTGGTCAATTTTTTTTTCTTTTGGAGTGGTGCTCTAGGTACACTGTCAGATTTGTAGGTACATCTTACATCTACAGGTGGCTTTACAACTTGCACACACTTTTTAAATAAGATACTGGATTTAATAGAATTTCCAATTTTAGGAAACTAGTATGTCTTCTTAGAAAAGTACTTATTTTCATTTAGATTCCACTGTCCACCCTGTTCCTTGGCACAAGGCTATTACCAGGGTTTTATATTTTTCTGAATAAATTTGTTTCTTTTCTGTTTCTCTCCTTGAACGTATTTTAGTGTTGTCTTTTCGGTCCGTTTTTTATCCTCCTGGACTCCGTCTTACAAAAGTACATACAAAATAATAAAATGTACCTGAAATTAACTGACTTTGTGCTCCACCCCCACCCCTCCCCCAAAAAATAGCGAACACCAAATCTGATCTAAACCGCCAATATATTATTAAAGAATCCACTTTTAGTTTTATTAAAATATGAAATATGAAGTAGTCGTCTATTCTTGTACCTTTTATAATTTTTCATGCGCTTTGTAACTTGGATATTGGGGAAAAAATAATTCAAAAAGAGAATCATCATGTGAACCACAGGTAACTGAAGCTTTCCACAGCTGCCACTGCGCAGCAGCACCGGTCGATGATGAGTGTTGCGTGCGCGGGGGCGTGGTGTAAAGAGGAGAGGGGAGGAAGTGCTAATGTTTGAGAGGGAAGGTGACCACGCCCACGCAAGCACCCTTCCCACCGCGCGCTCGGTCCCGCAGCCACGCCCTCACAAACCGGATCGGCCACCGACCACCGCACCGCATCCGCCGCCATCCGTCACGAACGCGTAACATCAATGGCAGACGTACCATGCCCGGGTTCCCATGTTCCATGCGTAGATGAACGATCTCGGAGAAATGTGCTACGAATTAAGTGACACAACACATTCTTACTCAAGTTTATCTGCGTTATATATTCTTATGATAATGGAAGATAGCGATTTCAGGCAAAACAAGCATTTTTTATGAGTAGCTACACAAACAATTGATAGGCGTGATAGAACGAAAGTGTTCATAGGGTTCAAGGTTTTTGTTCTACCATGGAACATAAATTAATAACGTTGTGTTTGAACTGCACTTGTAAAATATGTTTATAGGTATAGAAAAAAATTAATAAAGTTTCGAAATATTTTCAAGAGACAAGAAAATGAAGCTTATTCTTTTCTGGATTAATTTGAATATTTTATATTAATACCAAACAGTCATGAAACTGATTGAAAATAACATTTTTGACTTTCATTTAATATTGTTATTTTAAAAAGTAGAAGAAAAAACCGGCATTTCCAAGAATTTGAAAAGAAACTTGTAACAAGAATTACTAGACATTTTAAAACAAATAACAAGTAAAACGTAAAAATAAATTAAATACATTTTTGCATTGTTAAATATAAATACAAAAAATTACATCATCATTTTTTTAAAATTTGGTACTGAGAATGGATATATTTTACACTAAAGGAGATATTAAAACACCTGTAAAAAGGTCTGGATTTTTAGCTCATTTTTCCCGATGTTGCCCGGGGTTCTACTATTATATTCTAAATTCAATTATTAATTTCCAAATTCCTCTACTTTTACGGTGTTAAAGTTTCACTTGGTTTATTCCAAAAATATCACCAAGAAATCATAAGTAGTCACAGTTTTCAGTAATGTATGCTAATATTTTAACTAACGAATTATTTTAAAATAATAAAACAAAGCTCATAGTAAAGACCTCTGGATTCATTGATTTTCATTTCACTTTTATGTTATGCACTTGAAAACATTTTTTTTTTAATTTCATTTATTTTATACCATATGTCAACCTTGTATATATTGTATTGCAAAACAAGGCTCTGATCATTTTATTTAATCTCTTATTGATTCATTTTTCTCTCCGCGCATCTTTGCCACCGTTGAGGTGTGGTCTGTCCCCGCCATGTGGAGGCGTGCGCAACTACTTCTCTAGCAACTTTTTTAGAGTTGGTATTTTCCCAACAAAATCTTCAAACATGAGACATTTCTTTTCGGGGTCTATCAACACACTGTCTTTTCAAGTTTACGACGTCTTCTCTGCAGTATTGGCGTAGATATTCCGTCCTTTCCGACTCATAACGTATACACTCCCATAACATATATTCTATTGTTTCTTCTCAACAGCCACACATATCCGTTTCAATTCTTTTGAATCTTTAAATTCTCCTTACATTCCCGTGCCCTGTTATTATTTGCACCCATTCCTTTATGGAAAAAACCTTTTTCACTGATCTCCCAGCGCATTTGCCAACCATTTATTTATGCGCTTGTCAAATCCATTTTTGAACCCTTGTCTTCTTTTTTGACTATTCTCCCATTCAAACATATCTCACCATCCTTTTTTAGTATGTATCTAAATTTACCTTCTGCAAATACAAATATATCGGTAAAAGTCCGACAATAACATTGAGTTCCTCTGCTGAAAGTGTTCGGTGTGCTTCTGCAATGTGTATTAAACACTCCCTTTCCACTGATCGTAATTTCTTTTCATACTTTATATTGGTGACTTTCTTCGCCCATATTACGCATCCATATGCTATTACTGGCATTATCGCTCCTACATACAAAGTTTGCAGATCTTTTCGTGATATGCTGAACTCTACAATCCCTGTTCGTATCATACTATAGAATGATTTCTTTATTGTCTCCCTTACATATGCCAAATGATTTTCAAAATTTAATTTTTGTCTATGATCAATCCTAAATACCTTATTTTCTGTACAATTTGCATCTTTTTATTATTTAATAGCATCTAGAAATCCCTCTTTTCCTTTTGTACATTCCCTAGCCGTAGTATTTTTGTTTTACTTTCCGATAATTTTAGACCCGATTTCTCACATTCCTATTCACACAAATTTATTGCATCCCGTGTTTTCCGTTGCAATTTTTCCCTCGATGATGGTTATACTACTTGATGGTTGTAACTAGATCATCAGAGTACGCAAGCGTGCTGAATCCTGTCTTTTCCAATGACCATAAAATGTTATCCATTATTAAATTCCACATTATAGGGACACTTGATGACCCTTGCGAGCACACTATCATCATTTTCTTTATTATCTCCTCACCTCCAACTTTTAATATAACATATATATCTTGGAAATATGATTTATACATATTTATTAGGTATTTTGGCACATTTTTCTCCTTCATAGTTTCTATAATGTGTCTCCATTGCGCATGGTCGAAAGCCCCATCTATGTCTAAGAAAATACAAGCACAATGTTTTTCTTATTTTCTTTATTCGCAGTAGGAACTCCCTTAATGCGTCATTAGTTCCACGTCCTGGTTTGGTTTGTGTTCATTTTACCTTTGTTATATAGATAGATTTGTGGTCTTTTCACAACCTTTATACAATTTAGCTACTACGATTAGGTCACGTAGATTATACGTTAAGTGGATTGTCCACATTACGTACCGCAATCGAACTCTGGCGGACATATTAGTAAGCTCCATAGTGAACAATCATGCAGTGAAGATTCACATCTACTGATTAACAGCCAATTCCAATTGTTTTTCTTCTCTTGTAATTCCTCAATATTAACCATTCTTTCCTTTTTCGTTGCAATAACCCAGAAGAAGCGTCCTTTGAAATTACAAATAGTTTCATCTATTGCTTTTTCCTTTTTCCGTGACATTCCAAATAATTCACTTTTATTATTATAGACTATTATAATCTATTATGGTGGTTCATTTATTTTTATTTTATTGCAATTTGTATTATACTCCTTAATATGACCACCAAAATTGGTTGAGGCAATCTCCAGCCTCAAAGAGCTATGGACCAAAGTCACTCTACGTCACAACTGACAACTGTTTACTCAGATTCAGCGCTCGACCTAGTTCAAATTTGGAAAATTTATTAATTGATATTTAATTAATTGGTATTACAAATATCCACGGAAATTGCTTTTAGTTTATAAAGGCATCAGTCGTTTTAATCGATCTATTAAAGAAGAGATGTATTATTGAAAAAATAGATTTGATTTTAATTGAGTGTAAAGTACAAAATTTAACTTTTAATACTATGTTTATTATTACAAACATCTATTTTGTCATTTAAATTTAAACATTTTGAATTACGTGTATTGTTCAAAACAGTTTTAAAATAGTATTTTTTCTTGAAGTGTTTAGTAAATATTAAATGTGGCTGTCTCATCATATTGCAAAGATACTGTAGTAAATTTATACAAAATTATATATTTATTTATACATAATTATATACAAAAAATATTTGATAATTTATTCGGATATATTCTTTAAAAGAGACTCACGTTAATACTGTAACTATAAAATTTGTAATTTTTCTTTTTGGGTTTTGGGAAGTGTATTCAATTTTGAGCTTCTGACTCCTAAGTTTTTTCTCGATTTTTTCGGTTCTTAATTTCTTGTCATTTCTTTCTTACTTCATTGTATTTTATGTTGGCGATTTTGGGTTTCTGATTCATTGATTGTTTCTGGATTGATTCTTGATTAATTTCTTTTCATTGCAACTATCTGTGATCCATTCACCGATATATCTAGGCACTTTCACGTAAAAGATTTTGTCATTGCAAAATTTGAGTTCATTTGGTGCCGTTTTGGTGTACGAATTTTGATGGTTAAATTTTGGTTTTGCAATCGATATTCACAACTCCCTGTCGCAGTATTTTTGTTTCCTTCGGCAATTAGGAGTGTGCCATCAGCCTAGGCTACTTCTATACCATTAGGCTACTACTGTGCATTTGAGCTTTGGTCACGGATTCACAGTCTTGCTGGTCTCGGTGTGTCTGCCTTTTTCTTTGCTATTGATTTTTCAAGAGCCAAATTACAGAAAAATTTTGATATTTACTTGTTCGAAACTTATATTTATTTGTAAATTATTTGCTCACAAATTATTATTTTCTTTATTCTTGGTATTTGAGTCTTCTTGACAATGATCGTTGTTTTTTGATTCAAGTTCTGTTTGTTTGAGAAGGAAAACATCGATCTGTAATCGTACTACGAAGTGGAAAAACCTCCGAGTCCACAGTATGCAGCTGATGCGAGAGTTTAGCCTGAAGCAGCGTTGCTCTCGCCGTCGAGGGTCGCAGATGCTGCCGCTGTTTCCACCTCCTCCACCATCGCCACCACCTGTCAGTCTGAGAGGAGCCGACCGTGTGATTACTCTCCAGCGCTCCACCGTCCACAGACAGACGCTTCGTGGAAACGACGCACAGTGTGGATATTGAGGGTAGTTACGGAAAAAATAGTTAACCTCTCCCCCCACCCCCCATTTTTTATATATTTTAATAAAACTTGATTCAATCAAACACTTTTCCGGGATTCCTCATATTATGTTCCTGCAAAATGAACCCTTCAAATGTCAGTGTAGTTGCAATGGAATTTATAAAATTGTTTTCTTCGTATAAAGAAGCATTGGGGAATTGGAGTCTTTGTAAATTTCTCATAATTTTCACTATCATAATAACAAAATGGTTATCCTTATGCAATGCGAATGGCGTCTTTATTTCAAAGTCATTTTGTGTAATTAATCTATTTCGATAAACCTGTATGTCTCTCAAAATCGTCGCATAGAATACAATTTTCTACTTCGAAATCGATCACACAGAAATCGCCGACGTTGAGCCAACTTTACGAACGTCGCAACTTTACGAACGTCCGACGTCGAATAAACGACGCCGTCTCGACATCGTATCGCCCGTATGCCCGTCGAGACTACGCATTTATACGACGTCAAGGTGATGAAAATTATCTACGTTCTCACGACGTCGAGACTACATAGTAGTCAAGATGTCGAGACGATTAATACTACGTTGTTTCGTCGTCGAGCAGCTATACCCAGCAACAGACGGGTCAGTTAGTGGCCTTCTGACTCTTGGTCGCCCAATAACAGTCCAGGAGGCTGCCCTTACTAGTTGTAAACAGCTTTTTCATCACTTCGTAGTTTCCAGACACGGTTCAAATATATTTATTTTCGTCAGTACTTTTCAGTCGTTCAGAGCGGAGGGACAAAGGTATGCGAGACATCATGACATATGAAATGGATTTACTTCCTTATTGAAATCACAGTTCCAACTGTAGATTAATGATGTATAATTTAATCGGTGCTTCCTGGTGTTTCTGGGTTGATTCTTCGAATGGTACATATTAATGATATATATTTTAATCTGTGCTTCCTTGTAATGTATGGTGCTTCGAGTCGTTGTGAAGTTACGTACACGTGCAAGAGTTAAGATAGTATTTCACACCATTTCGTATAGGTGCTTTCCTGTTTAATTCTAGGTTTCAACAAAAGTAAATACACAGAAGATTTTTTAAAAGTTGTTTGGTGAATTTCAAGGCCGCTATGAAGCTTGTACCTAAATCTCTCGATTTCCACAACTACAAAAAAAGTTTTTATCCTCCGTAAAATGGAATATGATATCGTCTATGGACGTGAAAAATTTTAAAATGCTAACATCAGTCCACGTAGAAATTTTGAGTAGTAATGACGTCCTTACAACGTCGTCAATGTCGTGACCAACACGTACGGTAACGTCGATTCAACGTCGGAGAACGGTGTCTTCACGACGTCGTAAAAAACGCTTATTCGACACCGGGTAACGACGTCAAAACAACGTCGTCACACTACTTTCTTGAAAATGTTGAATTGTCATTTTTATTAAAACTTTTATGGATATTATCCATCGTCTTACATTGTTAAATCATGTTCTATAACTTGTAACAAGGACGTTGTTTTAGAAGCTCCGTCTTCTAAGACTACGGCGTGGTTCGATCCAGGGTCCTTTCCATCTTATGGCGAGCACGCTAGAACTTTTTTCTTTATTATTTTTTCTTTGATTAACCGCCCCCACCTGGCTGTAGTCCGTGTGCACCTCACCCGTTCTTCTTTACTTTTTTTCGAAGGTACTTTCTTGATGATATCTCTATAAATTTCGTTGTGATAATTTCATGGTAATTTCCAAAGGTTCAGGTTATATCATTTAAATATTGTCCAAATGTTTTCTAATTTGTCCCCAAAATTGTTTGAGTAATTTTGATTTTTCTTTATTTGGTTCCATTTACTTAGTAGTTCCAGTTGATAATCAAATAAAGTAGGGTCATTGTAATAGTCTAGAATGTAATTTATCATGTATCCACTTCATTTCTTTTTACTTTTGATTTAATTTCTTTTCTAGGGTATGTTATATCAAATGTATCCGTGCTGTCATGTGGTACTCCGTGCAATATTTCGTCCAATTCCAGATATCCATGGTATATATGTATATTTTATTTCCACTTTATTTTTAACTTTAGATTTTTGAAAATAACTGTATATTTCCTTATTTGTTGCAATTCCTGTTGGGATTTCTATTATTTGTGCCATAAAGCTTCTTTCCAGGTAGTAATTTGCAACATATTTCTTTATGAGTTTTGGGCATCAGTATGCGTGTTGATGAGCTTGCAGGCTCTATCATTGTAAATATTAAACATTTGTGGTTCCTTCCTTGATAATAATTATATTTCTTCTGAGAAACAAACTTTTACATTTGTTTTCCACATCACGTAGATCTTCTACCTTTGATGAGTTCAAGGGTCATAGTAGAGATTGAAACTTTGAATTTATTTTTTCTCCAGATAAATCAGGATGCTGATTTATATACTATACTTTTAGAGATAGTTTTGGGTATTGGTAAAACTTGTGCAATATAATATACTTTTGTTAGGATTACAGAATTTATCAGTTCTGCCTTCTGAATTATATTTAAAACTTTGTTGGAGAACATATGCATGGATGCTCTTATTTTGTTCAGAAGGATTTTCCAATTATAGGTTGTTGTTTCCATTATACTATTTTGAAATGTTATCCCCAGGATTTTTTGTTGATTTACAGTGTTCGCCAATTCTATTTCATTGCATGTCTGATTTTTATTTCCCAATTCATAATTGTTTTCTTTTGGTTCAGTTTAGCTCTAGATACCTTGCAGAATTTATTTATGCTAACTTTGGTTATTTTTACATCATCTTGGTTTCTTGTTATTATGTTCACAGCATCAGCATAACTGTGACCTTCACATTTACTGTGCTGCTATACACACTTAGTCCATTAAGATTTTTTGAGAGCATTAAGATGAGGGGTTCAATTGCCATTACAAAAAGTAACATTGACTAGGGACTACCTTGTGGTATTCCTCTGTTAAACCTAAATTCACTTGTGAATTCCCCATTGATTTGAACTTTGTCTGTTATTCCAGTTATAAGTTTTAATATTAAGTTCCTTACTAGATCAGAATAGCCTAATTTTATCATTAGTATCGTAAGATACTCGTGAATTATTCTATCAAAGGCTTTGTTAAAATCGACAGCAATAATCTTAGTAATTTTAGCAAAACATTTTGTGAAAGCTAATATATCCCTTATTTGACACAGTGTTTACTGGACTTCTCCCTGGTAAACAACTTTGTTCCAGTCCTATACAATTGGTGAGACTTTCCTTCCTTCTAGATTTTAGTATTTTATGGAAAATTTTTATATCTGAATTTACTAATGAAATTGGTCTAAATGCTTCTATATTTTTCCCTTTTCCTGCTTTAGGTATCAGAACAATAAATATTTTTAATTGGTTGTGATATTCCATCTTTATTTATCATCTCATTACAAATTTCTGTTAATTTTGTTTTCAAAACAGGCCAAAACTTTTTATAAAATTCTATAGGCTACGCATCCGGCCTTGGAGATTTGTTGTTTGGGGATCTTCCTATTTCTTCCAATATTTCATCTTCACTAATCTCCATCAGTATTTTGTCATTTTCTTCACTGCTTTCTTTCCTTTCTATGTGACAATACAATTCACCATTGATGCATGGAATACTAGTTTTTTCTTCTTGATACAATTTTATAAAATATTTGTTTGCACATTCAGTTTGCAAATTTGTTTGCATTTTCAGTTCATTTTGTTTTTATGATTGTTTTCATCATATATTTCTTCAGTGTAATTTTGCATGATTTTCTTGTAATACTTGATGGTATCATATAATGAAATTGTTTTTTCCTCTGCTATTGTTTTTGCCTTGGACTTTATTCTAAGAGAATCCATTTGTCTTCTTTTAATATTGATAATTTTGGCTTTTGTGTGTTTAGTTCTTTTTTTGTATGTCAGCTGAAATTGGGACCATGGCATAGAGCTCTTTTAATGATAAATGATAAAATTCTAAAGTGCTCTTTTTCCATCTCTGCTTTTCAAAAGAATAGTTCTTAAGGGTTCTACAAATTTTGGGTTTAGCACAGTAAGTCCACCACTGTGAAGAATTTTGATAGTTGTTGACTTTTTTAAGCATTCATTCCATGATGTTTCAATTTCTTCCCATGTAGAATGATCTTCAAGAACACAGCAATTCAGCTTCCATGTTCCTCTGAATTTTTTTGTGATTTGAGGCAACATTATTATATAGCAACAGTAGGCATTGTGATCTGTAAAACTTGCTGGTAATATTTCCATATGTTATTTTTCATCTATTTTGGAATATAAATTCTATCAATTCTGCTCATTGAAGAATATAAGTAAATATTCTTACGTACATACTCGTATGTAAAGCCTTTCACATTTTTGTAAATATGTATCCAGGAATCTATACATTTTAAGTTCTCAACTATTGCTTTCAGTTCTATTGATATATCGCTATCGGGAAACAGATCTTTTATGTCAATGATACAATTAAAATCACCTCCCATAATTAAATTTTCAGTGTACATTCTCAATAGATACATCAGGTTTCCTTTGAAAAAATAATTTTATCTCTCTCTTCCTGTTATTTCCAGAGGGTGCATAAACATTTATCAATTTAACATCATTAATTATAACAGATTTCCCTCTTCCTTCAATCTGCTCCATTTCTCCAATATTTATTCCATATTTGTAAAATAATCACAATTGTAGTCCTTGCTTATTTTTGAAATTGTCACATATTCAGGTATGTGAATGTCTGGGTTGTACATTTCTTGAAGAAGGACAATGTCTATATCGTGCTCATAAATAAAATCCTTAAGTAATTCTATTTTAGTTGGGCTTACTATTTTATTAATGTTTATTGTAACTACTTAATAGGTTTGTAATTGAGACATTTAAAGGAGAAGATTTTATTATGAACATTGCTTTTATTCTAAAATTCCTTGAGATTCTTTTTCCTCTACTGTTGTTTTCTCTTCTTTTATTAGTTGTATTATTAAGATCTATTCTAGTTGTCTCTTCACCTTTTCCTTGTGATTCATCCTGCTGCTCATCTTCTTGGAATTTCATTTTTATTTTCTTCAGTTTTTCTCTTATTTCAGGCTTCAGTTCTTGTGCCTTGTTGTGGGATGTCCTTAGTCGTTTCCCCCCTGCTTTCTCTTGAATATCATTGTTATTTCCTGAATTGGTAGTGACACTTTCATTTTAAGTATTTCTCCTTACTTTTTGTTTTCTCTTCCTCTTCATTTCTATTTTTCTTGTGTGTTTCGTGTCTTTGTTTTTCAACTTTATCTCCACTTCTTTTGTTATAGTCTTTTCTTGGTTTGCATTATTTTCTTTCACTGCATTATCGACCTCCATTTCCCCTTTATCTATTTCTTCTTCTTCTTCCATTGCTTCTGCCCCTATTTCTGACGGTGCTCTTTTACTTCCTTGTTTCTCTTCAATTAATTCTGAACTCCACTTACAACTCCAGCAAAGGTCATATTATTTGTGATCCATTCTAAGTGTTCATTCTCCTTATCTAAACTTTTCCTAATAACTTGGCATTCACTTCTGATGTGATCTGTCCCTTGAGAAGCTGAACAAATGCGAGGCTGCCCCTCGTAGGAAACAAAACCTCTATATCCCATAATAGTTACAAACGAAGGAATTTGTTTCTTCTTTTCTATTTCGACCACCCTCACCCCATTCACAGCCTTTATCTTACGATTTGCACCTCCCTTTTCATTTCCTATACTAGTGATTTTGCCGTATTCTATTAAACATTCATACTATCTTCGATTGTCCATTTCAAAAGGTACTACAACTCGAAAACCAAAACAAACATGAATAATCCAAACTTTCACTTTCTGTCCGTTGGTTAAATTCATATCATATTTATTAACAATTTCATCACACAACTCCTTTCTTTCCAGTTTAATGTATACAAATTTCGCTATTAAGTCCAGTTGAAAACCAAGAACTTCACTATCGGGAATATTCAAGAAGTCAAGAAAAAAAGTCTTCTACTTTATAAGCCTTAGGTTACATTGCTCAAAACTTATTTTCAACGTGTTTGTTCTGTTCAAAGACATTGCTCAATCAAAACTGTAACGTAACAAACATAAACAAAGTTCTACCTCAGCTTGCTCACACCACAAGACGTCCGACCAGGACACAAGCTCACTGCAGACGTCGATCTTCGTCGTTTATTCGTCGTCGTCCTCCGACGTCGTAACAACGTAGTTTATTATCGTCGTCTCGACGTCGCATTACGAAGTTGTCTCGACTTCAAATTCCGGGAAATACGACGTCGGGACGGCGTCGTTAATTCAACGTCGTCCGTCGACTCGATATCAACGTCGAAAGTCGGCTCAAAGTCGTCAATTTCTGCGTGGGAAGTGGTCCCATGTGGATATGTGGATATAATAACATCCCGATGTGTTCTTAGGAATCTGTACTTTTTACGACTATCTTAAGTTTGAGTAATATATATTTCTAAGAAATGTTTCTTCAATGTATAAACTTGATCCCGTGATACCTGTCTATCTGTGTAACATAAATATGATATATTGTGTTAACTAATACAACGGTCATATTTGCTATGTCTCACAGTCGTTTGTACTCTGCGATTCATTGCTGAAATATTGCTGTTGAATCCTGATGATCAAAAGGGTACAAGTCATTTTAGAATCCAAAGAAAAATTTTGTTGAATTTTTGTTTGCTTCATTAAAAAATAAATAATAGAATGATTTAGATAAATGTTTATGAAATAGTTAACGTTTCTGCCTCGTTTTGTAGCAATCGTTTTGGGCTTTTTTATAATATGGTCCTCCAGATGAATAAATCGATAACTAGGTTTGAATACAGCAGACTCTCATTCAACGTTGGTGACACTGATCAAATCGTCACTACACATATGTACAATTTTTATTAATTTCTCGCATGCACCACTGTTTTAGAATTCAAATGTAAAATGTTGAATAAAACGTTAAGTTGTTTATACTATCACTCACACATAATTTATTTAACTCTTATGTTCTCATATTGATCCATTTATCTCAGGATTCTCAAATTATCCAAATATAATTACTAAAGAAAATAATCAGTGTTAATAATTCGACGACGATCCGAAATTGAGATATTTATGTAAAGAATTGCCTGTTATCATTGTTTTCTTATGATGATCCGCAAGTTTCAGAAGTCTTCGACGGATCTAGAGTAGCAAGATCTAGAGACTTCCAGGAGGACAAATCTGGAGTAGTAAATTATGTTCTACTCCATAACATTTTTTGATCCAAGAACAGGTGTAAGGTATTATAAAATCAAAATATTAACACGAGGGACAGCAATTAAACATGTTTCATTGCAAGAAAACAATATATGTATAACACATGACTGAAACAATTTAATATTCCACTTTTTGTTGTAAAACAAATCAACAGCAAATTAGTTCGGCGACAATTCTACGCGTACGTCAACATAACAGTTCATTCATAGATTATGTCCAAGCAGTAAAATTTGAAGGAAGTTTTTAACATTTTCTACATCTCAGCAAAATATATCCTTTTGCATTTACCTGTCAATAAAACGTTTCCTTCTCAGTGAAGAATTTACTCTTCTGTCATGAAAATTGCAATTTTTTTTTTTTCATTTTTTAAGCTAAATGCACAATGTGCGTATTTACAATCGAGATGGATGAATGAACCAGATTGAATGATGCAATGAAGTCAATAATTATTTTAACTTCAGCTACCGATTAAAGAAGACATAATTCGACCTGTTACATGACTCATTGTACACAAGACATCGGTTCCTTGTGAGAGTCAGGCATACTCAGCTTGCTGTAAAATGAGTATTGGGGGTTATACCTGCCGGAGCGAGATTTTTGCCACAACTCCTCCTCTTGTACCAAGGCCTATTAATAACAGAGATCTAACCTCCAGTGAATCCCATGAACCCCTTGATACCTTAGAGGCCTGTTGTGGGACAATTTGATAAAAGAAAGATAATATTGATGAAAAAGTAGGGGTATTCAGACATTTGCTCATAGCAAACATACAGACAAAAGCAAATAGTAATTATCTAATTCCATGAGCTCTGTGATATTTGTTCATCATTACAAACAATAAAAGATTTTGTCTCTCTGTCATTGGTTACAGAGGCATGGCCTTTTCGACCGTATAGCGCCTATTTTCAACAACAGACCTATCTCTACTATATTTTTCATAATGTACACATAAGACAACATAAAATTGAACAACGATGAAGATATTTTCAATAGTTTTAAAATACAATTTAAAGAATAGTGTCAGTAGCGTACACGCATTTTGCACGCCAACAAACGTATAAATTGGCATTGTTACACTGTTTGACTCTTGTTTTGGTTGCAACTCGTAATCATAAAGGAATCATGTATTACGTTTCGAATTGCTAATGTTGGTCTCCGCTATCGATCCGTCGTTATTAGTCCACTAAGACGACATCACGAAGCAAACAATACTCATCACGAACCAAAAAATAAAATGACGCTTAACTTAAAAAGTTATCTAAGGATGTCTCGAAGCACGGATAATGAAATGTTTCCGCCATAACTGCTCATTTCCATTCAAGGAAATAAGAGACCTTAGTGAGAGGCGGAGTGAAGAGACACCCTGAAAATGCAGAGCGACTCTGGGGAGGAAAGAGAAAAAATATCTCACGTCTCGCACTAACTTGCCAATGTTATGGCAGCATTTATTTAAAAAATGCGACTGCATGCAACGCTTCGAAAAACAGCATATTCATTGAATACGACCAGAATTTAAAAACGGACTTTACTTAAATTTGTTTAATACTATTTACCCAAGAATTACAAAAGGTGTTTACGTATAACTATACAATAGATTCAAACATTCTAATGAATTTTATGAAGCGTGCGCATATTACATTTTATTTCACATAATCAACTTAGCATTGGTTTGCAGAACTTCATTCGGGGTATTTAACATGATCCACATGCAGAGTCTGCTGTGTCTGCCAAATATATACTTCCTCAAAAGATTGAGGTTCATAAAAAATCATTCATACCTAAACCGATAAATATTAAGCGGTGTTGATGCACCATAAAGGGCCGTTTTCCTACACTTTTTGTTACCGCGCAGCGTGGTGCGTACAATGTAATCTGACTCCTCTTTGCATAATCAATGTAGCCGTTTTCCTACACAGCGCAACAACGCCAACGCTGGCGTAAATCTCCAGCGCGGTAGACCGACTGCATTCGAACGACTGAATAACGCAGCGCTCTGCGCGATAGAAGAGCATGTCTCGTATATTTGCTTACGCTGCTTAAACGGTTAGAGATAGGTGACAACTATGAAAGGCAATATTGTTTGTCTCAAAGAGTTCTACAAAAAAATTCCGCGACAGCATGTCTAGCTAAAATATTAAATCGATAAAATCTTATTAA
>NNCF01128660.1:4639-56954 GCA_002313205.1 Laupala kohalensis | reverse complement strand
TCTCTCTCTCTCTCTCTCTCTCTCTCTCTCTTTCTCTCTGTGGCTGTGGGACCCACTACTTTTGTTTCGATCTCCAATTTGCTTCTTAATCCACAAAAATTCTAATTAAATGAATGTACATAAAGAAATTTTCAATTTCATTTATTGTGACTGCTATTTTAAACTTCTTGATTATTTTGGATAGGTTCTGCTGCTTCAACTTCGAGAGGTGCAGGTGGAATGGCAGTTCAAACCACTCATAAACAACTGATTTGGAATACTGTTCCTGTAGGAAAACCAGAAAAGAAATCTTTACGTTTAAGAAATGATTGGTCAGTTCCTGTGAAAGTACTTTTGTCCTTGCAGGATTCAAGCCATGGTTTTTGGGTAAAATGGAGTATTAATTTCTCTTTTATTGGTCCTAGTATAATGCTAATATAGTATACTGACATATTGTGTTTTGTGAAGATAAAATCTTCTGTATGAATTTCTTTTCCTTTATAAGATAATTTTTTCAGCTATTAAATGAAAATGGAGAACATGTCTTGGAGCGGAAAATAAAACTACATGCTAAGGAGTACTTACCAATCTGTGTGGTATTTTGTCCTTCAAAAGTTGGTGCTGCCTTTGGGAAAATTGTCATTCGTGAATCAAGGAAGGGAGACACTGCTGAAAGATTTGCAGTAAGTCCTCTGAATTTGCTTATCTTTATTTCTTCATGCAATGCTGAAACTTATTAACTTTCCAGATTCCTTTGACGGGTTATGCTGGCTCATTTAACTTGAGTGTTAAAAAAGTACCCAAAGACAAGTCAGGACATTTGTGGATAAATCTTGGTCCTATTGATAGTAATCTTCAGTCTCATTTTTCCATTTACAACAAAGGCAATTTGGATGCTTTTGTTCTTATAAACTTTATTCCAAAAGGCAAGTATTATTTTTTAAGAACTGTGTAACAAACACAGGATATATAATAATTCTTGTATTTTTTTTAATGGATTTTGAAAGAAAGAGATAGAAAATAATTCTATCATATAACAGTCAAACCCTTTTGTAAGAGGAGGAACAGAAATTTGTCTCTAATAAGCAGGAATTCTTTTGAGTGGAAACTGGGTTTTTTACAAGTTAAACACAACTTTGTTTACTTATATTGAAAAAGAATATTTTTTGCAAAACATCCCTATAGATATTACATGTATATTAAAGGGTACAAGAGTCCAATTATCCATATTTGCTGAATTTAGCTCTGTAGCATTGAATTTTGGTCCAAGTTTCACAACCATACAGTAAAATGGATTTTACGCATGAGTTATAGAACTTTATCTTTGTATCTTTCAGGATGTTGGGAGAGCGCCACTCATTTTTCAGCATTGAGAACGCCCTGTTGCTTTTTGTATTCTGGCGTTGATATCCTTTCTTATATCACCATCTGTATCTATAACACTGCTAAGGTAGACAAATTCATTGGATAGAGCTATTTGATGTTCTATATATAGAGGGGTGTTCGGTTTACCATTTAATCTGACTTCTTTCGCTTTTTGCACATTTACTTTTAGACTACTTTTGCAGATTCATTTTGTAGGTTGACCAATTTTTCCTCCATGTATGTGTGTGTGAATGAGAAAGGAGACACACATCGTCTGCGTAATCAAGGTCTTCTAGAGAATCAGTCAATTTCAAAGTTACACCTCTTTTGCCTCTGCCGGTAACATTTTTCGTTATATAATCCATGACAACTAAAAACAGTAGGCTCCCCTGCCTAACTCCCGATGATGTGTGAAATTTATTTGAGAGTTTCCCATTATGAAGTACTTGACAAGTAAATTCATTATACATTTTCTTTATTAAGTTATAATAATAAATTTATTGTCAAAAAACGGTACAGACTGCATATGACCACGTGGAGGAAAATAAACTAATTTACTCTCCAGAAGCAAGCAAGGGACCATCCCATCAATTCCGATCAAGGGCCCTAAGGCAGAGGCGGATTCAAAAATTTCAGCAAAAGTTCCTAGATAAGATAAAAAGTTAGCTGCGAGTTATAATACATATATAATGTCAATATGTTTGTAATTTAACGCAAATATGTTTGTAAATTTACATGTAAAAGTTATTATCGAACTATAGATAATTCTGAGTACTGTTTAAAAATCATAAGAGTTGAAAAAACACTAAATTCACGATTTATTGTTATAATAAACATGCCCCTAGACAAAGCCTAGAGAACCTGTTTAAGAAATCCGCCTCTACCCGAAGGAAAAACAGAGAAAAACCCAGGTCAGGATGGGGCCAAGTTGATGAACTTATCCGGTAGACGTCTTGCTCTTAGCACCTGCCATATCTGGTGTCTGTATACAGAATCAAAGGCTTTCTCATAATCAATAAAAGACATATGCAGAGGGAAATTCCACTCAACTGATTACTCGATTATTTATTTATTTATTTATTTATTTATTTTATGTACATAGTTTACGTCCACATTGGAGCACTTAAATCAGACCAAATACAAATTGTAATACAACAAAGTTTTAATTAGTGACTTGATTCTTTATTTTTATCTAGTTTCTACTTCCAAAACTGCTTCATTCTTTCCGATCTTATTGCCCTTTGTTCATCAGTTATGGTGTATTGTTTTCATTCATATATTTTTTGTGTGAGTTATTGATTTTTGTTTCTCAACATCTTCTTTTCTTCTTTATTTTCAATTTGTTGCATTGTTATATTTAATTCTTCTAAATCTTTATGAACCTCATTAAACTTGTTATTTTTTGTTTTATTTTTCCAAAAGTAGTTGAATAGTTGTTTTAGGAGTCTATCTTCTGGCAATCATGTTGTATGGCATAAGAAGGCAATTCTCCTTTTTCGCATTGTATCTACTATCTACTCACTTTCCCAGTATACCAATTTATTAGACAATAATCTCCATTGTCCGTCTATTTGGTGTTTTGTGTTGATGATTGTTCTGATGATTCTCCCGTCCATCTTCTGTAATTTATCTGTTGTAGATTAAGTATTTAACTTAAAAAGTGTTTCACTAGCTTAGGTTGCTTCAGATTTAACAAAGGGAGAATAGTGTTTAAATTTGACAATTTTTGAGAGAATCTTGCATGTTGGCCCAGTAATATATTGTGCTTGCTTCAATTTACTTGTTCTATTGAAGCTATCTTTTTTTAGTTCCAAGTTATGATTTCTCCAAGATATTTAAACTTAGTTTCAGTCTTAATTTGTTTATAAGTACTCAATTGTGTGGTTGGTGTTTCAATTGTAAAAGTTGGCATCATTTCAGTTTTTTCAAATGATATTTGTAATCCAACTTTTGCTGCTACTTTTTCCAATTCTTCCATTTGAAATTTAACTGCTTCCACAGTATTTGCAAGTAGTGCAAGGTCATGTGCAAATGCTAGGTAATTAATTTTGATATTTTTGCTGATCTTAATGTCTTACTGGACATACCTTATTCCATTCTCGCATGACTTTCTCCAGTACACAGTTGAATAGTAATAGAGATAGTCCATCCCCCTGTCTAAGTCCAGTTTGGATTTCAAACAGTTCAGACAACGCACCTCTAAACTTAACTTCTGGTTTGGTATTCATAAGGGTGATACAATGAGATTAACCAATTTCTGATGTAAACCAAATTCTTTAAGGATTTTCAATAGAGACTCTCGATGGATACTGTCATACACTTTTTTAAAATCAACGAAAGTAATGACTAAACCGTTGTTTTGAACTCTTTGATGTTTCATGATCCATTTAAGACTCATGATTTGATCTGGGCAGCTTCGACCTGGTCGAAATACTCCTTGATATTCTCAAAGTTCTCTATCGAGTTGTATATACGGGAATACCTGAATTCTCGTGTATGTAATCTTCAATAGAATCTTATATGTGACATCCAGAAGAGATATCCCTCCATAATTGTTGGGGTCTGATTGATCACCTTTTCTGTACAATGGATGAATTATCACTGTATGCCATTCATCAGGCATTTTTTCTGTATTCCAAATGTCTATAATGTGTTTGTGGAGGTTTCGACTACTTTGTTCATTTGCATTCTTCCATAGCTCAGCAACCAGTTGATTCTCTCCTGATGCTCTGTAGTTTTTGAGTGAACCAATTGCTTCAATCACTTCTTGGTAATCTGGTGGTATCACCTTTTCTAACGGTGTCTTGTTTTGTGAATAAAGATCAAATTTGAAATATGCATGTGGTTCTTCACAATTAAGCAGTTCTTTAAAATAATTGGCCAGAATAGTGGCATGGTCCTCATTATTGTGTGCAATTTTACCATTTTTCTTTTTCGTTATAAGTTTGGGGAGGGGGGTGAATTTTGATTGGTACCAGCTAAAAGTTTTGTAATAATCCCTTGTTTTATATTGGTTAAATGTTTCATTTATAGATGTTAATGTTTCTAGGTAATAGTTTCTTTTAATTCTCCTCATTTCCTTAGCCATTTGCCTTCTTGCATTAATTAATTTCTCACGGGATTCGGTAGTTTTCCTTTGTTGATCATGTAACCAGACCTTGTGCCTTGTTTGAATTGCTTTGTCACAATCCTTATTACACCAGGCATGTTTCTTTCTTCTTTGGATAGGAGAAACTTCTTCTACTATGATCTTCAGTGTATTAATTATCATCTCCAATTAATCACTTAAAGATGTTATGTTGTTGTTTTTCCAAATATGTTGTTATTTATTATATAACTGGGTTCATACTTTCTCCTTATATCCAATCTGGATGACTTTCGCTTCTTTGCTGGCGTCAACTTTATTTCTATTTTTGAAATATAGTGATCAGAGTCTATGTCTCCTCCTTGGAGGACTTTGACATTATAAATTTCTTTTTTGGTAATTTTTACCCATGGCTACATGATCAATTTGGAATTTCCCTAGTTGTATGCGAGCGCATTTCCACATCATTAGTGTGTGTTAGGCATTTCCACGTCACCTGATTATTATGCGTAATGTGCATATACGATCAATGCACGACCTGTTTTTATGGAAGCCAGCTTGTTCTCTTCGAAGAGATGTTTCTTGAACCTGATACATACATTTCAGTATAATTTTACTGAACACTTTGCTAACTACGCTGAGAAGCGTAGTACCCTCCAGTTCTTGCACTCCCTCAGATCTCCCTTTCTTTGGTATTTTCACCTCAATTCCCTCTTTCCATTCGTGTGGGTATTGTTCTTCATATTTGGCAGAATAATGCAGTAAGTAACTTAGCTGGTTCACTATTTGTTGTCTCTGGTCTCTTCTTGTTTTTCATTTCACTGTTTTATCTAGATCTCGATATTGTTGAGATAGCAACTTTTGTGTATCTTTATTCACACAGTTGTTTAGTAAATTTTTAACTTTTTTCCTTCCTTGTATGGTATTCCATGTGTCTACTGACACCTGGTATTTTGTGTCTCTCGTTCTGTAGCCCAGGCATTCCTCTCCAATCGCATTGAAAATGTCTTTAATGTTTTTCCAATTACCTTCAACAGTCAGAATTTCTTCTATGGCCTCTTTGCTCTGTATATTTTCTCGAAGTTTCCCAAAAATTTTCCTCTTCTGTTCTGGGTCCTTCAACATAAGTGAGATGAAAAATATTAAATTGAGTCTTAAGTCTCAAATTGAAAAATCAGTCTTTCAGAAGGGAAATGCTCATTCAAACTTCCATGTGAAATATTTGTTTCGGGTAAGTTTAATCATAAGGATACTAAAATGAAAAGCTAACTGGCGCAGTTCAACTTCTCCTCTTTGCATCTCCAGATCCTCACAGACTTCCACTCTACTTTAAATTCTCATGCCGTTGCTTTATTTCCTCAGTCTTGGCATAATTTAGGACTCGCAGTTTGAAGTTAGCTTCGAAACTTCTTCGATTACCTATCTTTTATTTATCGAAGAAGATCCTCGTCTCTCGTGTCAACATTGGTTGGATGATGGCAATCTGTCATTCCTAGATATGGACTAGTTTGGCTTCCACTCCAAATGAGCATCATATCCAGCTGTCATTGATCGTCAATTGATGTTCTTGATGTTATGTTATGTTTGTTTTCGCTAAACTCACGCAACTTTGAATGTGCAGCATTCCCATCCTAAATTCCAGGTNTTTTTTTTTTTTTTTTTTTTTTTGCTAAATTAGTAGAAAAGCACATTTCATCTCTTTGCTCAGTCATGACCCTAATTACTTCTGCTCTGATTTTGACTCTTGTATTAAATACGAACTCTCAAGGAAATGATAATAGCTGAAAACACTCTGACCTTACTGGAATCAATGTTATTTATGCATAGTAGTTTTGTTTTATATGGCCCCTGTTTCCTGTTCTCAGCCAACATCAATGTGCATTGTTATTTTACTTAATAGACATAACAAAGTAATTCCAAGATATAAGTTATTTTAACATTTAAATTTCATGCTGCAACAAAATATTATAATATTCATACTGAATTGTACTGAATGTGGGATTATCATTAAAAATCCTTTTAAACAGCCTAGGATTATATTGAATTTATAGATGTTCAGCTCATAATTGCTAGTGGTACATTATATAGTTATATAAATTTGTATTTCAGAATGCTGAAGTGATTATTTTCACATAGTTCTCATGAAGTGAGGTGTTAGGAATTGTGAATAAGATTATTAGAGAGAAAGATATTATTAATAAGTAATCATATGATTACAATTTTAATCATATAAGAAAGTGAATTATGCAATTTAATTACATTACATTCATTTGTTCCATAATTTTTTCCAGATTCATTATTCATTATTTCTTCTGGAAATTGTTAATTGCCATATACTTTTTTTTAGTCTTTAAGAATAGTACTTGACTAAACAGTTTGCCTAATAATATATGTACTTTTTTTTATTTGCACAGAGGCCATTTTTATTTGGAAATTTATTTATTTATCTGTTTTATTTATCATACCATGATACATTATTTGATACAGGTCAATCAGTAACATTATATCAAATTTTCCCATGTGTGAAGTCTTAGAGTATTAATAAGAACTCAGTTTTTCTTTATTTAAATAAATAACTGAAAATAATTTATAGGTATTGGTGTTCTTCTGCAAGAACCTTCTGTCACTATTAATCCTTCAAAGACTATAATACCACCAGGATCTCATGAGAATATCAGTGTTAATTTCTTCCTTCAGAGCGATACATCATTTATTTCAAAAGAAAGTAGAGATGTGCTGGAACTTGGAATATTATATTTGACTTGTGGTGATGAACCAAGTCGTCAGCGTATTCGCAGGCAAGTTTTGGAATTGCAAAATTTCCTTGAGACTGTCTTGTATTTCAAACTTATTTTTTTTTTTTTTTAGAATCCAAGGGAAACAAACTGAAAGTTTTTCCAGTAATAAGCTTCTTGATTTGAAGAATTTATGCTCAACTTTTCCCCAAGAGACTTGTATTTCTGATTTAAATTCTTTAATTGATCCTGAGGTAATAGAGCTTAATGTATTATTGTATGAATGTAATGTTGCAGGAAATGTGTAAATTCCTTTTTTGTATTTTTTCTTTCATAGACTGCAGTACGTTCCCTATATCGAACCTTTCTACAACATGAAATAGCTTTGACAGTTGAAAATACAGATGATCGATCTATGGCTATGCAGACTTGCATCAGTAATGGATTGGCCAATGACAGTTTAATTTTCAAATCTATTCTACCTGATAACACGGTTTGCCCAAGGTAACGTTTCTGTATTTGGCTATTCTTCTTAAAAATGTAATGCCATAGTTCTTTAATTTTAAATTATTCTATTATCAGTAATGAAGAAAATACTCTGAAGGATGTATCTTTATCTTGGAGCATTACTCCATCAAACCTAACATTGTTGGTACCTCAGTTTGCTAGTGGTTGTATCACAATATCCAGTACTTACCAAGAAGATCAAATGTTTGAGGTGAATTGTTCTGACGAGTTTCTTTCCGTGGAACCTCCATCAGGAATTGTTCCAGGATTGGGTGAGGCTGTTGCCGTAGTAACTTGTGATTCTGCATCTGTTGGTAGTTGTTTGAACATAAAAAGTTCTCTTAAGGTATGTTCGTACAATTTTTTAAAATTAATCTCACTAATGTTCTAGAATTATTTAAATCATGTTTATGACATTGCTGCTGTAGAGTTGCAAATTGCATTTATGTACGTGAAATCTGACATTATGATAAAAAAGACAATCATTGTATTGTGAAGATTTATGTGATGTATATTTCTTTGAAAAACAAAATTCTTTGTTTCCATTTTACTTAATATCTTGAAATCCAAAAAATGGTAATTCACTAATTTATTTAATTATGAAAAATTCTTCCAAAGCCAATTAAATGCTAATGAAGGAATAAAACATGTGTAACATAAACATAAGTTCTTATACACATTTATTTTTGTTATAGATATTGCTTCTATCGTACAATACATTTTTATTTTTTGAAATATATATTTATACTCCTTGTTTCATCGATTATTTATTATTATTATTATTATCTTATATTTTTCTATATCTCATCTCTTGCCTACTGCTACAACCTTGCAGGGAGTAGTTTGTTCTTCTCTGTACCTTGTCTTCATATGATAGTTCCTATTGTTAAGTAATAAATTAAAAGTTCAAACTTGCCTTTTAAAACAGTGAAAGAAAAGTACTAAATATGAATAAAATTGGATTGACTGTTTGGTTTCAATCGCTGAACATAAAGTGATGAAATTATAAATTAGTAGTGCAGAATTTTTTTGTTGGGGTCTGTTCTACAATCTATTTCATTTCTTGAGCTCTTCAATTTCTTACTTTCATCCTTTTTATGTCTTCTCATGTCTTTCCATCTTACTTTAAGTCTTTCCTGTGGCCTGAAGAGCAGGAGATTCCCAAAAAACCAATCATTTTGTTACCTCATTGTTCTTCTTCTTCTTTGTTGTTGTTGTTGTTGTTTGTTTGTTTGTTTGTTTGTTTGTTTGTTTGTTTTTACCCAGCCATGTTGTAGTTTCTGATTTAAAAGGTTTGTTTAATATTAATCTTTCCTGATTTTAGTAGGCTGTTCTGCTCTTTGTTGGTCCTCCTCCACATTTGATTGCTGAACTGGGCCCAAAAATCTTCATAATATCCTCCCCACAAATTTTAATTTTTATGACAAAATTTCAATGCCAGAAAGGTGAAGTAAAATTAATTGCTTTTGTTGCTTATCAGTGAAGTAAACTTTGTTGGTACAGTTACTCTCACTTATTTTCCTCTTCTGTTGAGTTATTGATGTTTACATCAACTCTGGTATTTGTAAGACTGGATATTTTCAATGTCTGTCCTCTACCATAACAGGAGGCTCTTTCTATCAGTAAGAATATTTTATGAATTTGATTTTATAATTAATGATACAATATGAGGCAGAAGAAGCCATAACAATATTTTTTTTAAAAGGTATCTAGTCTAGAAAACTAGCCAAAGCTTGTCTAGCTCAGACCATAATCAGATCATCATCCATTTGCATTCATGTACTTGTTTTACTCTACTGATGATTCTAGTATTCTATTATTCAAGTATTAAAGTCTTGCTGACTGATCTTGCACTCCTATGGTGGTGCATGGATTTACAAATTTTGAAATTACACTGTTTTCCAGTGGAAACACAAAATACTTGATAATTAATTTTGTAGGTACCTGATCCATTTACAGGGAGTACTTTTTCTCAGATTGGCTTTAATTAATGATTTAAATTTATTTTGTTGTGCTAAATTAATAATTATAGATTTAAAAACTACTTTTAATATTTATTGAAAGTCTGGAATTAGTTTAAAATAGCATTTTTAGAAATTTTAAAAAATGATTTCCTTTTTCAACTTTTTAAAGGGGTTACTTTTTGTATAATCAAGTTCCTATTTCTTAAAGTTCAATTTGCTCTGCATTTATGAAAGTAAGTCAGAAGGTCAGTCTAACACTGCTTATTGATTTTCAGAATGCATAGGATTCTTCAAGATGAACTTCGAAGTTTGAAATTTTCACACACTTCATTTAAAACCATTGAACATCCGAGTCTTAAATTTTGTTATTTGGTTTAAAAAGTAAGATCATTTGTTCAGAAGTAATATTTGCTCATTATATTTTGTAATCACTCCATTTATTTGGAAACTTTTTTCAAGGATCAAGTACTTCAGGAAC
The DNA here is from genome assembly GCA_002313205.1 of Laupala kohalensis. Lineage (NCBI taxonomy): Eukaryota > Metazoa > Arthropoda > Insecta > Orthoptera > Trigonidiidae > Laupala > Laupala kohalensis. Next base: position 46,841 of record NNCF01128660.1, on the reverse strand, counting down.
CCTTCAGGAACAAAACAACTTGCTCAATGTACAGGATTTCTCAACATTGTGTTAGACTCTCTACTCTCCCCATTATGTATAAATGATGTGTCATTATCCATATCAGATCGCAAAAAAGGGCCCTTTTTTTACGACATGTACTATGTAAACATGTCAACACTAGCAATATGTTATACGACCACTCCTATTTTGCAAATAGTCTTATTGTAAACATAGAGGAAACATTTTCTACATTATTTCACATTAGTTTTGTGTGATCTCTTTGCTGTGTTTCTTTCATTGAATGGAGCCCAAATTAAAAATGTTAAGCAATCGAATTTCTGAAGTGTTCAAATTTAAGTCAGTCTTAATTTGAGTTGTGACATCAATAACGCAGACACACAAAATATAAAAAGTGGTCTGAACCAATGACTAGACCTATGTTTGTTAATGTATTGTGACGTGCTGAATCTGAATCCAGAGCTAGAATTGCTCCATCACTCCAATTTCTTTTAAATCACAAAAAACACCTTACAGAGAAAAAATACAGAAAATCTCACCTTTGGAGGGTTCAGCATCAGATATAGCTTTCCAAATTGACTAAAAATGATTGTAACATGTGTATTTTGATGCACTGAATCTGAATTCGGGGCCAGAGAATTAAAGTTATATTGCATTTATAAAGATGAAGAGTGGAGACTATTCATTGACTCTTCAAAACGGAGGCTTAAAGCTGTTTTTCTTCACAACAGGAATATGTTTGCACTGATTACAATATCCCACTCAACAAAGTTGAAAGAAACATATGAGAATTTACAAATAGAGTTGAAGAAATTGAAATATGAAAAACACAAATGGAAATTTTGTGGTACTCTTAAGATTTCGACTTTGATTCTTGGACAGCAATCAAGATTTACAAAACATCCTTTCTTCTTATGTCTGTGGGATAGTAGAGACAAAAATCCCACTGAACAGAAAGAATGACCAAGGAGAACACATTTCCATCCAGATTGGAAAACATCATCTGCAAACCCTTGGTTGATCATTCAAGTATTCTGCTCCTCCCCTCTCCATATCAAACTTGGTCTTATGAATCAGTTTGTTAAATCTTTGGACAAGGATGGCGACTGTTTTGAATATTTAGGAGAAAAGTTTCATGAAATAAGTGATCCTAAACTGAACAAAGACTATCAAAAAACTATTTTTGATAGTCCTCAAATCCATGCTTCATTCAAGACTAATATCTGATTACAAAAATCAGTGATACAGAAAGCTGCCTGGATAAGTTCAAAAAAGTTGTTCAGAATTTCTTGGGAAACCAGAAAAGCGAGGATTACAATGATTTAGTTAAGGGACTGTTGGAAAACTTAAAACAGCAGGGTTGTCTAATAAATTTGAAATTGCATTTTGTAAACTTTCATATTGACTATTTTCCGAACAACCTCGGAAACTATTGCGAAGAGCAGGGTGAATGTTTTCACCAAGATATCAAGGAAATGGAGTGCCGATACCAAGGAAGGTGCAATGTTAATATGATGGCAGATTTCTCTTGGAAGCTTAAAAGGGAAAACAAAGTAAAATTACAGAAAAGAAGAAGAAATCCATTGCATAGATCGTTTGAAGATAAAAGACTTCATAACAAAAGGTAAAAGGAGTAGAGGAAACATCATTTCTTACCTGGAAGCGATAATCACAGTTTGCAGTACCCTCATCTCGCTAAATATCATACAGCTGAAATTCTGCATACATTTCTTCGGTGTACCCTACACATGGAGAAGATGTGTGAAAATACTCTGGCTCCAAATTTGGATTCAGAGCATCAAAATACACGTCTTACAATCATCTTTAGATGATTTGGACAGTTATATCTGAACCCTCACAAATTTTCCATATTTAAAGGTTTTTTTCTGTTTTTTTGTTTGTTTGTTTGTTTGTTAAAAAATTCAGGGAGATAGAACAATTCTGGCAGCAGATTGAGATTCAGCACATTAGAATACACATTTTAGAATCATTTTTGGTCGATTTGTACAGTTATATTTGATGCTGAACCCTCCAAAAGCAAGATTTTCCTTATTTATCCTAATTAAAGGTGGTTTTTTATTATTTAAAAGAAAATGGAGGGTGGTGGAGCAATTCTGGCACCGGATTCGGATTTAACCCATCAAAATACATAAGGATACATAGGTCTAGTCTTTGGTTCAGACTACTTTTTATGTTTTGTGTGCCTGTGTAATCTTAGTACTAAACTAAACATTGTGTTTGAAATACTGGTCAATTTTGTAAGTTCTCATGTCTTCTGCTGCATATGTTCTGCTGACAGTTTTTCCTTCAAATAAATGAAAAAAATTTATTGAGAGGCTCCTCTGCATGCTCGTACATCCATAACGATGGTAGAAGTGTCTCGATTCAATTAATACATAGTCAATTTCGTTCCTTGTTTCTCCATAATTCCAGGTTTCTATATGTATTCTTTTATGTAGGAAACATGTGCTGCTGACCATCACCATTATAGTTGCGAAATCTATTATTTTACACCCTTTATCGTTAGTTCCTTCATGTAGAATAAACGTTTGGTTCTAATATGGTATTTCCCTTTCTTGCGCATTCAAATAACCTATAACTATTTTCTATGGTTTTCTTTGGCTATGTCGATTACCAAAGTCTGTCCTTATTCCGAGGCTTCGATTTAAGTGAGATTGAACTAGCTTTCTTTTCGAATGTGGGCTGTTAACCCTAAGTCCAACCGCCCATCAACCTGGAGGGCTGGTGTTTTGATTTTCTGTTGGGGTTTTTATTTCCTTTTATTTCAAGGCAGTCAGGGGAAGGATATCATAGGAAGGGTGACTGGAAGATGGGACACATACATGAATTAGCAAGGAACTCTCCTCCCTCTACTACCCCGAAGCCCGGTTTTTCGGTGTTTACCAAAAGCTACTAAGCTAGCGGCGCCATGAAGCTGCGTTGAAACTAGCCTTTGTGACATCTCGTGGGAGGGGTGTGCAGTACTTAGGTTTTTTAACATAAAATAACCCATCCACACATTTCATCCATAGTACATACATTTTCATCCTACTCATAAATGCCTTTTCATCAATAAAATTAACGTTATTACGTCTTATATCCTTCATTCCTGAGCTATAGATATAATCACTCGAGTTAGCCGATATTTACAAAGCTTGGATAAATGGCGTTGACTGTTTGGTGTTTTTCTTTTTCATTGTAAAGAATACATATTTCTTGGGTATGCTAGAAGTCGTGACGAAATATCCATGCCTTACCCTAATAGTTGTATGAGCAGAATCTTAGGTAATTTTGGCCCAATACCTCCAACGAACCTATTTAAATGCGAAGTCAGCTAACTCTCTTTTTCACAGATTCTTATGCTGACCATTCGCATTTAAATAATGTTGATGGCTTCCTTCCGCCCTCACCGAAATTTTCTGTCGTTATGACAGGATTTTACGACACAGGTTACGATAGAATTTACGACAGGATTTTACGACATCCTGTCGTTACGACAGAACCTAGGACGAAAACTAAAAGCACTACGCCTTTGCCGTCAGAATTGCAGACTATATATCAGTGACTCACAAGCTTTCGGTAATCCTGTAAGGGTGAGATGATATATTATGAACCTCTGATATTGGGAAACTCATCTTGTAGAGCAAGAAACAAAGGAAGATTTTGGCCATAACTAGTACCTGAAATGCCTGTGCGACAACGGAATAAGTACATGATTTAAAAAATTTCAAATAAATTAACAGGTAACAAATGAAAAGTAATATTTCATTACAATAATACATTACTTTTTTGAATCGAATAACATTATTTATATAGCTTGACGTTCATTGGTTAAGCTGTATAAAGTGCGCGAAATTTAAAACTTGTGGTGCAAAACCATTGCACAAACTTTCTCATATACGTTTCTCAGTCTGGACTAGAGAGCGGCATTAAAGCATTCTATTAGGAGAGGGTCGATTTTAACAAATTACTCTATATTTTGGTCGACTTCATTTTACCCAATTTAAAAAGTTTATTAAAGAAATATTTTACTAGCATTTATATAAAAGAACCTCTAATATACAAATTCTGTTCGGGGGAAATAAGATCAGTAAGTTTTATATTATATTTCAAAATATATATTTATTAATAAATATAAAGATAATTAGGATATTATTAACGTGAGGACAAAGCCAGCAGACCATCAATATTCTTATGTAATTTAATTAAAAACAAAAGAGGTTTTCCTTTTGCTATCTGAAATTGCAAAATTATATTAATAAACAATCGTACCTATGATTAATTTCGGTGATAAACAGGTGTGCTTTATTTACCTCCTGTTATTTCGTAACGCTCCTTATCTATCTCGTCAAAGAATTCTGTAAGTGTTAAAATATATTGTTTACAATAATATTTTTAACGATTAAAACTTCTACAAAGCATTGAATTAAAAAAATCATTAAAAATAAACAAAAATTTATCATACATTACCTTCAAGAAAAAGAACACATGGCCAAGTTAATTCTTAAAACGATATGTAATAATACAAAATATTATTCTCACGCATCAAACAATATACACGAACATTAAATATGACATACAGCATGCACAAGAAAACAAGAAAGTGTGGTAAAAGGAGCAGTGGACAGATCTGATACGTAACCTTACGCAGCGAAAAGATGCAGTCACCGGATGTGAGGTTACAACAAGTGCGTAGAGGTCGCGTGAGTGAAAGGTTCACGATACCAAGAGAAACATAAGATGCAGACATTCCTCTGTTCTCCTTTTCAAAGTAACTTATTAAAATGACACATCTATAAACATTATATATAACGAGTGTAAGTAATAAGTGCAAATAAAACCCATTATTTAAAAATGTATGTAATAAAGTAATAAACTATAACTAACATTTTCGTTGGGCTCAAAGCCAATAATTCAAGTTACTACTGTATTTTATTAGAGATTTGAAAGTAAAATAAATATTCAAATATTATTTTACTCTACCTCTGCTTCATCCATGTGAAATAATATTCAAGCTTTTTGAAATAGTAAACAAATGTGTAAGTACAGCAGATGGAAATTATTTCACTGTCTATACCAAACTTTCAAGCGAAATACCGCTAATGCTGTTGTAATATATACTAATTTCACTTTGTATACAGAATATTTAATCAAAATCGTTGGACCGGTTTTTGAAAAATATTCAAAAATGTACTTTGACCTTCATGTGAAGTGCCCTTTGCGTTCAAGTAAAACGAAAATTGAAAGCACGTGCATATGTCAGAAGTAAATTCTACCGTAAATACGAAAGATGAAAAAAAAAATTCCATTCACACGGACGTCCAGACAAAAAACACTTTTTGGGAGTCATATTTCCGCAAAAATCTCGTTTTCGAATTTTTTCACGATTACAATATTTTCTATATACTACATATATGAGAAAGTAAATCTTTAATCACGCCTCCAATAATCATATTTACCTTCAGAATTATTTTTCTTGCGTGTTTCTTCAGACGTATTATTAGATTCGCATTTGTGTTGTTCTAACCTTCTCTAATTTTGGGAAATTCTGATCTCTCGTGTACTAAAACTTTACATAACTCTGGCAATGCCTTAAATATTATCTTTCTCAATGGAAATAAGAACCGCAAATATTGATGTAAGATCAATGAAGGTGATTATGTGTATTGCGATACTTTGCTTTGCTATGTTCGAGTTCAAACGAAGTTAACCCTTTTGGTGCTGGGCAACTTCATACTAGCGAGAGTTGTTTGAATAGGCTAATGAATTTGTAAGGACAGCGCTTATAAATTACTCAAAATTTACTTATAATATTTTTTTAAATTTAAATAAATTTATTGTCAAAAAACAGTACAAACTGCGTATGACCACGTGGAGGGAAAAAAACTAATTTACTCTCCGGAAGCAAGCAAGGGACCATCCCATCAATTCCGATCAAGGGCCCTAAGGCAGAGGCGGATTCAAAAATTTCAGCAAAAGTTCCTAGATAAGATAAAAAGTTGGCTGCGAGTTATAATACGTTAATGTTAATGTTCGTATATGTTAATAATGTTCGTAATAGTTAATGTTCGTATATCAAGAATGTAAAAGGCTGAAAAAGGGTAGTAATTCATGTGTGGCACAATAATGGCCACTAAGCTAAGAAAATACATAATTTTGAAGTCACTGTTAATGATAGGTATTCTGCCTAATTAAACGCTTAATGAGAATTTGCCGGCACTATGAAATTTGTAAATATCTTTTCACGCGCTTACTACACATGAATTGTTACTTATACTCGATCGATTTTCAACGAGTTGTGCGATTCATCGATGTATTCTGTGTACAACATATTGACATAACTAGTTTTATTTTTTAATAAAATATGTGTTAGTAGTAATTTCAAAATGAATCTCTTAAGTGCGTTTGTTTATGCGTTTACCATGCTATCGAGTTAAAATTATGTCATTAATATGTCAGAATGTATTTTAATGTAATGATGTGTTGCCTATGAACAAGGTAATTGCTGTGTATAGTAAAAAGTGAAGTATACCAACGTCAAATCTGATCAAACTGGCTTTCTGCCATACCCTGATCTCCATTCTTAGAACGGAATGTTTTAGATATTCAGGGTCTGTCCAATAAGTTTCCGTATTGGAGTTATAAAATAAATTTTATTACAGAAATTTTTACAGCGCTTTAGAACTCTTCAAAGTACTTCCCATTGGAGTCGACTCATCGTTGCCAGCGAATTTTTCACTTCTCATAAGTGTCCCGGAAGCCCTCGACTGGTATGCTGTTTAAATGACTTGTCGAAGCCTGTTGAACTGCTTCAGTGGTTCCATAATGGTGTCTTTTAAGGTTCCTTTTCAACTTGGGGAACAGGTAGAAGTCGCAGGGAGCCAAATGACCTGTAGAGGTGTTGGGGCAATGTTGACACGCCGATCCTGGCCAGCAGCTCGTTCACAACAAAGCACGTGTGACTGGATGCATTGTCGTTATAGCGTATCCAGGTAGCGGCGATCTCCGGGTGGACACGGACGAACTTTTTTTTTCTTTTTTTACGTTCGATGACTCACTTGTAAAATTGGCAGTTGAGTTCACTTGACGCACTTGTCCTTGTTGACGCACTTTCGTATCATTTTCATCGGCTGTTGCTGAAACCGGTTGTCTTGAGCGTTTTCTCGGCCCTCCTTAAATTTTCTGTCACTCAAACACACTTGTCCTGTTCATGGCTTTGTCTCAGTAAGCCAACTGAAGCATTTTGATCTTCTTCAGATCGGTTTTGCCGAGGTTGACACGAAACATGAAGTTGTAACGCTGTTCAAGATCTTGATCCGTGACAAGAAACTTCAATAGTCTCGCTGCACAAGCAATCCACACACTCCGGAGGCAACTAAACCAATTTTTCCTGCTTACTACTGACCCCCCACCACCATTCGGACCCAGCGGGACCGTCCTCCAACGCTTCCATTGTGCGAGAGAAAATCAGTACGGAAACTTATTGGACAGACTGTTCATTAGAAATCTTGTCGTTACAAAGGAACGTCATTCATTTTACGACGGAAGCCCTGTCGTTACGACAGAAAATTTCGGTGAGGGCGAAGAACATGGGAGGCTTACCACCACTTATTCCTACTCCGGTTCATTCTTTTTCGTTTTCTTCAGCCCCTGCATAAGTTATTAATTTATTATCTTCTACTGGTGATGTCCTACTCCAACAACTACTACAACTTATTTTATTTGTTAGTTTTTCTTCATTTTTTCTTTCTCTTCAATGTTGGGGCCTTGCGAGTGTTCTTTTCACTTGGGGTATAAAATGATTCATGCATAAAAGTATCGCGGCCGTCAGGAGACAAGCTGTTTCTTTTGGTCGAAACCAGGAAAGTATTGCGGCCTTGTTTTGGTGGTAGAAGCACATGGAAGCAATTCCCGCACTGCTTTGGTCGTGGGAGCGGCGGTCCTTTTCCAACAGTATCTCCTATCAGTGCATCAAATTAATGTGTAGTTTGTACAAGTTTGAAAAGAGCGAAAAATAAACGTATTACTTTTTTTTTTCATCCAAATGATCCAATATTCCTAGATTAGAGCTAATACTGTCTTAACACTCAAATCTGCATTTCAAATTGCAGGAAAACTCTCATACCACCACTAACCCTAGGGAGTGTTAGGTAATCCACACTAACTTATCATACATATCCCATTCTGCTGAATACGTCACTGACTACATTTCTGTTTACTTTTACACCATAGAAAAAAATCAAAACAAAATCTTCATATATTATTATTTACAAATTAATGTTAGTTTGTGAGCCAGCAATGACTATATAAAGTTATGTCTGTGTGAACCAACTATGACTATGAAGTCATTGTGCATTATTCACAACACGTATTCTTTTTACCATGGTTTTCTTCATTTTCACTTCTTCCTTAATAAATTTTTTGTTGTGTTAACATATACCTTTGTAAAAAATATATAAATTGCAGTATTCATTATAGGATTTTATGAAAAGTATTTAATACTGTATTCATTGTTTTAATCAATCAATGAAATAAGAGTTGTGGATATTCAGACTAATAGTTTTCCATTAAATTCTTTTACTTGAATGGCTACTATTTTATATTATTACACACTATCATTTGAAATAACACATTCCTTTCAAGTGTTGTCTTTTATATGTATGCATGCTCATAACTTATTTTGACAATAGTATGTTAGTGCAATTTTAATTAATATTGTTTTTTTCTTCTTCTTCCTCAATTAATGAGAATATTTTTATAACTTCTAATGTTATTATTAATACTTGTTTTTAGGTTTTCTTTGAAAATGATGTGAAGATAGTTACAGTTCACATTAAGAAAACTCCAGAGACATTGGTTCAGAACCCCAAATTATCAAACCTATCTTCTTAATTGAATCTGAAGCTGAAAGTTCTAAATCAAACATACTCAGAAATGAATGCCCGGTCTGATAATCATTTGAAGAAATTCTTTTACCCTGGAGCAACCATAGTGAAACCAACCAGTTTCTCTTAGAATGAAACTGTGAGCAGTATATTTAAAAAGTATTGAGCTGTCTCAATTGAGCTTTGTGTGTGTGTGTTTTTAAACAGTGTTCCATGTGTAAAAATTTTGCATGTTCAGTTGAGGTTTGTGAATATATATTCATGAATTATCTCTGTTGAATTAAACTACAAAAGATATAGACAAAAGATATCAATTGGTTACATTTGGTTATATTTGTTCACTTTTAACAATGGTTACATTCAACCCATATTGCAGTGCATGTTACTTAATGTGTTCATTATTTTAATGTTCTTTTCTGAACTGTTCATGTTTTGTTTTTTTTGTCAATGTGAAGAAATTGCTTTTTTAAAATATTTTAATTTGTGAATATTTTATTTCATTTATATGATTCATTTAAAGTGAGGTGTTTTAATTAAATGAAAACATGTTTCATCAAAATACCTTATATGATCCTTTATTGCTTCTTGCGCATAACTTAAGTGCACACAAAAAAGTAAATATTTTTCTCTATTTATATATTATTGAATTAGTGGTTTCATAAGATAGCTCTTTATAACTCATATGTATTTCATGTTAGTGAGTTTTTACTAGCAAGGAGTACAAAATTCTTTTCTTATTGAAAATGTGTTATTTTTTTACATTTTTAATGTGCAAATGTTGAATATCAGTATCAGAGAAAAAATATTACTCTACTGCCTTATTTATTGTGTTGTTTCCCATGCACTCAATTGTAAATTTTTAAATTTTATTATATTTGTATTATATATGATGTAAGTATTTTTGATACTGTATTGTAATTTTTTTACACCTATTGTTGGACAATGGAATAAATTATTTAATTAAATAGTAAATTACAGTTTTTCGTGTGTGAATTTTCTCCTTGAAAATATAAACTAGATGACCGCTGATCATACTCTTATTGTCTACAGATTTTTATCTGAGATCAGTGGTTTATAGCGTCTTCGCATTTTACTGCAGATTACCGCAGTTAGCCGACCGTAGTACCCACGGCAGCCGATAGACGTCATGTTCACGTAACTTGCTTTCTACCGAGCCGACCGTGTTATTCACGGGAGATCTTAGTAACAGCTGTAACGAATATGTAAACCTATAATTCCCCTTTCATTCCTCAGCCCTAGTGATGTAAAAAAGATGGAAAGGCGTAACGTATTGTTTTAGGGAATCACATTCTCCTCAGAATGCCAAAAGAAGTTGCCGAAAATCCGATCAATTACTTGTCTGATCTGATGTGTGTCAAATCTGACACATGGTTTAGTGCGGGTACTGTCGTAGTTTTGCGAATTTAAAGTAATAAGGTGCCGTATGTCTGTTTAATGTGAAGTGAAGGTATTTTATCCCAATTTAGACGACAATGGCGGGTATGTTCGTGTATAGTCGTGAGGCTATACGTGTCAAAGTTAAGGTAATACAGAATTTATTTGTGTTTATCTCTTAAAATTCTCATATTAAATTATTTTAGCATATTCATTGAATATTTATGAGGGTTTCTGAAGCATAGGATAAGCAGTCATAATTTTTTCCTTAGAAATGTGAGGGGTTCTTGCAACCAGAATACAGAAAATTTAGTGTAGATCCACAAATTACCTCATTTGAAGTTCTTCAAAGCCTTTTAGCCAAAGCTTTTGACATAAAAGGGTAAGTAATTTGTATACTTATTGTAAGACATACCGATCAAATAAAATTTTATGACAGATTGCTAATGATGTTTTGTTTTGTTGTTTTAGGGATTTTACAGTATGCTACAGAACGTTTGATGACTACGGGCAAGAGACATTCCTCCCTCTTTTGTCAGATTGGGATTTAGATGCAGCTTTTCTTAGGTAGACTCTCATGAATGATACGTTGTTATATATGTTGGTGAATAATTTATTTAATCCCTATTATAATAAACTAATTTTTGTTCAGTGCATCGGATCCATATCTATGCTTGCAAGTGGATATGAAGCCATTTGAAGAAAGTAGTGATGAGTGGGAAGTTGGGCCTGTGGATGTTGTTCGTTCACAAGTTGCTCCTGAACACAAACCTCATAATAGACTACCAGGTCTAATAATGAATCAAGTGGAAAGAACATTTAATATGGTACAGCGTGCTCTGAATCTTGTTGAAGATCAGCAATCCTCAATTACTAATCAACCTCCTCGGCCACCCCTTGCAGATGTCGAGTTTCGTAAATTTTTAGATCCAATTGGTCAAGTTGTACAATCTCGAGACCTTCGTACAGTTATCTATCTTGGGGGTATTGAACCCAGCTTGAGGTATGTAATTGATCATTTGTTTTTGTGTTTGTTTGTCTTGGTTTTAATATTTGTATTTCTATGCATTTTAGAAAAGTTGTATGGAAACACATTTTAAATGTGTATCCTGATGGTTTGTCAGGGAAAGAAAGAATGGATTATATGAAGAGAAAATCATTGGAATATCAGTCCCTTAGAGATTGTTGGAGGAATATGGTACAAAATGGACAGGTATGATCATAATTATATTTGTTGAATAATGTAAGATAATGTAACCTTCTTCCTATTGTAAATAATAATAAACCTTAATGCAGGTTACTGGTGATCTGGCATATGTGACTAGCATGGTACGAAAGGATGTGTTACGGACAGATCGTCATCACAGATTTTATGCTGGTAGTGATGATAATCAAAATATAGCTTCCCTTTTTAATATACTAACAACGTAAGCTGGACTATTCTGTATAACTAACCTTGAAATCAGCAAAATTAAAAAATGTACAAAAATAAAGAATATTTCAATTTACAAATTTTTAATTTACTTCTCTCCATTGTTTTATTATTTTTATTCTTTCTACTTTAAGGTATGCCCTAAATCATCCAACTGTCAGCTATTGTCAGGGAATGAGTGATCTTGCTTCTCCATTATTAGTTACAATGGGAGATGAAGCTCATGCTTATATTTGTTTTTGTGCTCTCATGAAGAGACTTCAGACAAATTTTATGCTTGATGGTGTTACAATGACTCTAAAATTTCAACATTTAGCAGAAGGTCTTATGTATTATGATCCTGAATTTTATGCTTACTTGAAAGGACACCAGGTTAGTATACAACACTATTCATGTCTGAAAATTATCATCCTCAATCATTAATGTAATATTATTCTTTAAACTATTCCAATGCTAATTATGATTTACAATAATAAAATATGTCACATATAGTGATAAAATTTAATAATACTGTATTACAAATAATGAACATAATACTATTCATGTCAGAGAATTCATTTTGATGTTTTGTCTTGTTTATAATGAAAATTGCCTTAACACGTAAAGTTTGATTAAAAAGAGAAAGGTGCAGGGAAACAATATATATTGCTCATATTCATACTAAGATATTGTTGAGGCACCTGTAGTTGTGGTTCATTTGAAATATATTCTTGAAGAGGTATTAAACTGTCTGTAAATTTTTAAAATATAATTCATGTTTTTATTTGTACTCTTGAGATGTGGAAACATTACCTCAATAATTCACTTTTGAAACTAAACTTACCTCCGAGTGTTTTAGAAGTAAGAAATAAGTTATGTTGCTCCAAAAGAAACTTTTAATATGAACTCTTTAGAGAATTTTGGGAATTTTTTTTTCTATAATACCATAGATGTTTCTTGTTTTATTTTGTTATAGTTCAAAAATGAGCACTTCTTTTTTATTTTGATGATTTCCCTGAGTCATTTGTCTCGCCCTATTTTATGTTTTGTTTATGGATATCTTGAAAATAAAATGGTACAACTGTCTTCTTATGAGTAAATAGTTTTATGGATTAAAAAAGAATAAACACATAAGTCTCTTGCAGATTTTGACTTTCGACTTCATCAGTCAGGAAATTAGCTTTTTTTATTATAGTTGCGCATTCACTAAAAGAAGAGGTTTGTCTTCACATAGTTTCATGATTTAAGAATCTGTTTTGACTTATTGTGATTAATAACACGAGAAATAAATTGTATGAGATTTATTTACTCCACGAACTGGTCTGATGTATGTAATAGATAGAAATGAAAATATGCACTCTGAAATGTCATTTTTTTACGTACAAATTTTTTTCTGTTGGTAGGCTGATGATTTGCTCTTTTGCTACCGTTGGTTGCTGTTAGAAATGAAGAGAGAATTTGCATTTGATGATGCATTACGAATGTTGGAAGTACTGTGGAGCTCTCTTCCACAAATGCCTCCAGATAAAGATCTACCGTTGTATGAACGTCAGTTCTGTTCTCAATCTCCAGGAGACTCTCCTCCCCCAATTAGTCCTCTGCTCAAAACTCCTAGGGAAAATGCATACACCAAAGTTTGTGCTTTGAGACGTCAGAGTTCTGCTGCTTCTCTCCATTCTATATCGAATGGTTCAATGCGAGGTCTTCGCTCTATACCTGGAAGTGCTTATCGCCAGAATCAAAGTTTGGATGAAACCATCATGGGATCAAATGTGAAGAAATCTAGTAGAGTGAAACCTTTCTGTAGCCTTGATGATACAAGCATTCAGTTTCATAGTACACCCACAGAAAAATTAAAGTCACGTTCTGCTTCTCCTGTGGAAACCCTTTCAGAACCAGAGAATGATGCAAGTTCTACCAATAACAATCAAACAAACATTCAACCTAATCAATCAAGAAGAGAAATATCAGTAAGTACTGGAAGCTTGTTATCCAAAGTAGCTGAAAAGAAAGACAGACTCAAAGAACTAAAAGAAAAATTTGCTTCTGAAAAAGCCAAGAGTGTTTTTTCATCTTTTGACAAGACTAACATGTCTGATTTGAGTAAAGTGGAAAGTCAGTTTAGTTCAGAGAAAAAGAGAGTTGTGAAAAATCTTAATGAATTCCTTAATTTTGCTTCTTTTAACAAAAGCAGGCTTTTACATTCCCTTAGTCCAAAACAAGAAAACTGTCAAATTGTGCGTGAAAGTTCAGTGATAAGTGAAGATAGTGACAAGACACTTTCAGGAGATGGAGACTCAAGACAAGGTAGCATTTCAGAGGATATAATTCCAGAAACATGTGGGGAAACCTTTGGTGATATAACTCCTCAGAATGAGATTCCCGTGAAAGGAAATGGATTTGAAGTGGCATCCAGTTTTCCAAAGTCAAAAAATAATGATATTGGATGTGATTGCAGTTCTCCAGATGATTCTGCTGAATACTTCCCTATGACTACTTCAATGACTAGAGAACTAAGACTAGAGTTAGAAAATTTAGATAGACATGTATTTGGTTCAAAATTTAGTCAGCATAGTTTTACATTGGAAGATTCAGAAGATGTAGAGTCGCCTTGCAGTGAATCGTTTCGATCAATTGAGCTCAAAATTGAACCAGGTGGTGTTGTGCAGAAGTGTGATTGCGTTTTATCGAAACAAGAATCAGATATACCTAGTGAAGATACGACTACTGAAGTTGCAGAAATTTGTAGTGCCCCTGTCAATAAAGCTCCTGGTTTAGTGTTAAATTTGGATAAATCTTGGCATTCTTCATCTTTGTTGAAGGAAGGTATTAGAAATGAGTCTCTAGAAACACACGATTCTCTTGAAAAAGATAAAGAGTTTATTGCACAAAATAATCAAACTATTAACTGCTCTCAGAATTACAGTCCTGGTATAACATTAGGAGGTGGAGAAGAAATTTTTGTGTGGGAAAACCCACTTCAGTGTCCCACAACACCTGACGAACAAGCTGACTTAGAATATGATGGAACCATAAGTAGCAGTGAGGGTGATAGTTGTTTCAATTCCTCCATTAGTGCTGGTGAAATATTTGAAAACGAAGGACCAGTTGTGAAATCTGTGACTCCAATTAGATTACTCAGAAGTGGTGGTACTGGTTCAGTACAATGCACCAATAATACAGGAACATCAGAATCTCTTACTGACGATACAAGTGATAGTTCTGATGGATGGGGAGGACAAAATCCTCTTTCATTAAGTCAGAATAATTTCTCGCTATCCAATTTTTCAGAGAGTGTGAAAACTAATGCACAAACACCAAAAATTAAAACTAAGGTGGCAAAGGAATTGCAACATCTTCCAGGACCTGTGATGACAAATTCTTGCGAAGAAATTATGGAACAAGTTAGCTCCCAGGTTGGAGGTCGTTGCAGTAGTGGTGAATGTAGTGATCACAGTAATGTAAATAATATTTTGAAATCAGACCTGTCAAAGCATAGAGATTCTTTTGCTTCCAAGCAGCTACCGGGTAATAATCTTCAGTTGCCTCCACCCCACAAATTTGGTGATGGAAATCCATTTCTTATGTTCTTGTGCCTAACTGTTCTTTTACAACATAGAGACCACATCATGAGAAGTGCTATGGACTACAATGAGATGGCAATGCATTTTGACAAAATGGTTCGGAAACACAATGTCACCCGTGTATTGAATCATGCTCGACAAATGTATACAGCATACTTACGGCACCAGGCTACTCTGAACAATAATACTTCTCATGGTGGTATGGATTTAAATGTATAATGTTGTATATTATCTTGTGGTCTTGGATATTTATTCTTGTTATTAAACTTACCTTTCCTCTGGATGTTGTAGTTAGACTTAAGCATATTTGTAGAAATGTTAGCCCTCTACAAGGGACAATTATTTAAAGATTTGTTTGAATTAACTAAATATGATATTGATTTTAAGTATGCTTTAGTTTTGTTTTGTGTCTTCGAAGTTAATTTATTTTGTGTTAGAGTTTGACTCATAGGATGGAGGTTTTATGTTTTTGGGGGCTTAAAAAATATACCTTTTCAAAAATCAGTACATATAATTTTTTATGAAATTCAACCAATAATTATGTTCTAAAATATAAAATTGTGCAAACAATCGTGAATCCTTTAAGATTTTTTTTATGACTTAAGTTTTTTGTTTTTGAGAAAAGTTGTTTTCAAAATTCCCTGAACTTTATCGATATTTTCTTTTTACACTGATTTTTCTGATTTCTTTTTAAACTTTTTATTTATTTAAGGGCGGAGAATACCTTTTCCAACATAAAAAATTTTGCTGAAATTAAAAAAATCTCATCCTTTTAATGTAGAAGGCAGTAAACAAAGTTATCATTATTTGAAGGGAAGTTTAAGATATCTTTGTTGTATATTCTAAATCACCTTTCTTTATTAAAGAAATATGTATTAATATGATTTGAATTTGGTAAATGAAAAATACATTTAGTTTTTTATAATGTGTATCAAAAATATTTTATATAATGTATAAAAGGTGATTTGAAATTTTTTTAAAGCCAATTTAACCACAAAATTTTATTGGTCATATTTTGTATTCTCAAATGTGAATCATCGGTTTTACTTTTAAATTTCGTGTGTGTGGCAATAATTACTTAAGTTAAATTTCTTTTTATGTCTTTTTCTCTTCTTTTTTATTTATTATTTAGCATTGGAGGTTAATAATTTTGCAAACTTCATAAATACAAAATTATTTCTTACTCCTACGTTATATTTATGTGTAGGATTTTTAATAAAATACTTGCATCTTGACTTGGAAGTGACTCAAATGATTACTTCCACTCTCTGAGCAAATACTGTCCCAGTCAATTGTATTACTATTAAACCTTTATCTGCATTTCTTCAAAGAAATATCTTGTGAATTTCTTACTTCCCAAATTGCTGATGTTATTGATGGAAAAACATGACCAGTCTATAAAATACTATGAACTGTCTTTTGTTTCTCACTGAATTAACCTCTATCTTATACTTGTACCAACTTAACTTCGACCAGACACAAAGTATTTCATTATTCTGTTCTATTTATTTGAGAAAATTCAATTTTTAATAAAAGGAATTAAATGTTTTAATGTTCTCTAAATTACTTACTTCCTCCTCTTTTTCTAAAGATATTGTTGGGACCTTATAATAATTTTAAATTCAACTGAATTTTTTGTGTTACATTAATTTTCTTTCATTACTAAGTAGTTTTTTTTAATGTTATATTTAATTTCTTGATGATTTTAAAGTAAATGATGAAACAGTTTAATTTAGATAATTATTATGTTTTGGTATGAAGTTTTTTATTCTTATTAGTCCAATAGAATAGTCATATCTAAAATGTTAATTGCTTCAAATGAAATCTACATTTAAATCTAGTTAGTCCAATAGATTAAAACTTAGAAAGATTTAAAGACATAGTTGCACTGAATTTTTAGAGCAATATATATTGTAATTCATAATGCTCATTCTAAATACGGTACTACATTGCTATGTCTTCAAAACAGGCATTTATTTCATTAATATAATATAAAGATAAAATGGAACTCTTATTCTGTAGAAAGTTCTTTGTATTTCTTCACTTGACTCATGTGATATACAAATGTGTCCACTAAAAACTGCATACATCATAAAACGCAATCAATGCTCATCCTCTTTATTTCTATTGCTATCAATGTTACAAAGCTCTCAGAAGCAATCTTTACCAATTAAATTGCTGCAAAGCTCTTGCATACTCAGCTCATGTATTGAAGTACTGGAAGATAAACTGGTTCTTTTCCTTATGATTGTTAATGATAAAGCAATTTTTGTCTTTGTTTAATTTCTTTTCTCAATGATTTAGTTCATAAATAAAATACGACATAGTGTGATTCCAGATATTGCAAAAGCATGTGAGACTAAGAAAAGTAGATTTAATTTACTTTACAGTTTCAAAAACAAAATTGTTGTTTTACTTATGTTTTTAGTATTTGTTGAAATGCTATATAACCTTGTGAAATACTTCCTTAACTAAAGAATCTCTTCAAAATTGGTCATATTCTAACTTATTAAATGTTGTTGATTTTTATTCTTGGTATTAATTTTATTTATTTCACCAAGTATTCTTCTTTTTAGTGAAGATGTAATGAAATTTTGTCAAAATTGATTTGTTAAATTTGTTTATAATTTCTTATTGCATTAGCATAATTTAATGCATCTGCATCTCATAAAAATTTGAAATCCATCTGATAACAATAGGTTCTTAAAAGTTAATTGCCCTGTCACTGCTGCAATCTAGCAATAACTGTTGCACACCCGAATCTGCATTCCCTTTCCTATTTGTATGTAATAAAATCCAGTAAAAAGTTTTGCATTCATGATGTTTTGTACTACAATATTCTCATTCCTTCAAAACTCTGTAGATGACTGCACTCTTCTTAAGAAACAATATTAAGACATTAAGAAATGTAAAAAAATCGGACCAGAGTGAATAAGTCTTTCATGTGGGTAGCTTGCAAGACTTAAATGATCCATTTTCTGTATATTAAAGTCCCTTTTTAAAAGAGAGGATCTTTTTCTTGGAATGTTTATACAAATATATATATGATGATATCACTGGAGGGAAATTAATCATCTAAATTGTATAGTTTTTATTTTGTGAACAAAAAAGTGAAAATTCTTTTCTTTAATTTATGGATACAAAATTCAATCATTAATAAAAAATTAAATGAAGTTTTAAAAATTAAGAAGTTTGCTCCACTGTGTTTCTATTGTGCTTTTAAATCAGCTGTTAGAACTCTGTAAATTTAGCATTTTTTTGTGTGGGCAAACAAATGTTAGGTAAAATCTTTTATGCAACATTAGTTACTTCTCTCCTCAATTATAAGCTAAATTGTTGCCTTTCAAAAAGGTATTTTTCCCTCATCTAATTTTATCTTTTGAACACATTTGGAGTAGATTAGGTTCAGGGGCAGATAAGAGTCTAATATTTTAGAGGGGATCATAACAAAAAAATATAGTCTTGGGCATAGTATGTTCCGAAAAACATCCCAACCTCAGAAGAAGAAAATTAAAATTCTAAAGCAAATAGTAAGTTTAGGTCATCTAAGTGTTAATTAATATGCGATTCGGTACAGTAATTTTTACAAAAATTTGTGATAGATACAAAACATTTATTCTTATTAAAGATGCAAAAACTTTATTCACATTTTAAGGTATAGAAATATTGCAAGGACAAGAACAAAATTACTGGTGAAAGACTGCTGAAGATGCGGATTTTGAAAAATAAAGTTCAAGTGCTGTATACGACAGGGACTGTTCCTCTATTGAACCCAAAATTTGAATGCATCATTAATTCCTGAGACGATACACACATACTGGAGTACTAATTACTGATTACAAATTGTTAAAATGCGTTAACCTTCTTGAAAATCATAAACGCTTTTGCACAACTAGAAACTCATTCTCTGGGGGGTTTTGACTCCCTTGTATCCACACCTGATTAGGTTGTTTATTGTCGAACTTTGTATTATTTATAGATTTTTCTTTTAATTTTATTCATTTTATGACATCAATGTTTATGAGCTGTTGGAAAGGTGTATTGATTTTGCTTTGTCGAATCATTTTGTCTTTTGGTCCACTATGCTGCTAGTATCTTTTTAATATGATGCAAATATAGTAGCAGTGTTTCTTTAAGCTTATACACTACATAAATTCTAAAACAAAATACTTAAAAATTTTGTAAATTTTTATTTTTCTGGAATATGACATTAGAAACACAATGTAATATTAGGTATCCCAGTTAGTACAATTGTTAAAAATTTAATTTAATTATCCCTGAAAAAATCAGGTATTTAGTTCCTTGATAAGAATTATATTTAAAATTTTGACAGTAAGTTGATCTTTTTATTTTGAAATTGTGACAATAAGTTAATCAGAAAAATAATTTATGCATCCCCAGATCTTTCCAGAATGTGACACTAGTCTGAAACTAATGAGAAACACCCCATCCTCCTCTTCATAGTAACAATTAGGTTAAATACTTCATTGTGATTCATCTTGCTTACAAGACATCTTTGAAGCTCTCCTTCAAAAATTTGTACTTATTTAAGTTAAGTTTTTGTTAGTTATATTTTTGTCAAATTAATCTTGGTACTCGTGTTAGTGTGTATTTATTACTGACATATTTAGAACAAGCCTTATCACAATATAACCAATTATTTGTTTTTCATTTATTGGGTTGTGAGGAGAATATTTATTATAAATTGTACTTTTTTTACTGAAACTACAAATTCTACTAATGGTGTGTAACAGCACAGTTGATTACTTGGATATTAATTATCAATATCTGATTGGAAAATAACTAGTTGGTGTAAGAATAAGTTTTTATGTACATTTTGTTGCACTCAGTTGTTGATTAAAGTTTTCATAGCATATAAAGATCAGTTTCAAAGCTTAGTTGCAGGAATACTTCTTCTTAATATATTTTCTCATGTTATATTGATACTTTTTTTCCTGTGCTGAGATAAATACTTTTGAAGAATACACTATTAAAAATGAATAATTTGTAAAAGTAATGAAATTTGACTTGTGACTAAATTATATCTTAGTGTTTTTGTGATTTGACTCATCAATTAATTATAAAAATTCGAGGTATGATTCATTATGTTGTTGAATAAGTACATTAGTGTAGCTTAGTATTTTAGAGCTGTGCAAACTACTTCATTTTACAATTGTCTCTTAAAACAAGTAAGATTCCTAGTACTACAATAATCGACTTGAAAAGAATACATATTTATGTAACATTTTTGACCTCTTATTTCCTGTCAAGAGGAAGTTATCAAAATTAAAAATATTAAAAGTATGTCTAATCAATAATTAAAACAAAAAGAATTAGAATCGATGTGTAGAATTATTGCTTTGTTCTTGACCAAAGGTCTCCTAACGATGGTTCTTGTCCATCCCATGACTGGACTCCAGACTATCTAATAAGCAATTAAATTTATTCTGGTGATAGGCTATCAATGTTCATCCCAAATTAGACAGATATTGTTGGTCTAAAGCAACTTCATACGTCTTGCACTCGTGTACACTCGAAAGTCAAAGATTGATGCATTAAAATATCTGGATGAATTATGTTCTCTCCAAACCTGTATTGACTCTAGATAATAAATTAAATGCATTTATTTTTGTAGTTCTTTAATGAATATATTTATTTTATTTTCAAATGTTTGTTAGGTATATTTTTTTAAGATATCTATTTTGTTAATTAACTTTTCAATAAATTTAATGCTTATCTAATAATGTTTTAAATTCATGTCTATTAATCTAATAAATGCTGTAATAGGTACAAATGGTAATTACTTTGATGAAGTTGGCCTGCCAGTCCACAAAAAATTTTATGAGTTCAGCCCTCATGTTGTTTGGAGACCCTTGCTCTTGACAATGTTTTATCTGTCACTTAATTGGGCAAAGTTAAAAAAAACTGTCCTATAATATCTTTTCATTTGATATTCTTCTTAATTAAACAAGACATAATGGCAAATATTTTGACCATCTCAACTACAGCCCTCCATCCTTTCCTGTTCTGAACTTAGGATGTCCGTTTGGACATCTGTCTATTTAATATTTGGTCTACCTTTGGTTCTTGTTGCTAGTGGATAGCATAATCTTTTCTTTAATTTAATTATCTCTGTTCATGTATCCAAGGTAATTAAATGATTTTACTTCCTGAGGTTGCATATTATCCCTGTTATTTCCTGATTTCCATGTTTATATCTTATTCTTTTGTAGTAGATCATTTACTTTTCTAGCATTTGCAGTCAATCCATACTGTATTGATTGATCCTTAAATTGTTGGAATATTACTCTTAAGAGTTTGTTTTACTCATACTGTTTATAGGTCATCAGCACATGCTATACTGTTCAATCTAGGTTGCCCCACTGGTGGCTCAGGTGGTGGCATTTTTGCTCTTCACCAAGTCATCCCGAGTTCAATTCCCAGTGGAGGCAGAAAAATTTGTAACTTTTCACATGAGTGTCCCAGTTCATATATCTGACAACTGAAAAGCAAACCCTCCTTCCTCTATCCACCTCCTGCTAGTATCAACAACTCTAACTATTACTACCCACTTCTACTAACCACTCCATGTGGGCCAAGTTGTTGGTAAACCCAGCTAACTGTGCCACCTACCAACAATAACCTACCACCCAACTCCTACCTCCTATTGCCCCATGTAGATAAGCTTCAGTAGCTTGCTACATTTCCCATTTACAAATACTACAATGGAAGTGGGAATAAAATCTAGATGGAGATGAACAATACTTTTCTAATCATTTTCTTCCATAATTGTATTTTGTCCATTACTATATTGCAGAGAGTTGCAAATGAATCTCCTTTTGTGGATCCAATGCTCCTGTAAAATCACTGTTAAGTACAGTAAGTTTCACTTCAGCTGTGGAATTTTTTACTGTAACTTCAATCTGTCTAGATATTGTGTTAAAACATCACAGTGGTGTAGGCTGTCAATTATCTTATTTCTGAGATTTGAATCAAATGCTTGTACACAATCAATAAAAATATTTTATAGTTCATTCATTGTATTTGATAGAATTTTTCCAAAATTGCAGCAATTTCATACACTACCCTTTTATTACAAAGAAAACAAAAATATGATAGGATATTGAGGTTAAACTTTGGATTTTTATAATAATTATTTTCTGTTGGAATTTCATGAGTTTCTGAATACAAATTATTTGATCAATATAAACATTTTTCATTCATTCATGATTTTCATGTAATGTTTGTTAATGAGTGTGATTCTAAGGTATTTGATGTAAAAACAATTCTAAAAAATAGTAGAGCTGTTCTTTAATTTTTTTTTTTTGTATTGCATAAGTTTGTTTTAGTTCTGTACTTCATGGCTATGTATTAATAAGTTTAAATTGTATGTTTTCATGTTAAATTTATAGTTCATGCACAATTTATTCTACATATTGTTCTATATGATGGTATATTCATCATATTGTTCTTAAGTATATTCATTATATTGTTCTTTCATGAAATAAAATCTTTATCTGATGCCAGTTGAAAGAAGTTTCTTTGTGGTTCTCAAGAAACTACGAGTATTTAAAGTATATATTAATATTAGGTACAATTCTGCTTTTTGAGGCAATAATAGCAAAGCTTTGGAAGGTGGTATTGCTATAAAAAATTATGACTTTCCTCTTGATGAGATTTTAAAAGACCACTCAGAAATGGATTAAAACTAGTTTTGTAAAATAGATTGTGAATGATAACTATTAGTATTAAATTTTATTAGAGAATAATTCAACTCTTTAAGCACGCATCATGTAAATGCCTCCGAGCAAATTAATGTGAACTGTTCCATGTTGACAATTATTTGTTTTACACCTTTCCAACCAAAATCCTTGGGTTTATTAGTAAATGTTTCACTTTTATTACTATTAAAGCATCTATAAAAAAAACATCCATTTTATAAAATTATGCTTGTTTGGTTATATTTCTAATATTGTGTCCATGATGTCAGGTGTTACATGAATGTGAGTTAGATTTCCCCACTTTATTTCTTATGTATTATAACATAAAATGATTTTTGGGAGTCATGACATCATAGTTATGACAATGACACCACTATAACTGGCCTGTACAACTTGATGTATTGACGCAATTGCCTCTCAGGCATTAAATTTAAAGAATTGTTTTCTTCCAACTTCCCAATTCTCTTTTGTGAGAAATTTAATTCATAACTTATTACACATTTTGTTGAATTCATCTATTCCCATTTTTTAGCAGTAAAATTAATTGTCTTCCTGTCTGACCCAGAATGAATTACAAATTAAATTCGTTACTGAATTTGTATCTTTTATAGTCTACTATTCTTGTTAATTTTTTTCCTTAGACTGGTTATTTTACAAGAAAGAGAAATGCTAGTTAATGAGTTGAGTAGCAAGATTCTGCTGTTTAAAATTACAACAGGTAGATTTGAAAGTTAAAATTTTATCTTTTAATAATGACTTAAACACTCATTATTAAATTACACAATGTATTACATGCAGTTTTTCCTTTTCTATGAAAAACATTGATCTGTATAGGTAGATGTTGCTATGTGTAAATTATGTAAATAGAAACTTCATGATGTGTAAAAATATCCATGATGTGTTTTGTAATCTATTAGAAACTACAAGGAATGAATTGGTTGTATCAGATAAATGATACACTATAAAGAAATTATGTTGTTAGTACCCAAGATGGATTTTCAAGACTTATATTATACCTTACAGAACATCAATAGCAATTCATTTGAACTCCACTGAGAGAAAAAAGTCTGTTGTAAATAAATGAGAGTAATAGTTTTATGGTTAAATAATTTATTTTTTATATTTATTTTGTTGAAGAGGAAGGGTTTTTTAAAACAGTTTTCCTCGATCCAACACAGTTTCTCTTCTTTTTTTCTGACCAAATACCCCAAAACATAAATTATAATAATTGACTAATTAGAATTATCCTGAATTATTTTAATATATATTCCTTATTGTGTGTTTTGAAAGTATTAGCATAAGTGACAAGTTGCAATGTTCTACAATGATTTTGTTGCCAATTAGTGGGGAGTGGTTATAGAGTAACTGTGTGGTCCAGAATTTGAATATGCCATAGTTTAGCTAGATTGGCTTTAGTTTTTGAGTAATGTACAATACATCAATTAACATATAAAAAACTCAAAATGTTAGTGGAGACACTGTTCACAAATGAAAATGTGAAAACATATTAAAAGGAATCACAAAAATATGTATTGTACACATAATACAAGAAAGAAAAGTCCCCGTCATGGCCACAGTGTCAGCGTGATTGCTCGTCACCAAGTCATCCCAGGTTCGATACCAGGGCGGGGCTAGATAAAAATGTAGCTTTTCATTTCCATGTCTCAGTTTAAATAGCTGTGGCATATGAAAAGTTCACCCTCTGTGGCTAACAACCGCAGTTGTAATACTGGAATACTGCAATCTGGATTCTATCAGATGCTGTTCCTCCTATCTCAAATTCACGATGTGTCTAGTGAGTAAACTCTCACAAAACTGAGCCTTACTAGCACTTGTTATCATGGGCCAGAGTTGACCAAAATGAGAATACATACATACAAAAAAGAGAATTCACCTTAAAAATTCACAACTAAAGTACAGATAATTCCGCATGTATAAATACAATTAAAACTTTAAACTGAATTAAAATGCAAAATTGTGTAGCTCACGGCTGCTATACAGGTAATTTTTAGATTTATTAGTCCACTTGACATATTCTGTATCTTAGAAACTAGAGCCAATTTGGAAAAAATCTTACTGTTCCAAAAATGACATTTCCTAGATTTATGTTAGTGAATAAAAAGAAAATAATTCTTTTTTGTGTTATAGTCTCTATAAAACTGTTCTTTTTATGTACAAATTTATTTATTTATTTGATTAAATTCTATTTAGTCAAGGGAAGTGCTTTGAAATTCATTGGCAAAGAATACCTCGTATGCCTAGAAATGTAAGGTTCATTGTCATCTAGAAATGAATAAAAGTTTTGCTAGATATATTGTTTCATTTCTGAATTGTGACTTTATCACCTTTGGATGTTTCCTGCAAGTGTTCACTGGCATCTTCAGCTTTACTCTTTAATGCAAAATACATAACTAATTTCAGAAAGTGCTAGCCCTAACAAGAGAACCAGAATAATATTAAATGCCTTTTGAAATATACATGTTTTTTTAAGTGTCTGATTTATCTCAGAAAATTAGGTGTTTTTTTACTGAAAATTTCCTTCCATAGTTTTTAAAGACTGGGTCCGAATGCAAGTACAGAACAGGTCTATGCAGTCTATACAGAACAGATATGATTTTAACTGTTTAAAATTTTAAATAAAAATGATATCTTGAATTTCAAATTCCGAAAGAGTATTAAATTTGAGTTCAGTTGACCACTAGAAACAACAATGAATTTCCTCAATAATGCTACGCCTGTAAATAAGGCCTTAGCTTAGAGATTTCAATTAGGCATAACTAACACCTTTAAAAAGGGTAAATTCAAAGGGAACATAATATACAGGATAAATTGTTTATGTTTATAAGGGGTAGATGACAATAGTAATGTTTAACCCAGCAAGAGGTGCTACCGGGTAAAAATTACCACAGACCTCAATGGTCACTTTATAACTTTCTTTCCAGAATATTTCAATATCTGCCATTTTATGTAGCTTCTTATTGATGAATGTCTAACGCATCCTCTCAGTTGCATACATTTCGCAGTGCACGCTTAGCTACTACAGATGTGCAAATTGAGTGCAGACAATATTTACCTGGTAGCGACCTCTTGTGTACCGAATATTTCTATTATTAATAGGTAAATTATTCTGGCTTTAGAGTATAGTTATGGCAAATTCAGCGGTAAGTGATGAAGACATAACAGCATTATTTATAAAAACTAAAATTAACTTTATGCTGAGAGATGGTGCTTCAGTTGAAGTGTGCTCTGGAAAAAAGATCGAAAGACCACGAATGACTGACTTACATTCTAGAATGATATGTTGTGAACATACCGTACCTATTTGTTGTGATAGTTACCAAAAGTTGCAGTAATGCAGTATTTTCTCAAGAATTCTTCAAAATGTCTTTCTAAAAGAGGACATGCGGATGATAAATTGGACAATATTTCAAAAAAAGAGAACTTTAAAGTTATGTTTATCTTTCATCAGGCTGTAAGTTTATTACATATAGTGGCAGAATTAAGATTTAAATATTTATAATAATTATAAACAATTATATTGCTTCGCTCTTTCTCAGGGCGCCACTAGTAAATTGGGTTCGAATTATTTATGACAAGGAAAAACCATACTGGAGTTCCACACACAGGAAAACGCATTAAGACAAATTAATCCACTAACTTTAATTAACATAAATCACTTTACAATTGAAAAAAAAAACTCATGCATTCCCCCAAAAGACACATGTGATTTCCTATCAACGCTAACAAAAAAACACATAGTTACTGCTGATTTCGGCTTCTCTACAAAAAAAACATGAATATTCAACAAATTTAACTCCTAGATCACACACTACAATAATTTCTCTACTCTTCTAACAAATACAATAAACACTGGCTTTACAAATATTCTCGAAAAAGGCTGGTACATTGATTACAAATTTAATGGACATAATTAAGCGGAGTTCTTTTTTAATAATTGGCCTCACGAGTCCTTAAGTCCAAAATTCTGGGTCCTTCTTTTCAATAAGATCCGCAATTGTTGTCTCGCAACAGCGCATGACGATATGGGTTGAATAACACTCCCAATCGTACAAATACCTCGTCAGGTGATCAATCAAGTGATGAGTGGAGGGTGCGCTGGCCTCAGACAGCTGGCCTGGCTTCGATCTCCGAGCGCTTCCGGGTTGACATCGCTAGCTACGGCTCAACCAGTGATTCTTCCCCTCAGCTACGCGGCCTGGGGCCCTCAGGCGTCACCGCCGACAATATTCGCAAAAACTATAGGCTTCGCTCCGGACGGTAGCGGACTCAGGCGACTCATTTGATGTTACGAATTACTCGGAAGTCTTCGAAAATAAAAAACGTAGTAGTGGCTCCGATCACGAACAATTTATGTCATGTTCGGTGCTCCCGAAAAATCGACAAGTTTCGATGAAGAAAAAATCTCACGTGCCTCGAAAAATCTTTGAAGTCGTGAGCTCGCGAAAATTTCTAGCAGAATAATGGGCTGAAGGAACAATTTCCATTTCTTAAATGGGTTTGTTCCTTCTTCCAAAATCTTCAAATTTCGAAATCCACGTGACGGAAGGCTTCCCCCCCCCCTTCCGTGCCACGGTTCTGATTGGGGATTTTTGAACGTTCAACCGTTTTTTTCTCTAGAACAAGTCGCAACTTGTGCCTTCCACCGGCTGTCCCTTTAACCACCCTCAGTTATACAACCTCGGCGGTTCGTCGTCCAACACCCTCGCTCGCCTACCATTTCTTTACAGCAATAAACTCTTTCTCCAACAGGTCTCAGCTTGCATTCTCGCCAGGTGTGGGCGTCTTATGTCGTTCAACTCAACGGCGGATTTTTAAATTTCGTGGAGTAAGGAAGCTCCCCTCCGCCGCTCCGTCGCTCGTTCTCCGTATTTGAATGACCGAACAATGCTGATTTTTTTTTAATTTAATTGTTAAATTATTCAAATCTCACAATATATAAAATTTTGATAAAAACTAAGAATATACCTTTCAAGAAAAAGATACCTTTCTTTGTTAATTTAAGAAGTAAATGATATAATATAAAACAATTCATTTAGTTCATGTTTGAATTTTGTAGAAAAACAATTTACAAATGTTTTTAGAATTTCATATAGTGCATGTGGTTTGCAAAGAAGTATTCTTTCATATTAAGATACAAAATTGAATGTATATATGACTCAAAACTTAACTCAGCTTATGAAAAATTTGGCATTTATTTTTACCCAGTAGCAAAAAATTGTGTTTGCATTTGGGATGTGCCCTCTACCAAGTTAAATGGAAATGCGTATCAAACAAATTTTAACACAAGGTTCGTATGTTTAAGGGACCTATGAAGTGTAACATTGTACAATGGAAAACATCTTCATGAATTTACTGTAAAAAATTAATTTTGTGGACTCTTGATTGGTGACAATTTTTTAAATTTACAATAGATAACTTTTTAACGTGAAAAATCTTTAATTAACTTTTATTGTAAGGAGTCAATTTTCAAACAATTAAAAAAGTTCAAATATTGTTCAAAGGTTCATATTAAACATTGTGAAACCAGTAGCAATGCTTGAGCAATAGAGCGTTAACTATATTTTCATGAAGAAATTCTGTTGTTACAGTTTGGGAATGTAAAAGCACGAATACAAAGAGTTTTTGTGAGGACAAAATGAAAATTTAACAGTGTCCAGGAAATAAGAGACATGAAATTCTTTATTTTACATTCAATTTCCAGCATCGATTCACTTTACACTAAATTACACAGCAGCAGAATAATTTAACAATTGTTGGATGAAGAACTTAAGTAACATTAACGATATACAAGTCAGTCTTCACATGTGCATTTCTTTAAAACTATTCACTTTCTTCTATTTCCTCCTCCAGCTAAGATAACAGCCAATCGAATAAATATGTTGATAGTATCCATATAAATTGACATTGATCTGGAAGTAAAACAAGTATTATGAGATAAACCTAACCTATGCAATAAAGTAATACCGTTTATTAAACATTACTTAAAATTACACTGTTTGCACATCGCATTGTTGCATAAACATTGCACTGTTTATGTTGCACAAATGAGTTATTTACATGAATGCCCACTAGGCTCCACCCTAGATGCAGAAGCATACTATTTTATTTTGAGCGACTTTAGAAGTTACAATTGCAATATTTTATGAATGATAAATTGACAACAGTATGTACTGTTCAAATAACAGCACTAGTATTACCTAGTGAATAACTTTATCACTTTCAGCAATTGATGCACTTAATTCACCAATGAACTAACTGAAATGTGTGAAATAAAGCAAATACACATTTACAATAAAGTTTTGAAATTTATCATAGTACTGACGAATAGCTTTTCAAACACATGTAATGATCTAAGTGTGTATCAATATTAATAAAATTATAATTGTAAAAACTAACAAATAGCTCATCAAACTAGGTGGGAAGAAGAATTTCTTCTATATTCTCATAAATAAAATCATAACTTGATCCATTCTTTCTTTAGGTTAGTAATTAAATAACGATCATGATGATGATGATGATGATGATAACACAGAATAATGACAGTGAAGTGCTGCTAAAACAGCAGCAAATGTGAGACACACAAGCCACTGAAAGGGTCATGGCATGAGACACCTCTACATGGTCAATTCTTGAAACGTATTGGGAAAGAATAGATCAGCGAAGTCTAATCATTTATGTAGCTTAAGAGGGAAAATGAAACCAGAATTGGAAGCTGTCATAATAGCTGCCCTAGATCAGGCATTGAGAATGCAATGTACGGTGGTTCTCAAAATTGTTCAGAATGATAAATGCCTAGCGCCAAGATGAAACAAACTATTGACCATATCAGCTTATCCACTTTTTTGCCAAGTATAAGAATCTCCAAAGGCATAATAGAGTCTGCTGCTACCTAATTAAGTCCCAAGTGGTATGAACATACACGGACTGCTGACTTCTACTGGACGATACACTATTTTGTATGATCCAGCAAATCCACACTGATTGCACAGTAATGGCAAGTAAACTGGACTAAAGTCATCGGGAATTTGGATAACAAATCATGCCACATCGTAAATGTCACTATTCTGTGTGACCAGAATGTCAGAAAATAATCTAAAATACAAGAATTTGGTAATTGAGGTTGGGCGGATGTGGAATGTAAAGACAGAAGTCATACCGATTGTAATTGGAGTCTTGGGGTGCAATTCCTCAAAGTTTAACTTGTCAAAACTGTCTGGCAAATCAAAAGACTGATGAGTGCAAGAAACAGCACTGTTGGGAACTGCCCACATTCTGTAAAGGGTATTATGAGAACACCAAAATCTCTTGGATCTATTCTAAAGAAAGCTGGGTGCAACCAGGTAAGGGTTTAAAAGGTAATTGAATATACCACAATTAA
Organism: Laupala kohalensis; assembly: GCA_002313205.1. NCBI lineage: Eukaryota > Metazoa > Arthropoda > Insecta > Orthoptera > Trigonidiidae > Laupala > Laupala kohalensis. Next base: position 16,446 of record NNCF01128660.1, on the reverse strand, counting down.
GTCGTGAAGAGTAATGAAATAATAAAAATATCATCATCATCATCAACTGAATAATATAAAACATCCACTTACGCATTAACTGGATCAAACGGTTGATGAGAATATGGAGGATATGATTCTGCAGCATGAATTATGCGTTGAGTATCATGCAGCAAAAAAACAGCAAAGACAATCAAACCTCCATACAAACTGATGGAATACAATCCAGCTCCCAAAGCAGAAGTAGGGGGCAAAAACATTGATCCTGCAATAAAATTAAAAAGTTTTAGGTGTTAGTACCAGAAAAAGGCTCAATTAAGTGTAAGAGGTGGGGCATTTCACGTGAAGAGAGAACACACAAAAACTTCAGTCTTTCAAATTGTTTCTTCTTTGGGTGAATTATACTTCTGGAAGTTCTTAATAAAAAATTTAAAATTTCTCTCAGTGGTATCTAGTTGCCGATTACTGAGGTTTTGAAGAGCCATATGCAGTAAGGTTTGTTTCAAGAGCAATTATGGATATAAAGAAATTATTCAAAAATAAACTAGAAAGTGATTCTTAGAGAAAATTGACAGCTCTTTCCAATTATGATATCAAATTGAAGTTCAATTTTTTTTTCATACATGAATATGGAAATTAATAATTAGAATTTTTTTATAACTTGGTCTGTTTTAATTTTCTTTAAAATTTCCTTAAAAATAGCTTAAAATGTATAGATAACAAACACAAAGTTTTGTAGTGGGATCTGAATTCATTATGGTGATAGTGAACTTGAAGTAACACAGTGGCAAGCTAAACATGCTCAATACTCGCTAAAGCCAGTTGCACTATATGAAAGCATCAATTAAGGTTTTAATTAACTATAAGATTAAATGATGCAAATCTTCTCTCTTGCAGTTGATGAAAACCTTCTAACATTATTGGAAAGGGCTCTAATGACCTGGACATTGACAAACCCTAAAGCCCCAATTAAATACAAAATTATCAAAAAATTAAGTCCACAATACATTTATCACAGAAAAGAAATGAGGGAAATTAGAATGTAAATTATGGTTAATACCATATTAGTAAAATGCTACAATACATAGAACTCACCTATAGACGCAACAAATACAGTTCCCAGGCCAACAGCTAAAGGACCACCCATACTGAGGAATTTATCACTGGGAGCACAAACCGCAAGAGTGGTCAATCCACCAACAACACCAAGAGTGTACCTTAAATAAAACCATGAGAAAAAGGGTCAAAATCTTGGCAATTAAATGCCCCAACATACAATAAGCAAAACATAAAAGAAAGATATAAATACTGACCATGCAGCTTTAGTGACAATTGGACCACCCAAGAGACATACAGGAGCCACTACACATCCAATAATACCAGAATGCACAAGCCAGGCCAGTTGTTTTGGTCCAAAACCTTCTTTATATGGAATTCTATGGACTATCATACCACTCCCAATCATTGCTGCCATAGTACCAGCAATAGCCTGCAACATGTAACAAGAACACAATATACAAAATTATCCATCACCAAGGTCAGATAATTCTCATAACAGTACCTTCATAATGCTCTTACAAAACACTTTTACTCACCAAAAATGAATTTTTTGTCATTAGATTCATTATGGCTGGGGAGTTAAGAGCTGCTGCAGCAGAACAAGCAGTTACAGCAAGAGCCCCACCAAAATACATGTAGGTAGCATGAATCCTCTGTTTCACGTATTCTGGCCAAAGTCTATAATCGTAAGTCAAGATAACTTCAGAGTGAATATTACACATACATAAATACCCAACCAATCAAAAGTGTCCACAAAATTTTTAATAAGTCTTGATAATGTAATGCGGTAAGTAGGGCTAATACATTACAAAATTACATTTTGTAAAACTTAAGCATGCGCTTCTTCTACCTACCAACATACACATATTCCTTAATCACAGTCATTACTTATACTAATTACATATAAAAACTATTATTTTTAAGAAATTAACAGTAGTGAGTAAAATTTCCACAATATTAAGTATACAATATATAGTAAAAAAATAAAAATCTACATAACAGCAATGGTCATGCTTTTCTGTGGGAGTTTACTGTTCCCCTATCGGGCGCGTCCCAGGTGATGGATAGAGGGGCTCACTGGATTTGTCCGGAGGGTCTGAGGGAAATAAAATGCCTCTCGCAGACCAAAAACAGGCACAGCCAGAAAACATCTTGAGGCAACATCTAAGGCTCAAAACCTTAGTTGAAACTGAGGTGGATGATAACCTCCCCATTCTCTTCAACTTACTAGCATGATGTTAATGACAGCTAACAATGCAACTACCCCAGGCACTAGTAGATTTACTACGGTATCTCGGTCATCAGATTCTGGGGGACTGAGAACATCATGCGGGAATGTATCAGAGCTTCCCAAATCTCTTCACACAAAGTGCAAATATTTTATTGACACTTTAAACATCCCCCCAGGGGACTTACATCTAGTAAGTACGTGTTAGGCAAACACGGGGTCCCAAGCTGAGTCTGGCATTACTTCCACTTACTTGTGCCAGGCTTCTTCCTTTCTCTTTCCCGACCTTCCTTGGTCACCTCTTGTTCTTTTCAATCCCGACGCTAGGGTATCTTTCATTTTCCTCTTTCTTCTCTCTTTTTTTATGATTTATGTAATGTTCTGAGATATGTTGATATTTGAGTTGTAATTCAGGAGGGATTTTAGTGGGTATGGCAAGTCCCACACGCGGGGAGAGTCATGTTGGCTCTCCCTGGTGCNTAAGAGAAATTGCGAAGAAAGGAAGAATCATGGTGCTAAATAAGCTCAAACCCACTCCTTGGGCACAACGAATAAAAAAAAGGTCTTCTTTATATTTTCCTCCCAAATTAATTTTGATGCTCTCATAAAATTTCAAAATTGTTATTATATTATAGATACAATTATTATTTCTAGCATAGATGGCTCCATGTGCTATTGCCAAACTGTGGCAGCTCTCAGCTAAGCTGTAACTACATAGCACTTCAATATGGTAAATGAATGCTATGTCGTATTGGGGCAGCTCAACATTTATTTCCTGGCACTTTGTATGGTCTGCTACAGATTTGTGACCAACTTCATTAAGACATCTTGGATGTTGGACTCCAACTCAATATGAACTTTATTTTAATATTATGTATTCACAACAATACATAGTGGAACATATAGCGAAAAAGGCGAGACATTCCGAGTCCTCAAGAAATTGTTTTATAAAAAGTACTATGACACAAGAAGCAAAATTAACAAGATTTTAATACCAGACTCCTTCCACAGAGCACACGCACACATATATTTTTTTTTTATACTAGAGGAAATCGATTCTTATTCTAGTGATTCTGAGACTTTGTTGAGTAAGAGTACACACTAAACAATATGTTCTATGGAATAAGGTATAGTTGGTGATATATTTCTACAAGTAAATTGTGGAATATGATTAACTGTGATAAAATCTTAATTGGCCTTACATTATGATTAAGCACTAGACCTGGCAAGCCTAGGGATGCAGGTCCGATTCCAGTTCGGACAACTAATATTTGTTCAAAAATATACAAAATTAACAAGATTTAAGTAATGGTCATTATAAATTTAAAAATTTGACTCCATTTCTTACAAGCAATCTACTAAGGATCAAATGTCACTTCTGTTCTTGTTTATTAATTATTAATTGGGTCACCCAACAGATACATAAGTTCTAGGAGTTTCTCAAACATATTTTGCATAGCAGCTCCATCAAAAAAAAAAGTGATTCAATTAACATACAGCCATGAAGCAATTAAATTTAATTAACAGACTATAACAATTTTTTAACAGCTGACTTACGAATACTGTTCGGCAGCACCAGCCTGCTTTGACAGACCTAATCCATAGAAACAAAGAGCTCCAAGTCCAAGTGCTGATGCTCCAGCTAAAGCACCTTTCCCTATGTCAAAGGCTGAAAAAGAAGTAAATATGATCTTACAAAAGGAAGGAAATGAAGAAAGAGGGAAAATACTGCACAACTCATAAAATTACCTCTCAATACAAATTACGGTACCTTACAAATTTAAAAATATTACATGTACTTTTAGATAGAAATAAATATACATAAAAAAACTACCCATCGTAATGTGGCATCTATTGAAATAATTATTTGCGAATATAGTGTTATTTCATAGTTGCGATTTATCAACAATACTTCCTTAATGATCTATAGTTTGATAATAATACATAGTGGTGAAATAACTTTCTTGTGTTTTATTAAATACAAATTTGTTGGTATTATGTTAAAACTGTAACACGTGCCGAACTATTTTTATTGTTAGGAGTGTATTGAAATGTTAAATCCGCCTCTGCCTTGGGGTCCTTGATAGGAGTTGATGGTCCCTTGCTTGCTTCTGTAATTAGTTTATTGCCCTCCACATGGTCACATGCAGTTCGTAACTGCTTTTTTGACAATAAAGTTTTAAAGTTTTTAATAAAGATATATGATCCTATTTTTACTCATATACATACATGAGTTAAATCACAAAATAAATCCTGTTCTGCCAAGCACATTTCTCAATGGAAAAATCATGTAGAGTGGGACCGATTCACTGGTAATAATATTGTAAATCATATCAGTGCCTCACAGTTACAAGGCTCCATTCTAGAAGATTGCCTATAATTTATTATGCACTGAATAATGTATTTGGCAGAAAGTGATCAAAGTTAGTGCATCCCCTATTAACAATAGCTAAGTGTAGAGCACACAAATGAAATGTCTCATGAAACACAATTTATAAGAGCATGTACCCCAAGAAACACAATTTATAAGGGCTTTATCATCTAAATGCCATCTGATAAAGAAGTTAATATACTGTGGTGGTGGCGGCGGCGGCAGCTGCAGAACAAGAAGAAGAAAAAGTATTGTGTCACCCTCCTATGATGTATCAGCATCATGGTATCAGAATGGTTACATCACTATTTTTAGCATTCGAAACAAATTAGTAATTTTGGAAAAAGTGAAATCCAAATTTAGAATACAAGTATGTTGTACATTCAAGTATGTTGTACAATTACAATTTTTGTTGTATTTGTAAATGGGAAATGTAGCGCACTATTGAAGCTTATCTATATGGAGCAATAGGAGGTAGGAGTTGGTCGGTGGGGTATTGTTAGTAGGTGGGCCACTTATTTGTGTTTACCAACAACTTGGTCCACATGAAGGGCTTAGTAGGAGTTGTTACTAATAGTTAAGTTATTGATATTAAGAGGAGATGGATAGAGGAAGGAGGGTTCGCTTTTCAGTAGTCACAGCAATATGAACTGGGACATTAATGTGAAAAGCTACAAATTTTTTCAGGCCCCACCAGGAAGACTTGGTGATGAGCTAGAACACTACCACCTGAGCCACAGGGGGGGATTTGGAAAACAAAGAGACACCATATTCATCAAGAAATGATTACTTTACCCTTCAAACGAACACTGTATTAAAGTTTACAAGTGCATGTTGACGTGATTGCATATTTCAATTTGGTACAATCTGGCTCCGCTTCAGTTTGCATGATTTCCTCGGAAAACAAAAAATTTCGATTATAGGCATTATTTGATGCGTTTCTGAAAAGGACGTGGCGTGAACAAACAATTATTTTACGAAGTTACGGCTAAAATACGTGAACGCGCGGAACGCAACTTTCGGCCATTTCTATCACAAAATAAATAAATTATTTCACTACAAAATGATTCTCCAAAAAGAACACCGATCCAAGAACAGCAAATAACGAAATTACCGCACAACTAAGCGACCTACAGTAATTCACACTCACTTAAAATCACTATGAAATCTAATTTAAATACTCCACACATCACCCTAAAAATAGTATTTTTAAAAGAAAATGAGTTGTAAATGCATTTCATACTATTATCAATACTGGATAGTTGTTAGCATATTGATTGGTATATAATAAATTAAAACTATTGTGGTATGGTATCACCAATCTTTATTGTTATTATTATTATCATTATTATTTATTAATGTGAAAACTTTTTTGTTGACATAGTCAGAATCTTCAAACTCATAATTCAGAAGAAGCACACATTTACCAAAATATTCTTCCAAATTAAGAGTGAAGATGCTGACTACATCAGCAAAAGAACTTTCAATTAATTAATAATAATAATAGAGATTGGTGACATTATAACACAATATTTCAATTTCCAAAATACATAACATAGCATTTTATAGCCAAGTTGTTTTTAGCACAGAACACGTTCTCATCATAACACTATTAATAAAACAAAATTAATTGTTTATCCAGATCACACTTTAACCAATGAAACTTAGTATTTATATAGCCAATGTTGTTTTTAGCAGAGGATACATTCTCACCCTAACTCTATTAATAAAACAAAATTAATTGTTTATCGTTCTCACTTTTGCCGATGCTAACATAGCATTTTTATAACCGAAGTTGTTTTTATTAATGAACACCTATTCACCCAAACACTATACTCAATATAACAGAATTAGTTGTCTATGTAGTACATATGTACATACCATACTAACAGTTTTCGTCAAGTTGAGTTTTCATCACGGTTCTTAAAGTGGTTACAGTTCACAATCACTTCCTTCACTTGTCATTCTACTACATACAGCAACTGCCCCATCTTGCCCCACTCTGCATAAGACCTTGAACTACATATTCCCGCATCTGCTCAATATAAGACTCCTCAATAGTGAAATGTAACATTATTTTGAACCAAATGCAGGTAATGTCATTTTACAGCCAAGTCATGTAAACTGAAGTTTACCCTAAAATCTTTCCAAAAATATCTCAATTCTTTTTTGTAACAACTCATTCAAAAGGAGCCAATCAACAAAATACATAATTAAGTTATCATATGTATTGCATTGAAAACTCTTATCATATGTATTGCATTCAACCTAATGGGTTGAAAAGAATAGATGGTAAAATCCCGTATCTTTTGTGACCAGAAAAATGTGACTGTTGTGTGTGTTTGTGAAATGCGATTGTTTTACATATAATAAAAATTTTAAACGATGAAAATAGAGACTTGAATAATATGAACCTGTACTTCCTACTTCTTGTTCAGTCTGAGGCACTTTTTATGGGGTGCTTATTATGGAAATCAAACACACATGAATACTTCACCACTTCTCGCTTTAACTGATCTGCATTAATCACCAATCCATAAATCGAGAGCAACTGGTTTATTAACAGACAATAACACAAGTGATGGGAAGCTCAAAATCAAATGCTACCTACTTTGGACATTACATGAAACTGTATTTTTAGGAAAAACAGTGTACAGGTCCCAGTGTATTTATATGAAATGGTGGACATGTGATGCGAGTTTCATAAAACACATTTCATCAGTGTTCACAGTGCCTTTCTGTATATTAGTGTACCCCAACTTATATAGTACAGTTGGCATTCAACATAGTTAAAAAATCATCTTGTTTAAAAAAGAGTAGTATTTTAAATCATGTCAACAAGCATAAGTACTCATAGAAATAATACTGTAATACTGTATCATACATTTCTCATTTCCTTATGTAATTTTACCTGTGTCACCAGCAGAATCCAGGGCTCTGTCTCTGAGAGATCTTCGCTTCGCCAACCGATTTTGGAAATTATTTCGTGAGTCATTGGCAAAAGTGCGTACATTTAATTTGAGACTAGGTTTCACTACTTGAAATGTTCGAGCAGGTGCTGTCCTCAAAAGAGGAATCAGTGACGCTTGGCTGACCCGTAAAATTAACATTTTCTCTGTAAAACACAAGTGTCATCACACAGGTATAAAGTCAAACGAAACATTATTAATAAATTATAATATTACATACCTGATTTCACATAAATTTCGCCTAGACAAATCGAGTACACTGAAAGCAATCGTATCCAACTCTTAATTGAACACGAATAACGTTATTCAACACATTGCACAGTATAACGCTTATTTACATCATGCTTACAAAAATTGATGGATCAAGAAGCGCAGTGTTGCACTTAACGAGGCTTCCGTACTATATTGGAAATGTTAAAAGATAACGCTCATCGAAGCCTTATCGTAAACACTTTCAACAATAGACGAAATAGAACATTCAAGAAGAACGTCAAGTTGTTTCCGAACGATCACAATAAGAATAAGAAAGTGTTCGTACACTTAAGTTGGTATGAATGGTTACAAACATTTGATTTACAAATAGATTGGTCAAGTTCACGACCTACTAGATTATTGTGGAAGACGACGAGGTGAGCAGAAGCCAAGAGTATATGTAGTATGGTAGCTTCAACCGATTTTTCTTATTCTATGGAACATTGGAAGTCAAATTCTCAGTTTCATTTCTTCTTCTACATTTGTGTCTTGACTTTTTTCCTTGCAATGATGTATTTCGGAAAAAGAAACATTTTTGGGGGACGAGACATCTATTTCTTCAAAATCAGTTAATTTTGTTTTTAAACATTTAGTTGTTCCACATAAGCATTTTTTCCCCTGAGACCTTCTGCTCTATTGGGAGAATTTATTTCTCTGGAAAAATCTGCCCGTGTGCTATTTGCACTCGTGGAAGGTTTAATCGTTAGTTGAATCAGGTTTGGAGTTGCTCATATAGATTTTACTTTTCTGTATTCCTCAGGTAAAACTCTTCACAGTCTTCGCCCTCTTCCAGTTTTTAGCAGTTTTTTTAGATGCTTGGAAGTATGTTTTTTGAGTAATAATGTATTATTCATGGAATATATCATAGTGCCTTGCTGTTATAAGCCCTAATTTATATATTTTTGTGACAGAACGATGCTTTTGAAGAAATCAATAGTATTATTAAGTATTTGCTGTATTATTGTGTTTTGTACTATTAACATTATATATTTTCCACTGTTTCATCAATAACAAAATATTTTATCTTAATTTTGTTATTTCTTAACTCATTGCTTCATACTTGATTATTCAATATTTTATTTCATTAAAAGCATTAATGTCTTTTTTGCACTATTGGTGCTGAGAACGAAATGACATCGAAATTCAGGTCAGCTATTTCGAGAACAATTTTTTAAAATGGAGTGTAAGCAGTGTTGCCACATTTTTATGCTCAAGTTGGCAGAATGGGGATGCCCAACCTCTAACGAGCCGTTCCTAAAGAGAGAGTTAAATATAAATATAGACGAAGTCACGATTTCCACGGTCTCAATATATGTGTATATTGACCGTGGATGAATAATTCAATAATTAAATCACGTTCTCAAAAATTAATAAGAATTACTATTCACAAAAAGTGGATAGCAGAGGGTGAACTCAGAGGGACAGTAAGACGCAGGTAAGAGAAAGTATTTTCGGCGAAGCATCACAGGCTCCTTTAGAAATAGAAAGATACAAAAAAGAACCATAAAAAAATTTATGCTCAAAAACTCAAAGAGGCAGCGCCGAGTTCCCACGCAGAGGAAGAGACAAGTTCAAACATGCCGCAACGTTTAGAAAAAGAACCTTTAGAAATTCAAATAGTAAAATTTATTCTGACAGCCCGCAGAAGGAGCGGATATCAGGGAATATTATTTTCCCAAAGCAATACCGCATAGAATGAAGCGATAAAGAAAAAAAAGTCACAGCGGTGGCAAGCGGTCAGAAGAAGGTCCGGAGATGTAATAACTCGCGTCGGAAGAAAAGAACGAAGTGGGTATGCTGCAGATATCTCAGGGGACAGCGCTAGGGATGAAACGAAAAGTTTCGCAGCGGAAAATTTTGGAAGGTTGTCGGCAAGGTACACAGACACAAAATTCAAAAGAGGTCACATAATTTAAGTTCAAGGAGGGTGCTGACGGTCGTTCAAGGAGGGTGAAGCAAGTTCCAACTGGAAATCATGGCGGGTGGCAGGCTCAAAAAAACGCCGCGCTAAAAGAGCTATAAAGTCATAAAACTTGGGATCTAAGAAGCATGCCGCACAGGTAACTGCGCAGAAAACCGTCACAAAAGTTGTTGTTTGAGAGGGAACAAAATGGCGGAACGATCAGCATCGGTAACCATCGAAGTCTGGGAAGAAAGAAAAATTGTAACTACAAATCAGAAATCAAGGTGGGAGGAGCCAAGAGGGTTTATTGACAAAACGAAGTTTCAAAAAAGTTATTTTCGAAAATAACCAATTAAAATTGGGAGAAGGGCACTAAACTCACATTGGGTGGAGAAACAATTAGGAAAGGGAATATCACATGACAGGTTAGCACAAAAACGAGGGCACCGGGGCACTCTAGAGGAGAGGATAAGTTTTTTTGAGCAGAGGAGAGGATAAGTTTTTTTGAGCAGAGGAGAGCATAAGTTTTTGATGTGCGAGGTACGGTGAAATGATTCGCGAGAGAGGAGAAGCTTTTGTACAGATCAGATGATCAGATCGGGTCGCACTAGATCACCATAAGTTTTCTTTCTGTCTCTCGTTCAAAAATTAACTTTTGATCAAATTGTGAATCAATCATTCTGAGTATCTAAATTTTGAATTTCGAGTAGAAGATATTCCAAGTAATATCTTCAAAATGTTGTATTTCTCAAAAGTGCTACGATACAACAAATTCATTTAACGAAGTGCAGTTTTCGGGGACAGTAGAGACAAACAAAGTGCGAATCATTTGAAATTAACAAATTTAGAGTGAATCAGTGCATCAAAATTATTCGAGTGAATCAGTGCATCAAAATTAAGCAACATTATGAGACTTATGAAATAAACTGTTCTGCTCAGGAACAATATTATACGAGCTCAAGTGAATTCAGATCGTAAGAAGCGCCAAATTTAATCACAAGTAATGAGTACATAACAGTGTTAGAGTATTCAAAGTCTGTATTATGAGCAGTGAGAAGACAAGAACTAACAGATAATAGGAACTAGTTCGTCTCGCCAAAGAAGTTCGATCAGATAATTAATTGACTCCAGCGAGAAAGGAAAGTAATAATTTTCAGAGAAACGTTAGCTGCAACGTAGTCACTTTTGTGTAATTGTGAGCCCAGAGAAGGCAACGTCTTTGCAAAGTGTGTCATACCGTGAGTTCAATGCATGGTCAGCCAGAAGGCATGATAGTACCAATTAATCCAGTGACCACGTAATTAAAGTTAAATATTGCAAAGAACGACATATTAAATGAAATGCAAAGTGAGTCAGGCAACAAAGTGAAACTCTGAAACTAGTCTCGCGCGTGGAGTAAATAGCTACGGGGTGGTAAGGAAGATAGAAAGGGATTGAACATTTGCGAGGAGAATTGAAGTAGTGCCCTCAAGAGTCACGCGAGAAGGAATATGAATTTGCTCATCCAGTAAGGTATCAACTGAAACTATGATCAATGTACAAAGGTGTAAAGTGTTTTGAAATTGTTATTAGGCCAAGTAAATTGTAATTAAACGTCATCAGGCCCAGTGTTAAGTGTGTTATGTGCATTAAGTGTGTTAAGAGCGCAAAGAACAGCTGAGACCAGTAACAGAAGACCGTGGTGAGTAAACTCTAAGAATGAGAGGACATTTTCATTGCGCAGTAAGCGTATCAATGTGTAGTGACCTTGCAATTTGTGTAATAGGATTTACTTTCATTAACATCTGTGTGTGTAGATCAATTCATAAATATGTTAATCAATAAAATGCGTTTAATGTTGTTTGAACCCCAGATTGTTGTGTTTTCATTGTAGGTGGTTCCCAGAGGAACAAGTATTCAGGTCCCTTCCACTTTTGGTTCATTAAGATAAATTTAATTTATTTTTATTCCAATTTTTTTATGAGACATTCTTTTTAATAAAGTATCATTAATTAATTAATTTAACTAGTATTACAATTCAGTTCGTCTCTCTCTCTCTCTCTCTCT
>NNCF01128659.1:1953-12078 GCA_002313205.1 Laupala kohalensis | reverse complement strand
ATACGTTTCTTAAACCGCGCACACCCGACATGCGATTGTTGTAAATGGACACGGACAGTATAATCTGTTGATGATGCGTAATGTGTATGACGTGATGAGTCTCTAACCTTCCTATTACGACACGTCCACGTTTGAAATATCGAATCGATTTGGAATACTACAATTCAATAAAAAAGTAGTTGGTTTGTTTAAGGATGAGTGCGGGAGTGATATGTTGGTGGAATTTAAGGGTCTTCGTCCGAAAATGTATGCTATTCAAATGCTCCCTCAAAGCACATCATGTAGCGCAAAAGGTATTCAACTATCGGTAGTGCGACAGTATCGTTTTGACTATTATATAGACTGTTTATTCCGTGACAAGCCGCACATGGATACACAACATTGCATCCTCTCGAGATCGCATACGCTTTATTCGTTTGAGCAACAAAAACGCTCTGTCACATGTTTCGACGACAAGCTGTTTTGGACGGATAAAATGACGAGTCCACCGTACGGTCACTATAGCATTGCGTCAGATGAGAGCGAACTGTCGTCGTGAGCAGTCATGGAAGATGCTGACACACCCCTCACATATAATATCATGCACATCATGCATCACATTCGAGAAGCTGATCCGACACTGTGTGACATGAGTCAACTTGCCGTCGATGCATAATTAAATCTCTTAGAATAGTTTGGGGCATTGACGCATCTTCTCGCAAGCACCGGACAACGTAATTTCCTACAAGAACTGCTCACTGTCCTGCGACGCGCGCTCTGGACCCTCTCACATCCCATTTGAAAACCTAGGAGGAGGGGGAAAAGACTAGGTCAGCATTACCGTGACATCTCTCTCGCCTGTTTACAGTGCACCGTCGGTTTGGAAGCGGTGACCGACTCCGTCCTTTCACCCTGCACACATGTGTTGTGCTGGGTGTGTTTGGAGGAGTGGGTAAACGGCCATGCACGTGCCACCTGCCCCTCTGCCATCACAATCTCATAGATTATACAACATGTTTGTGGCATGATATCATCCTCCATCTCACGCAGCACCGTGGATGGAGTGTGCAGGAGGATGTTACCCACATTGTGGGTGGGTTCACACGTAAGCATTTTTATGTCTCTATCTCTATATTACACGTTATTCTAATGTGTTGCTTACGTTTTATTCAGAGCATTATATAGGATGGGATCTTGCCGAACTGTTTTGTATATATTATGTATACTTTNCCATCTGGCTAGGGTTTTCCTCCTCAAAAACAAAATAGTATATAAAAACAGTATTACATTTTTCAGAAATTTATTGTTATAGATTTAAATTCATGCCAATTTTTTTTCAAAAAATATAGTGTGAATACATCAATTACTCTACACTCTGCAGTACACTGCAACATAATAATTCTTAACATAACTCAATGTAACAGTCCTGCGGATGAAGCGGATTTTCCACATTGGGGAGGCGTGATTTTTGACAGTCGAAGTGGGATTCTATTCCTCCGCGCATACGTGCCAATATTAATTCTCGTATTTTGTGTACGATCAGGTTGCGTACGGCATCATCATATTTTTCCATTTCTTATCCACATACGCCTTGGTGGTCACATCGTTTTCGTCCATGGGTACCTTGACTTCACGAATCACATCGTTGTTCATCACTTTCAGTCTGTAGTCAGTCGCGGCCGATTTCGGACGTGCCTATGCGTCGCTGCGTTACAAACAATTCGCTGCGTTAACGTACAATAGTGATGACGCAGGGATTTACCGACTGCGATGAACGAAGAATACGAAGAGTATCGTTGTTCTGCGTGTAAAAAATCGATACAAATGCAAGTTAATTGGCGCAAAGCAAGTAGTTGCGTAAAATTGTGCGGAAAAACACAAGAAACACGATGAAAATGGTGTGTTACAAACCAAACAATTGTAAGGGGTTTCTATTTTATCATTATTGTTCATTATGTATATATTGTTATAAACTATATTTATTGTTATAAACATTTGTATTTGTGTATAATCATTTAGCGTCTTTACAGATATTTATTCAAAATAGGCGCTCTTTAAGCTATAAGCTCCATGCTGATGTAATCGATATTTATCGATACTCAACTTTCATACAATCGATAGACTCGAAAGTATCTATACTGAACGCACTCACTGTGCAGATAATCATGAACGTACCCATTATGTACGCTCCATGAATCATCATTCATGAACATACCCTACGTGTATGTTCTGAGAGACGGCTATATATACAGCTGTATTCAACCACTCGATATCCATTTCATCGTCGTGCGTCCCGTGCGTAGGGACAGGTATCGCCGAGACATGAAGTCTACAACTGTTGTGCTATTTTACGTATAGTGTATAAACAGGATTTTTTGGACTATGATTTCCTTAAATGAAATCATACTACTGTTGTGTTAATGTGTCGTACGCACGCAGTCAAGCAACTACGAGCATAAATGCTCATAACATGTTTTAAGTTACAGCATNATTTCCTTAAATGAAATCATACTACTGTTGTGTTAATGTGTCGTACGCACGCAGTCAAGCAACTACGAGCATAAATGCTCATAACATGCTTTAAGTTACAGCAGAATGTTCAACAAGCAGCACTGCTAACCTGGTTCGACATCAGCTTCCAGCCGAAGACCTCTAGCAAGCATTCTAAGGCAGCCGGAACATCAAGTCGACCAGCCAAACTACCCAACCAAACTCCGCAGAAGACCAGGTCAACGCAACCTCGGCAGCGAAAAGAAGGCTACTCAAAAGCACATCAATAAGTATACATTCTCGTATTAACGAGATTCTCGCATCAGAATCGCTAGATCTGATGCAAAGTTATTATTCCTCGCAAATGGGGACCACATCGGGAAATTATCCCGATGAATTTAAAATCCTGCATTAATTCAAGGTTCTATATAAACCAATTATAATATATTCAACCAGGTAATTTGTGAACTATCAATTCGATGATATCTGGGGGGCGTTCTCGAAAACTCGAGAACGGTGGGTCTTTTTTTATGTGGAGATTCAACAATCCCTCCCACATATTTGCCAATGTCTCACTTAGTAATTCTGTATAAATTGGGAAACGGGATATAATGGGGATATTACGTGAACAAAGGTTCATGTTTGTAAATATTTACAACTCTGTTGAAATTGTTCTTCACAGAGCGTTGGTCGCCCACAACGACCAACAACAACTTTGCTGTTTTCATGTCAAGATTGTTATGCAGCATATGTAGATTTAAGGAAATGTATGTGTAAATATTGTTATATAATAAATGTGAATTTGTTGATCAGAAGCGTGTCCGTAAAAGAATCCTATCATATACAATCTCCTTATGCTTGTTGAAACATACAAAACCCCCCTATATATTATTTATGTTTTACGACGAATGGTTATTCGCTCGTAACATGGTGATCTAGTGACAGAAGAACCGAAGGAAAAAACGAAACATTTTTCGGAAGTTGTTAAAGTGAAAAGGAAGGAAAACANATAACAAAAGTAAAAAAGGGAGGTAATGGTGCCGTTATCCTGGGATGTGAAACGAGAGAAGAGATACAAAAGCTAAAAGATGAAGTACAAGAAAAACTTGGGGATGATTTCCATGTAATGGAACACAAGCAGCTCACATCAAAATGGAAGATAATAGATATTGATGAAGAAGAAATAAAAGCAAGTGATGCGGATCTGGTATCTACAATAAAGAAACAAAATAGAATGGAAGAAATAAATATTGTCACATTCGAATTGTAAAAAGAATTGTAAAAGACAGAGGAAATGATGCTAAAAACATGAGGATATCAACAAAGAATGAAGGATCTAAAATTATAGAAGTCGATGAGCGTACACAAGAGATTATGCTGTAACGAGAGGAAATTAATGTTGCTTGGCGAAAATGTAAAGTGTACAATTACTGTAAAGAAGATAAAGCAGACTGTAAAGAAGATAAAAAAATTAGGTAATTATTGTAAACAGAACTTAATTTGCATATTAATGACAACCACAAAGTCATCAATGTAGAATGTGCGCCATACAAGAGATTCCTAAATGACGAGAAGAAAAGAGTAGGATGGGAGGATAAAAAGGTAAAAGTATAGCAGCAACAGAGGAATAAAGATGTTAATATGCATACAAATGCGCAAAGACATATAGTGCGTAAAGATGAAATAGAAAATATGATCATTGAAAAAATTATTCCAGCTTGTACTATCAGAATCAAGAGTAACGACAGAAATTGCGGATAGTGAAGTGAATTTAAGTGGCTACAATGTAGTTAGATGTGACGGGGAAAAAGGTATACTGGAGATGTATTGATATATGTGAGGGAAGACATAAAAAGGGAAGTGTTAATGATAAAGAAGATACTTTCAAACTGTGGAGTTACAGAAGTAAAAGTAAATAAAATTGTTACAATGGTGTGATAGAAGCGATATACCATTTGTTAAGTGTATCTGATGGTGAATTCATCCAGTTTTTGGAGAAGGTTGTGGAAGAATGTATGTCTCACAGTGAATGCAAAGTGATAGGAGACTTCAATATAGGTTGTAAAACTGATTCTTTTTATTCAAAGAAACTACTAACTAAAATGCAGATTTTGGGAATGGAACAATATGTAAACAGTGCAACAAGAGTAACCGGTGATAGCCAGACAATTACAGACTTAGTATTTTCAAACAGTAAAATGGATGTTCAAGTGATCAATCAACCTATAATAATGGATTATGCATGGAAAAAAGTTGATTTGAGTTTGAGTAGTAGCGTGGCTCAATTGACAGAGTTGTTTGCTAGGAATTATAAATTGTTTTTCTCGTGTAGATAATTTTGTGAAGTCAAAGACAAATATAGATTCTAATCTTGAGAATAATGAGACGAAGATAGATAAATTAGTTCATTATGCTGTAAGAACCCTAAGTGTATATGCATCTGTAAAAATATTAAAAATACCAAGGTGCACCAGCGAGATTTGCACTGGGCGGCAAATAAATACCTCCAGGATGACCACACTGATCCAAGTTGGTGGATTTAAATGATTAAAAACATAAATATCTATAGTTCCAGGACCTGAGAGTTGTCCGACCACGTTAGGAAAACACTTCAACCGAAATAATTGCCCACTGAATTAATTCTATCAGCACAAGTATTCACAGCAATTTAAGAGACATAAAATCCAAAAGAAATTAAATAAATTCCTAAATGAACCTACTTCAAATTTTGCCAAATAAGATCTACCTATCATCTAACAGCTGAAACGGTGTACAAACATCCAATAGAACAGACAAAACAAAGAAAAGAGGGGTTGAATGTACTACAGAAACGTAATTCGTTCAACAAAACATTTATTCTTGAAATAATCCAGTGAATAATACTGATGAATATAATGAAAATCATAANTAACATTTTTTAAACAAAGTAAATTATTAAATACTCATAACATTGGAACATGAACTTTACAAAATTTACAGCGATAAATTACCCAAAATCACTGATTGCATAATTCAGTCTCTTTTCAAACGAGAAATTTTCCACGGCTCGTAGCTCGACGATACGACGCCGTATGCGTGACTCATGTACCTTGTGTTGTTCGTCGTAGCGTTGACTTGGGTCAAGTTCAAAATCATCTGATTCTCGTGAGCAGCACCGCTTGCCACAATTCAGTTCTTAAGTCGAATGCTAGCTCGAGAATATTACTCATTGTATCGTACAAGTCTTTGAGGACAATTAAAGTTCCTTTTAAAACGTTTTGATCTCCGTGCAGCGTTTGCACTCTTGCCTTACATCTAATTTAACAACGCGTACATTGTGTTACTGCGTTACCACGACTTCTTGTCATTACGACCGTTCTTCTCCCTTCGTTGTGTGAGCGGGGACGAGGGAGGGTCTGGCTGTCTCTGAGTGGGGAATTCTGGACGCGCTTCACGCACTCAACAGAGTCCCGACAGACTCGACACTGTTTGGGCTTCTTTGCTTACCACATAATTTTACATGTATAATTCTCCTCCTGGAAAACTATTTTTTCTCAAGTATTAAGAAAGCAGCAAATTTGGGATTATCACACTTTAGTAGCATCGAATTATGTTACGAGCGATACGCTCGTAAATCATTTTTAATCTTCAAACTACGTCTTACGAACCAAAAGCTCGTACTTGTATATACTTGTATTATGAACATTCAAATTAGAAGTACTTTGAGTACATAAATATTCTTTGAGTACATAACTACTCTTTGAGTACATAAACATTCTTTGCATAAATAAACATTTCTAGGAAGTTAGAAGTTCCGTGAGGAAGATTGATGTTCCGTGAAACATCCTTTGTGAACGTGCTCAAGATAGATACTCTGTGCTTTCACTATATATAGGGCAACGTTCAACCCGCACCAGCACTCTAGCAGGCGAGGTCACAGACAGAGTAGAGGCGCTTCTTAGGCAGCTATGGTCGACTATTTTGCTATCACTTTCCAACAGATACCGCTAGTGTAGCTTGTAATAGTGACGTTTCCAACCGCTAGATCGCTCTTATTAAAACACTTCAGAACCAATATTTTTGTGGGAATCGTCGTAAAAAGGGGCTACCAGTTTGAATCGAAAGCTAATAAAAGCAACCACCATAATGCTGCTGACTCGCGAGCACCGCGGTAATTGTGAACGAAATTTTTTAATTTTTTTTGTGGATTAGTGCCAAAATGTCTTCGTTCGGGTAAGTAGTTTATTTTTCGTGGTATAGTATGTTAGCGTATTCTATGAGGTGGTATTAATTGTATTTTTTGAAATATTCCAGTAAGAAATGCACTCTCTGTGGGGCCACGAGGTGGGAGAACAAGAATCTGTTCATCCACCGAATCCCGGGGAAGGCTGCCTACATGAATACGTGCGATCGGTGGTTGGAGTTTTTAGGCCTACGACCCAGCAAAGAGTGGGATTTCCCGAAATGGAAGACTATTTCTCTATGCTCTCTCCAATTCGAGGATTCCTGCTACTCCAACCCCGATCGCATAGCACAAAAGTGAGGGTGACCCTCAAGCCGGGATCTATTCCAACAAGAAGTGAGTATTTGTTTTTAACTCACTACTTTTGAGTATCTACTCGTGGAGGAAAGGTTGCATCTTCTGTGGCCAGATGAAAATACGACGGACTGGGATTCGAAATCGAGAACTTTTGTAGACGGACCTTGAAATTCGAGGCGGGTGGTGTAGTGGACAGCACACCTGCGGCTATAGTAAGCATCCCGTGTTCGAGCCGCGATCTGTCGCAATTTTCACCAGGTCGTTGACAATGCAAGAAGTGAGTACATTTGGGTAAACAAAATTATTTTAATCATTTTAACTGGCAATATATTATTCCTATCTTTTACTTGCAGATCCTCCTGGTATTCAGACCATGGGGAATTTGGTAGAATTCAATGAATACCAATTAACTGATGCTAAGTTCTAGAACTAATGGAAATTATTTTATCTTGTAATTATTGTATCAATTATATGAGAAGTATAGAAGAGTTAATATTAAAACATATCTTTTTTGTTTTTAATTAAATTAGTTTATTAATATTTATTTTGGAATTTTTTATGAGTAATATGTAAGATCCTGTACATAATTTTTTTATCTCTTTGCAAAAGTATTTTGAACTCGCAGTGACTATTGTAAAATGAAAATTTTGTGAAAATAATACTTTTTTACCATTTGATTGATTTATTTCGATTATCTATATTAGGTTATTGCTGAACTTTTTGTTAATGTTGTCCAGATCACCCCATCGTTACTGAAGTAGAGTGCATGGAGATTGAAGATGACCTGGGAGTGGAGACACTGGAAGTCTCCAACTGGAGTGGAGATGACTGGAGTTGAGACAAGGAGTGCTGGACCGCGGACCTTCCACCTCAGGGGTCACATCGACTTCAACCAACATGCCCTACGCAACTCCAGCTCCACGTGTGGTGGGTCCGGTGCTGACTTCTCCCAACACAAGTAATTTAACTTCCTTGCCTTGTTCATCCTCAAGCCTCAAGGAGATTTAGCTTAAAGAGGCTTATGAGGTTGCCTCGTGGCAAATTCACTTCCCCGAGAAGCTCAAGGATGTACGAGGTATCAAAGAAGTTAAAGGACCGGTACGTTCAGATGGCCAGACGGCGTCTTAGCATGCATCCAGTGGCAGAGGATGATTTCTCTGCACTGCATCAACTACCCGAATGGAGTAGGGATATAGTTAAATCTATCTTCAGTAATATGGGTAAGCCAAAGACGGGTAAGAGATATTCTTGTCGTCTGAAGGCACTGGCCCTGACAGTTCAGAAGAAGAGTTCTCCTTTGTAGTTTAGAAGAAGCTCTTCCACTACCTCGTTACATACATTTTGTTCCGTTAGCAAGGATATGGAAGCGAGCACTAGATGGGCAAAAACCTTACCCGGTGATATAGAAACAGAGGAGGGATTAGAAATGGCCAGGTATCTTTTTTAATTCTTTTCTTTGGACTAACCATCTCTCTGAACCACTATTTGCTTGTTTCTCATGTTTTCAATCTTCTTTCAACTGTCCTCATCCTCAACTATCTGGTCTTTCTACTTTTCAAGAGTGTAGCTCACCAAATTTGTCTTTAGTAAATGAAGTTTTCGAAATTTGTTTCTTTTTTAAAATATTTATTGGATTTTGGACACTGTTCTGGTCTGAAGAACTACTTGATTACTTGTGCTGCGAGGAGTCTTCGACCTATGCTTTCCTGCGAGACTCGTGGAGGTATTCTGTTTGATAATTTTCAAAAATTTGTGTTGAAGAAGAGTCTTCATTACTATTGTACTAGAGTAAACCATAAGTCATAATTTGTAATGGGGGGAAAATTTGTTATTGAAGGAGGTTATTCAATTTGTGCTATTTAGTGTTCTTGATTCATCTAAGTGAAATATGCTTCACAATTTTCTTATGCTTCATTGTCAACAAGAATTTCTTATTTCTGCGTATGACCTTGTGAAAGGTTATAAGTTAACTTTTAGTTGAGAATTTAATTTAAGGTTGAATATAAAACATGTTATAAAGAAAATACTACAAAACATTTGTGCACTTGAGAATTACATGGGTATTGTAGTCTTAATTGTTGTAAATACAACTGGTTCATGAATGTGATTATTCAGGGGTATTGTAGTCTTAATTATTGTAAATATAACTTTTTATGAATGTGATTATTCAGTTTGTTCTTTTAGTGTATTTAACTTACCTCGTGTAAAACTAGGTGTATTGTGTGTAACAAAACATATATTTTATCATTTCCTATGTGTTTGAAAAAAAATGTTCTTACTAAAATACATGAGAAAAGCAGTCTGAAATGTTTAAGAAAGTTCTGTATCATTGACATAATATTAATATACAATTGATTTTAATGAATAAATTTATACTTTTTATTCTATATCTTTGTTGTTTTTCTTCTCTCTCCTTCCACAGATAAAGAGTAGTTTTCTTTCATGTCTTACAACTTAATATAGAAAAAGTATCAAGCTAGAGAAAATAAATCTATATTCAAATAAAAAATATTACCGTACATATAAACCGTACGAAGGGATTAAAAAGCCCGCCAANAAAACTGTGAAGATAGTGCTTTCATTTTCCGCTTGGGGCAGGGCAGTCGCGCCTCTTTGCGCGTCACGCAAGTCCTGGTCACATACTATAATCCAGACTCCCCTCTCCCATACTAATGCTGCGTTAACAGCTTCTAGCGCTCCTAACATAATAAGGCTCGACTTACTCCGAGCCTAGTTCTAAAAGCGGCCACTATGGCGCGTGGCAGTTCCCGATTCCCCTCCTCCACCCTTCCCGATCGCCACACCCTTCCAGGTACTCAACCCCCCACTCCCACGATCTCATGCTCTATAATTTCACAATAATTTAGCTGAAAATACTTTCCCTACAAAAATTAACATTTGTGAGTAGTTAACAAAATGTATATCTAAAATATTTTACTACACATATGAATAAGAAAATGAAAGGGGACACAATTGACAGGAAATGTATACAAAGAAAATACATATTTGCTCTTAATTCTATTTATTTATAATAAAGATTACAGTACATTCTCATATGAATGGAAATATACATACCTGTATACAAAAATGGGGTATACTTGCAAAAAGGTACTCATTTATGTATATCCATCAACTAT
>NNCF01128657.1:1771-26091 GCA_002313205.1 Laupala kohalensis | reverse complement strand
TCTTCCCGAACTTGCCTAATCCTTTTAATTTGTCTGCTCCCCTTTTCTTAGAAAGTTTTTGAATTTAAGAGAGGTTGCTGAGCCCGATAGGGCTCTCACGACATTCGCATGCAAATTCTTCCAGGCCCTGATTGATCCATTGAGAAACGAGTATTTTCCTACATCTGTTTTCACGAATTTTGAAAAAGTGATCTTGTCTACCAAATCTAGTCGGTTTTTCTACTCGCTCTTTGACATCCCGTCTCGCTGGTTCGTTTTTCAATGTACTGAACAAACATCCCAGGCGCGCTCTTTTTCTACGAATTTGGAGAGGTTCTATTTTTATGTAATTATTCGCATTATTACCCATGTTTATGAATTTAATCGCTTTTTTCTAATTCTTCTATTTGATATGTTCTATAAGGATCCCATCCTGACGATGCATATTCCAGTAGAGGTCTAACAAGGGTTGTGTACGCTAACTCTTTTGTTGTCGGATTACTGCCTTTCTTTAAAATTCGTTTAATGAAATTTAGAGACTTCCAAGCTTTTTGTGCAACGCTGTTAACCTGATCAGACTACTCCAAGTTATTCTTAAACATCAAACCCAAATATTTGCATGAATTTACTTCCGGTATTGGATATGAACTGATTTCATGGGACCAATTTTGCCTTAAGCGGGTATGAGTGAAACATATTGCTTTAATCTTCTCAGAATTTATTTTCATTCATTTTTAGTTACCCATTTGTGGATTTCATTAAGATCTCGTTGTTTAATTAAGATCTGTCTTCCGTGTTGTTTATTGTTCGGTAAATTATACAGTCATCCGCGAATAATCTAATATTTAAACTTATTTTCTCAGACAGGTCGTTGATAAATGCTATAAATAGTAAAGGTCCGAGAACGCTACCTTGTGCCATTCCTGATGTGACGTCCACTTCTTCCGATAGTATTTCTGAAATCCTAACCCTTTGTTTCAGATTATGTAGAAATTCATGGATCCACTCTACTACTCTTCTATCTATGCCAGTATTTGATATTTTCTGAATTAATAGATTATGAGATACTAAATCAAACCCTTTTGAAATATCTATGACGATTGCATCTATGCCCTGTCCGTTGTCTAACGTGTCTACTATGTCCTGACTTAACGATATTATTTGGCTTTCGCACGAGTACCTCGGTCGGAACCCATGTTATTTGTCATGTAATAGCGCCGTTTTACTCCACTCTTCTCTTAAATAATTTGCTATTAAATGTTCCATTATCTTACATACAACCGATGTTAAGCTCACAGTTCTGTAATTTGATACTGAAGTTTTGCTACCTGATTTGTGTATCGGAACTATGATTGCATTCTTTCAGTCTTGTGGTATTTGCGTATTACTAATTGAGATTTTAAAAATGCGAGTTATATATGGTACTATCGCTTCCCCTCCTAACTTTAAAATATCTATGGTAACCCCGTCTGACCCTACCGATTTTTTATTCTTTTAATTTCTTAGACGTTTTCTGATATGACCCGCTCTGGCTCTAAAGTAATTATTTTCTAAGTTACATTGTATTGTTGTGACTACAGAATGATCACTAAACACTGACGCGAAGTGTTTATTGAATAAATTAGCTTTATCTTCATGTTTGTATACTTTTGAATCGTTATGTTCCGAATCGGAACTTCTTCTTTCCTTCCCCTAAGGTTTCTGGCATATCGGTAAAACCTCGGTTTACCGTCCTATTCCCTGCCTAAAATACCATTAAGAAACTTATTTCGAGTCGAGATTTTTTTCCTTATTTAATTCTTAAGATAAACTTTTGAATGTTACGTTCGCCTTGCGTTGCGCCCCAACCCTTCTTGCTTTTCTTTTAAGTTTCCTAATTTTTGGGGTGTAATATTCTGGATCTGAGTTCGATCTAATTGTTTTGATTGGAACGAATAGTTTTGTTGCGTCGGTGATTAACGATTTAAAGTTTCTCCATATTACTTCAATGTTCTCCCCCTTCTAACGACCACTTAGGGTAATTAAAATATAAAAATTATTGAAATTGCATTTATGTTCGCTTTCCCGTATTGAAATATTTTCCTATTCACTGTGGAATTTGGTTTTAAGTGAGTTGCCCATTGTAATTCTAGTAAAACTGCTTTGTGGTCACTTATACCTGGTATACTTATTACCGCGGATGAGAGAAATAAATCATCGGGTTTAACGAGGAAAACATCCAGCAAAGCTTCTCCCCTAGTCGGGGCTGGTGTTACCTGTGTTAACCCCCCTTCCCACCATGTCGTTCGCGAATAACTGTGCATCACCCCTCGCATCAACTTTTCCTTCCCATCTTACTTCTGGAAAGTTTAGGTCTCCTCCGATTATTACATGACTCCTAAATCTTTGATCTAATATGAAGTACACTTTGTATTAAAGTATTATTTGGAAAATATTATCAAAAGCGGATCAATTTTTATTAAAGTTTTGCATAGAAGTAGGAAAATTATAACTGTGAACCAAATCATTATCTCATTTATTTTCCGCATGGATCTCATTTATTCACTACATAAAGAGCGTTCAAGTCTATGTAGTATAGATTTGCCGGTTGTAAAATATCGGAAGGGGGCTGGCTATCTACCTCACTCTGTCACTTCTTCGCTCCGAGACCCAGAGATGCTCTCTGACATATCACCTTTCGCTCACACTAATATCCTTGCTCTTCGCGGTTGGAGTGACTCACCTACTGGATCATCCTTAAGCAAACTAGTTATTTAATATTGAAGTAAAGGACAAAAATTAGTTTAAAACCAGTGTGCAAAACCAATACACATGCTTTGTCATACACTTTTAAGACCCTTATCTACACAGTATGCAAAACTTTCTTTACAAATAAAAAAGCAACAATTTTCATGCATTCTATATTGATGTTAATAACAGCAGTTTCATCTTCTCCGTATAAAACAAAGGGAAAGGGATTGCTTGAAAATGGTTGTTTGGTACCATTTTTCTTGAAATTTTGTACAGTATCTAAAATTAATATGTAGTTAGAGTAAATAAGCTGGACAAATTTGAAAAATATTTCTAAATGTTTGGAATATAATTCGCAGTCAAAGCGAAGGGGGAAGGGAGGGACTTTTTTGGGTGGGACACCTCTTTTTTCGGTAGAGAACCAGCAAGACGACCAATGAAGTTTTTTTACGTGCTTACATCCACTTCTATCGTCAGGTGACAGAATTTGGAGGACAGTGAAAATAAGTGACTTTTCTTATTTTAATCACATATCACGATCGTGTACAACAGCTACACAATCTATGGTTATTTTGTGTGACAAACGTTAACGTTTTCTGTTAAGAATAGATGTTGCTATTATCACATTGCATTAAAATATCTCTAAAATCTCCAGATGAATGTAATTGATCTCAGTTATAGCTTACGATGTACATACTTGAAGATGTCAAGGAATAAAACTTGCTAAACGCAAGCATTCATGATACGGTGTGATACTTATTGATACGATTTTGATGTTTACACACTATTTCATCCGCTGTCTCACTAGATGAAACATAATAATTTTAAATGTTATTGGTTTATTACTGATTTTTATACCATTAGTTTCCTTTCGANGATGTCAAGGAATAAAACTTGCTAAACGCAAGCATTCATGATACGGTGTGATACTTATTGATACGATTTTGATGTTTACACACTATTTTATCCGCTGTCTCACTAGATGAAACATAATAATTTTAAATGTTATTGGTTTATTACTGATTTTTATACCATTAGTTTCCTTTTGTTATCTGTTGGAGCTGCCACACTGCCAGCGCCAGTTATAGTACTCGAGGTGGCTTTGGCACTGCTCATCGCACCCGCCGTCCACAATCGACTGGTGCTAGTAGAGGACCTTGGATGGAAAACAAGACGCGTTACGTGGAGCCGGGTGGGGCAAAGTGGCTGAGTATAATTCGTCATGTTGCGCATATGAGCATTGACAATTTCTTGTTACAGAGACATCAATTGAAAAGATAATTCCTTTCATGAAAATAGCTGGTTATTAACCTGCTCGCTGGAGGGAAAACGCATCCTTCGTACGATTGGTACAAATCGTGACATGGAAGAATGGTTCACCTATGGGGGGACACTATGANTATAATTCGTCATGTTGCGCATATGAGCATTGACAATTTCTTGTTACAGAGACATCAATTGAAAAGATAATTCCTTTCATGAAAATAGATGGATATTAACCTGCTCGCTGGAGGGAAAACGCATCCTTCGTATGATTGGTACAAATCGTGACATGGAAGAATGGTTCACCTATGGGGGGACACTATGGATAATTCATATCGAACCCTATTGAATGACTCGTGTTTTTGTGTTTCGACAGGTATTTCGCGGGGTGGTTGACATGATTTCCAAAATAAAATAAAATAAAATAGTATGTTTTTAAAGATGACCATTTTGTTGATATCTTGGACAAGAATAAAAAAGGAAACCGAATCGGAAAATTTTGCACGCTATCCGCAAACATACGCTCTGGANGGAAGAATGGTTCACCTATGGGGGGACACTATGGATAATTCATATCGAACCCTATTGAATGACTCGTGTTTTTGTGTTTCGACAGGTATTTCGCGGGGTGGTTGACATGATTTCCAAAATAAAATAAAATAAAATAGTATGTTTTAAAGATGACCATTTTGTTGATATCTTGGACAAGAATAAAAAAGGAAACCGAATCGGAAAATTTTGCACGCTATGCGCAAACCTACGCTCTGGTCTGCAAAAGGATAATTAATTTTTATCTTGGCTTTGTTAGTATTTTCTTCTCACATTTAGCTCACTTTCACATTATTTCTGAAAGAGCAAGTTCATACACTGTATCATATTCACCGATAGGATTTTCAGAATTTTTCAGTCTCAATTTACTCATTGTCGACTTGAATGATGAAGTCATTTGAAAAGAAAAAAAATAGGGTAAACGGTCCGGTGTTCGACATTCTAATCTGATTTATTTACTCATATTTTCTATCTATCTACCGCGACAGGATTTATAAACTAATTTACAATTGTCCCAAACATTAGTGGCGGAGAGATTCNTATCATATTCACCGATAGGATTTTCAGAATTTTTCAGTCTCAATTTACTCATTGTCGACTTGAATGATGAAGTCATTTGAAAAGAAAACAAAATAGGGTAAACGGTCCGGTGTTCGACATTCTAATCTGATATATTTACTCATATTTTCCATCTATCTAGCGCGACAGGATTTATAAACTAATTTACAATTGTCCCAAACATTAGTGGCGGAGAGATATTCTCTGCAATTTGATTTCTTATCATAATTTTAAATTTTGTGTTTTCTAAAAACAATATCCAAGTTATCCAAAGGTTTTGAGACGACTATATTTACTTCACCATTATGAATACTCATTACATGAATTTGGGTATTCAGTTATTGAATCTCAGAAAGTTTTGACACCTTCACCTACGATAAAACTACGCGTCTTAATTAATAAGTGAATTCTCATTAAGGGAGGTAAGGAAGAGAAATAAAATGTTTTAGTAACCGACACTGCCTAAGTCGACAGTCGACAATTACCTGTCACTACTTTACCAAAAACAATACCAGTAGCAAAATTTCAAAGTATGGAAAGCTGTCAACCTTGAAACAAATAAAAATTGAGGATAAATCAGTAGTCGACATGGTCTCTGAAAATAGTACAAGGGAAAATGCTGTCTAATATTCGACATTTTCTCTTTGAGTAACCACAGAAATCCGACAACACAGCACAAANACGATAAAACTACGCGTCTTAATTAATAAGTGAATTCTCATTAAGGGAGGTAAGGAAGAGAAATAAAATGTTTTAGTAACCGACACTGCCTAAGTCGACAGTCGACAATTACCTGTCACTACTTTACCAAAAACAATACCTGTAGCAAAATTTCAAAGTATGGAAAGCTGTCAACCTTGAAACAAATAAAAATTGGGGATAAATCAGTAGTCGACATGGTCTCTGAATTTAGTACAAGGGAAAATGCTGTCTAATATTCGACATTTTCTCTTTGAGTAACCACAGAAATCCGACAACACAGCACAAATTCGTTAGAAAAACAAACTAATTATGACAATGAAATAAGAACCTTCATGATCGATAATATATATTTTGACAATAAATCAAAGCTAGTCTTAACAGCAAACACATTGTCTTTCAGTCATTCAAATCACCAAGTCTGCTGACTGCAAGATGACTCTTTCATTTCCACCATTAATGACGTAGTTCAACATTATATAGCTCTTAAATATGGCTCATGATAACCGTCGCGGAAATGTTCCAGGAAACATTACTTCCTGAAGAGTCTGTCAAGCCAGTTATTCAGTCAAGCATTGGTACATTTATCCTAATGACGTAGACCAAAGAAACTTCATTTGATCGAATATTCCTAGAAAACTCGAAATATTGGATAGGAACCAAAAGGTTTTATAAACATACATCTTCTAAATAACATAACTTTCACTTCCAAATAAAATATTTATCCAAAATAAAAGAGGATCAAAGTTTTAAGATAAATTCACACAGAACGAGCCTTAGTTTAAAATCTTCAGTGATCTTCTTTGTTCATTTTAGGGGGTCGCAGATGGTTGTATCTTTAAATATCCCTCTGATCTCCACTATATTATTATTAAAACAAAATTAAAAGTCGGCATTTTTAATGAGACTATTTGTAATAATCAAAATATGGAACTAGTACATAGTCTTCTTTATGCATATATTTTATATTGTTTACATATTGTGTTATTTCGACTAAAACACATGCAAAATTCCAAAACTGTAGTAACATCCCGAACATATACTCTGTCTAGTCTTTTTCAGAGTTTTCATTGAGGGTAGATTTTTTAAAACAAATTATTCTGAAGTCACATTTTCGCGAAATTGGAATCTTAGCTAGTGTGGTCATGAAATTAAAAGAACAATAGATTTTTCTTTACCATCAATATTTTCTACCGGAGAATTATAAAGAAAAAAAGTATTAATTTAACCAATCACTGACCTACGAAATTAATTGGATTGTACTTTTATGAACATTTCGCACGACAAGCTTTTTGAAGACAAATAATTTAACATAAAATATTAAATCATTTTCAGCGATAAAGGTAGTAATTACGTTAATTTCTATTAGGATCTACTTATATGAAATATGAACAGGGGTATTAGCATTTGGCATTGCATTACCTTAATAAAAAACTTAAATTATTTTATTCGTTTTAGTACATGGTTTAAATAAAATCTTGTTTTAATTTTTTTTAATTTAATATATTATAATTTTCAGTATTAGAATTTGTTTATTT
This sequence comes from Laupala kohalensis, assembly GCA_002313205.1. Taxonomy (NCBI): domain Eukaryota; kingdom Metazoa; phylum Arthropoda; class Insecta; order Orthoptera; family Trigonidiidae; genus Laupala; species Laupala kohalensis. Next base: position 18,775 of record NNCF01128657.1, on the reverse strand, counting down.
ATTTGTCGTAATAATTAATCTTGCTTGTTCACATATTCACAATACTAAATATAATTTTTAAGTNTTTTCTTTACCATCAATATTTTCTACCGGAGAATTATAAAGAAAAAAAGTATTAATTTAACCAATCACTGACCTACGAAATTAATTGGTTTGTACTTTTACGAACTTTTCGCACGACAAGCTTTTTGAAGACAAATAATTTAACATAAAATATTAAATCATTTTCAGCGATAAAGGTAGTAATTACGTTAATTTCTATTAGGATCTACTTATATGAAATATGAACAGGGGTATTAGCATTTGGCATTGCATTACCTTAATAAAAAACTTAAATTATTTTATTCGTTTTAGTACATGGTTTAAATAAAATCTTGTTTTAATTTTTTTAAATTTAATATATTATACTTTTCAGTATTAGAATTTGTTTATTTATTTGTTGTAATAATTAATCTTGCTTGTTCACATATTCACAATACTAAATATAATTTTTAAGCGCAATCTTCTATTTCATATTAATAAATAACATTAATTTAGTAGTTGCCCGTGTTACATTCCGATAGCATACACATCTTTTGAGAAGCGATCGCAGTGATTACATAAGAAGTTCCTTCGTTTTTCGCTATGATAAGATAAGAAAATGCGTAGTTTATGCAATTTATAACACTAATTTGAATGAAGAGACGGATTGCATTACATGGGACACTTCCCAGAAATAATCTCAAAATAAAGTCGTAATTTACAAACTTGAAAAAAAAATTGAATTAGACATAATATTGCATTGTCATCGGGTTGGAAAACTTATTAACCCCACCTTGTACAATACTTAAAAAATAATTGTCAGTGAATAAACAATAATTTACAGGGACAGTAATAGCTTGAACATGCAATGATTTGAAAGTAAGTGGTTGAATAAGTGAACGTTAAGTGTTACTGGTAATAGTGAGTTACAGTTGTATATTTGTTACAGTATTTTAACTGGAATTTTCCATTAATGCATTAATATTTTTGTCATGCAGGAATTCTCAAGAACACAAAGGACGAAGTATTTGGAAACATTAAACTTTAAAAATAATAGAATGATACTACAGTGAGTTACTTACCTTTAGTGAGACCAATATTCCCTCTTCTTCCAAGAAGGTATCAGACCCCGAAACCAGAAAGTAAAAATGTTGATATTTCAATATATTTCTTACAGTTCCATACATGATCCGGGATAGGAAAATATTTGAAATTATGTTCAATCCCGGTTTGAAAATGTACTATGAATATATTGATAATGGTAATTATTTAAATAATTTCATATTATTGAATAAAATTTATTGTTAAAGCATGAATTTACGATGATAGTTAATTTATATGATGAATAATATGTAAAGTACATTTACATTCAAATAATTTCATCACAGGTTCACATATCATCACATTGCGCCAAACAAATCTTCGGAATAGAATCTTAATTTCGAACTACTATCGAAAACATTTCTAAAATGATACAGGTATGTAGAAATGAACTATTTATTGACTCATAGTATTTGATGAACTTTTAATATTTAATAAAAAATTTCAACAACAGCAACTAAATTTTCAATAACAGCAAAAGTTTCGCCTCCTTTCTGAGTCAACAATCCAGGATACTTTGAAATTACATTTCTAACAGCAATTCCAAGTGCTCTTCATCAGTTGCTTTTCTGGTCCTATTCTAATTTGTATACGTTTTCCTAAAAGGTAAACCTGCGTGAAAGCCATGAATTTGTGACAGATTTCTGCATAAGAATCAAATGTCCTTGACGCAGAGTGTGCCTGAAGCACCTGGCAACCAATTGGGACAGGTGCTACTAAGTTAAGAGAGAGTTCAAGAAGCGTCTTACCACGCCCTCTGCGGTGGCTGCAAATCATACATTTGGACACTGCGCAGGAGTCTATATGCAAATGAAGATCGAGACTCCTTCTACAAATCAACCTTGAAAATATTGAATACTTTCTCTGACCCCATCTAAGAATTATGAATCTACAAGAAAAAAATACGTGCACCAAACCATAATGGCTGTTCGAATTATTAAAATGTATTGAAAAGTAGTGGTTTTTCAGATTTCAATCATATTACAGTCTATGCATTCTTTAGGTATGTTAAAGTATTGGCCCGTTCTAAGACGTGTCAGACCAGCATAATTTTATATGCTGTTAATATATTATTTGTATTTAATACTCTAATTGTATTCACTATTCTAACGAAACTCTCTCTTTGAAAAGTTGAAATTTCGAATTTTCGACATTTATAGATACATATTTCTTCCGTGTAACCTACACGTGGAGAAGATAACTTTCGGTGAGGTGAAAATGACGACGAGCCGGGAATCGAACTTGGAACTCCTGCTTTGATCGCAGTGGTATTAACCACTACACCACCCGTTTGCCATTATCAATTNTCTACAAGAAAAAAATACGTGCACCAAACCATAATGGCTGTTCGAATTATTAAAATGTATTGAAAAGTAGTGGTTTTTCAGATTTCAAACATATTACGGTCTATGCATTCTTTAGGTATGTTAATGTTTTGGCCCGTTCTAAGACGTGTGAGACCAGCATAATTTTTACAGATACAAGCATGAACCGCTATTCCATAACTGCATATCTTGTTCCTCCGTCTACATAAGTTTATAGATGGTAAATATCAGTTTAAGTTCATAACAACTATTCCTCAAACTACACAGTATCCATCTTTCATTATTAGTTTCGCAAGGCGATAAAATTGATTAGAAGTTCATTTTCTACAATGTTATGTTTTACAATCGCCTTTCTTAAGAGATCATAATTTATAATGAAATGTTTGAAATTTGTAGGTACAGAAAAATATATCGTTTTTTACATGATACCATAATTAAGTAAAACTTGTTTTATATCATATCCTACAATTTTATATGCTGTTAATATATTATTTGTATTTAATACTCTTAAATGTATTCACTATTCTAACGAAACTCTCTCTTTGAAAAGTTGAAATTTCGAATTTTCGACATTTATATATACATATTTCTTCCGTGTAACCTACACGTGGAGAAGATAACTTTCGGTGAGGTGAAAATGACGACGAGCCGGGAATCGAACCCGGAACTCCTGCTTTGATCGCAGGGGTGTTAACCAGTACACTATCCGTTTGCCTTTATCAATAACGTACTCTTATTATTATTTAAAAACTATACATTATTTATTATGTGAACTATATACGGTTCAGTAGTCACAACGGGACTATTATTTCTCTATGTAATTATTTGGATGCTTTCATTGATTTGGTAGGATAACCCGGAACGCCATTAATAAAACTATCCCATTTTATTAAATAACGTAAGAAGTATTCAGCTGTATCTTCAAAAATCAATCAATGAATGACAAATTTATATTCTTTTATGGCATCACTAACGAAAAAAAAAATTAAAGAGAGATAAAAGTTACTTTTGTTAGAAAATAATACAAAATGATTTGAAAGTAAGTGGTTGAATATAAAAATTATTTGAGCACGCCACAAGAAATTCGACTAAAAGGAGAAATTGTGAGGTACTATTTCCATACAGTAATTTTAGAATAAAAATTAGTCGTAACACTGTTATTTTCCATTAATTATCAGTGTAAGTTTAATATAATAATTTAATAATTGTTTCAATATTCCTAATATGGTTTTTTATTTATGAATTTGTTACTTAAATTAAACTAAATGCCACGCATTATGTATGGTTTCTGAAAAATCGAAGAAAAATATGGTGTCACAAATTTTCAATTATATTAGAATTCTGTATCTATTTGATTTTAACTAAGAATTTTTATTTCTATATAAAATCAATTTCATAGTAATATTTGTGGAGAATGTGGGCCCACTGAAAGGGTACAAATATTTTGGAATTAAAATTGTATCAGTCATTGCATTTCCCAGAGATAGCTTCATAACGATACTTAGTTTTGTGATGGGTTCACATTATTGTGAATTGTTGAGTAGATTCTGAGCGTTGCTTAGGTACGCTAGCACCTATTCTTTACTAGTGCCCACCGCTCTTCGCCTGGAAGAAGAATTACACGTTTAAAGAATAATTATGAAGCAAATGCAAAATATCCAACTAGGTATAACATTCGTGGTACATAGATTACGATCAATTCATCATGTTGATACCTTAACATGTACTTCTTAATTACAGGCTTCTGGAATGAAAATCACGAGAGCTAAGAACCAACAAGAGGATGCAAAGGAACTAACAATCCAACCTCGCACAGAAAATTCATTTTGGTGAGTCATTGAAAGATATTTAATTTTCATTTAATAAACATGTTTCCTTATAATAATAAAAATAATAAAATTTTAGCGGGGCTATAGGTTGAAGATTTCACTACTTCCGATTTTTAAAGTTGTTTTAAGTCAACAAATACTTCTTAATATTATTATTTATCTTTCGTTCATAAGATATCAATTGAAAACCAAACCAATTCTTAAAAATGTAGCAATCAAAGTTATATTTGTTATTTATTTTAAAATTATTTTAGATCTTCACATTTACACTCTTTATGGAACTAGTGGAGGTTCTATGATTGTGCTAGAACCCCCCTTCCGCCATTTGACCTGAATTCTCAACAGATAAAGGAATACTTTGTAAAAGTGTTACTAGGTATTTCGCACACTAAATTTAAATGTTATAGGCAAACGTAATACAAATTTGTATTATAATTTCTGCGTATTATAAATTTGTATTATAATTACATGCACTGGTGGAGCTAATCGTAACACTAGACATGTTCCATGCAGGCAAAACTCTGCAATACTTGCATANATATATATACACGTGTGTGTGTGTGTGCGAATTTTCATTGATCCCTGTTGACAGATTTCACTATTTTCCGTTTTTCTCGCTTGATTTGCATTTCAGTTAATATTAGGAGATAGAAGAAGATAAAATATAATGATTTTTTCCTTGTACATTTATCTTTCCAATTTCCCTTATATTACTGATAATCATCGGTTTTATATCTCTTTTTGTTTTTCTCTTGAGAAATACAGAATTTTTTATCACATATTATTCCTGTCCCCATATCGAGTACCTTTTGTTGAATAGAATAGCAAATGAGATCGTAGCTGGTTTGGGTAGAGAGCAGACCGATTTTCTCAAAGTAGCATGTGAGGTTAGGCTTTATTATTGTTGTTATTTACATGTTGTAGATTATACAAGCCAGTGAAATGTATGACATTTTCCTTGTTAATAGCGAAGAGAATAACATTAACATAATATATTGATTTGTGTCTGAATTGTTTACAAGATGTGCTGTGTTGGAAATAGTGTGTAAAATCACTATTTTTGCCGTATTGAGATTCCAACTAATATTACAAGTTGTAAGTGGTTAGGAAACAACATTCGTAACGAGACACTACATACTGTTTTTAAATACTGAAATCAATGATTGGTTTCAAAATAAGACAAGGAGAAACATCAACATACTATTTTCCAAATAAGATACATCAAGTTTTCGATTCAAAAGAAGACACATCCAAAATAAAGAACTCTTTTACAATGTTTTAAATATGATTAGAAATTTGGTACTTTTATTAAACCTTGTCCGCTTCCTATTACGATTACAAAGAGAAAATATTTCTTTTTTTATAGACAGAGGACTAATTTAGTTTCTTCCTTTTTTTTGAAAGATTTTGTCAAAGGTGTCGTGTTTTGATTCTAGACAACTCAAATATAAGTAATAATACTGATGATTATATGACTGCCATAATGTATCTCTGAACTTATGTTTGCAGACTGTATTATGTAACGACTGACATGAGTGAGAATATTTCATTCAGAATTAATTGTGAGAGAGTATTTAAAGACGTCGTTCTCAAAAATAGTTCAGTTCAGTTAGAATTTCCTTTTCACAAAGTTATTTATTTGGAGTGAAAATGATGGTAGTTTCATTGAAATAGTTATTGTATTATGTATTTTGTGTGTGTGTTACCAGGTCTCTTCTGACACATGAATTATAAATTAATAAAATAAGCTAAAGTACATAGTTCAGCTTGTACTACATGTATATGGACTTTTTAATATAGAAGTTGTGTTTGCGTTGATAACAGTGGAGTGTATATATTCCTGATTCACATTGCGACATTGTGATATTTGATACAGCGGATTTTCAAAATAGTTAGTCAGTATAGGTTTTGAAATAAAATACTATTTCCTCAGATGCTGCTAAAATTTCTATACAAAATTAGATTGAAAATATTGACATGATTCTCATCTACAATCTTATTTGAATATAAATTTACAAGCATGTTTGACGTTTTGAAAACTGCTTACTGCCTTCATCAGTACATAAACAAAACAGTACTACAACTACCTGTTGATGATAGAAATCAGCTGTTAAAAAGTTGTGAGCTTTCGTTAAATATAATCAACTTACGAAGTGGTGATAAATATTTCAATTTTAATAGAATTTTTAGAGTTATTTTTTCACATGTCATTTGTTACATTAAGGTATTTTGGCCATTGACAATAACAAAATTAGCTAATTTATTTAATTTATACTTGCAGTAAATTTATAAATATTATTATTTTGATGTATTGTGGAATCATACCTCGAAACATTACATTATAACTAGCAACATGAAAGAGTGGTCGTGTAAACCTCTTCCCTGTAATATGTGAACATTAATTTTCTACAGAACAAGTATTTTACAATGTATTATTTTTCAGCCGCTATTTGATAATACATCTTTATTTTTTAATGGAAGTCTCAGAGCCATAGCGATTCATATATTGGACCAGTAAGATTTTGTTTATATTATAAAAGTTTTGATTTTAAGGAATATTATTTTCTCATTTGTTGTTGTTTTGCATAAGTTTTACTGGAGAAATGGGAAGATAAAATTACTCAAATATTTGTAGAATGCATGAAAGATTAACATTTGAGAAGCTTTAATTGTGAAAGTGGTAGTTCATTGAGATTGTTGCAATATAGAATATAATCTATATGGATTTTATAAATTTATAACTATGGTATATAACGCTCTTTTCATGATAATACTACATATGGAACTAGTGGTGCAAAACCATTGCACATATTTTCTCATGTACGTTTTTCCATTTGCAGCATAGAGTGACAAAAATATTGTAAAAGTGTCATGAAAATGTAATTTCGTTGTAGACAGAAATTGATGTATTTTCAAATCTGCAGTGTGTTTGCCGCCTTCCTATGTATTTTATCATTATCATATCTTTCATTTCAGTGTTTGAAAAGTTAATTCTACGCTTGCTTGGTCCATTTACACTGCTAAATATTATCGAAGCTTCTTGAAACAGTAAACTAATGTGTAAGTGTAGCAAACAGAAATTATTTTATTGCGTCTATACCAAACTCAAAAGCGAAATACCGCTAATGCGGATATAATGCATACTAATTGTACTTTGTACAGAAAATTTAAGCAAAATCGTTGGAGCCGTTCTTGAGAAATATTCGAAAGAGTACTTTGACCTTCATGTGAAACCCTTCGTTTGAAAGTAAAAAAAGAATACGTGCATCGACAACAAGTAAATTCTATCGTAAATACGAAATATGAATTAAATATGTTCACCCGTTTACTCAGGAAATATTCATATACTTCTAACAGACTTGGAATTATCATTTTCCAAGTTGCAAGTATTTGTCACGAGTTGTCTCAAACTTGCGATTTTAACGATAGTGATATAAGATATTCAGGTCGCAAGTATACGTGCTCGCATCTATAAAGATTTCCTGTGATGCGCGATGCAAGTTTTTTAAATTTATTTTCGATATAACTTAGTACTTTCTTAATGTAATTGTGTTGTTAGATGATTATAAATCTAAAATTCTCACAATAATTCGCATCAGAGGCTGTGGCGAATCCAGGGCGATCGCCCCCCCCCCACCAGGTATTTGACTTTGTACCATACAGAAAAGATGGCGTTAAACTTGTTAAATTTTTTTTTTCATTTGATATACAAACTGTTCACAAACATTCCTCTATACAATATTAAATTTGGGTTAAATCAAAGTGCATTTTTAAAGTAGAGTTGTGTGGAGAAATGCCTAATAGTGGTATCCGGCAGGCTCTCAGAGAAGATGAGATGTCAAGATTTGTAAGCAGGGTACACGTGCTGCGGAAGCTTCGTTGATATTTGATCGCTATTATTAGGTGAGGGAGGAACCCGTATCGCAATTGCAACGGTAGCTCTCGGGATAGTAGTCAAGGGCTGCCGTTGACAGAGACGTTTCATTAGCCAGTGCACTGCATCCGAATTTGAGTGTGTGGTCTCTTTTGTGAACTTTGTTTTTTATTTCTTGTTTGTGACTTCTCTGCAATTTTTAAACATGAACAGTGAGAAGGTCAGTATACGTTTAAAATATTAATAGAACCCGAAAGTTTAGAAAAACGCTTGAAAAAGGTAGGCAAATGTGTTATAATTAAAGCGAAAAATGACATTACATGTTAAGCTAACAGCCAGTTTGTTCGATGGAGGCAATTATCCGGCATTAAAATTTATTGAACTACCAGATTTTTCCACGGCGCTCCGCGACGCGTTTATTTCCAATAATCGAAGTACTGTAAGACTTCTACACAATTTAATTTTATGAAATTAGGTACTCGTTAATTAATTAATTAATTCATACATTTACTTTTTAATCACTCTTGATAAAAAAAAGTTATTACTCTTCATACTTGTTACTATTTCACGAATTTTTGTTACATTTACTATCTGATTTAAACATTTAAATATAAAAAAACATACAAAAGTAATCTTGAATATTTAGGGAAAATTTCATGTAAAAATGTGTATGCTCCGCAATCCAAAACTCATACAATTCTATACTCCAGAATAAGATATCGAACAAAACGTGCCAACGTTCACATGTGACCACAACACATGAACTTTTGATGCGTTTCAAAACATGGTCAAGATATTTAGTATTCAATAAGAATGATTTAATATCATATAATCCAAACATCTCCACGGTACCTTGGTTTGCTTTTCATCAGCTTCGAACATCCATACCCATCTCGAGCAACAATTGTTTTTAGACAGTTTGAAAGATCAAAGCATATTCTTAATTTATAAATATCCATCAAGAAAATGTTTTTAAACAAAAATAAGAAACATTTTTCAAACTCAGTAAATTTTACGAATAAAATAATACCCCACATACCATAGAAAATACAGTCAAGAGATTCTTCAATTTTTTTCGATCGCATCAAGAAAATTATTTTCGAATTCCAAATAATATTTCTTCGAAAAGGTCAACCTACCGTAAATGTGTTTCAAGTAAAGATGAAAAGATCATTTTTATAAGTGTAATTTGACTTAAATTGAAATGCTATATGATTTACTTGGTAATTGTGGAGCTTTAGCAACATTATAAAAGCATGATAAATTAAAAGTCGTTTCTATGTTGCTCATTTTTTTATTATTGGTATTAGAAAGCTTTTTCGGCTGCATAGCAACCATCGTCAGTAACATACACTGGAAAATATAAATGTACATAAGATGACAATAATAAAATAATAAAAAAAAAAAAAAAATAAAACATATAAAAATAGATACATAATATGAAAGTATATAATATTTGGGTGAAACAGTATCGAAAGAAGTGTATTTTTGGTTGTTGTTGAAATAAAGAAAGGAAAGAACAATGAAAAATGAATAAAAGAAAAGAAAACAATTACAGAGTGAGCAAGCCGACAAAATTACGTACCTGAGTGTTGAGGAATATTTTTGGCGAATGCGCAGAGTACGCCGAACGGAGGTCATTATATGGTAAGTGATTGGGAGTTGCGTGGTGGGTAGGGGGAAAAAGGGGCTGTCGGAGTTTTCCAGGAACTGGCGGCAGAAGACGGAAAGAATTTCCAAGGGTTTTAACTGCTGGGAATGGGGTGCAGTGTCCTGAAGAGTTGGGGGTGAGGGGGAAGGAATTTGAAGGCTAGTTTCATGAGAGGGGAATGAAATTCAGGGATTTGTTCATTTAATAGGGAAATGTTGTTGTTTTTTAGAATACTATGGATGTGTAAAATTTCTAATTTGATCCGGGGCCAAAATCTATTTTCTACTTCTAAAATATAAAAATCATTTTCAATGTCAACTCACACACATTTAACATTGAAAAGGATTTTTATATTTTATGGAAAATTATGGAACGTGACTAAAATTCGTTCCCATTTGTTTTCGAGACGCTTTTGAAGAGCAAATGCTTTATGATTTGTCAGTCAGAAACTTGGACTGTCGAATGACGAAGAAGATGGAACCAATGAAGGCAATTTCCGCGAGCTTCCTAGATTTCGTGTTCAATCAGAAGACAGTATCCTCGAAGAACACCTGAAAACTTCATCATCACGGGCAACTTATGTTAGCCAGTCCACGCAAAGGATATAATACAGTGTTATGGTGATGAAATACAGGACATTGTAAAGCAGAGAATTTTTTCAAGCTAAATATTTTAGTGTAATCTTTGACGGAACAACGGATGTTTCCCATTCATCACAAATGTACCTTACAATTCGTTACGTCCATTGTTCTACAGTGAGAGAGGATTTTATTGAATTAATTGATGTGCGTGTCTATGTCCTTCGGAAAGAAGAAATGCAGAATGATAAACAAATTCAGAAGTTGGAAAATGAAGAAATAGTGTTAGGGCAAGTTGTGTTACAAGCACTTGAGGACTTATCTTTGGACGTAAGTAAGTGTGTTGGGATAGGTACAAATGGCTGCAGTGTCATGATATCAGAAGCAAAAGGATCTGTCCAACAAATCCAAGCTAAAGCAAAATATGCTGTTAGATCACCATGCTTCAATCACAGTTTAAATTTATCTCAATCAAAATCATTAAAAGTGCAAGCTGTAAGGACCATCACTGGCGACATCAGTGAAACTGTGCCATTCTTCACAGCTTCGTCTAAAAGGATCCGAGCTCTGAAACATCATGTTGGGGACAGTTGACAGGTGTATGCGAAACGAGATGGGTTGAACGTCAAACATCGTTCCTGCACTTTAAAATGAAATTTCCAGAAATTGTATGCCCCTTAGAATCCGTGTCGCAATGGCAAGAGCTTGAAGCTGCCTCAAAAACCAAAAGCTTGATATCTGCCTGGAGCATAAGCCGTACCCCAAAAACACTCTGGAAGCTATGGGAGTGGAAGGTATCTTTATTTTAATAATTAAAAGATTTTAAATTGGAGGACCACATGGATTACCATTATTTTATATCAAAACAAACAATAATACTCGACATACAAATATTAATTGTTTTACAAAGAAATGACAAAAATACGTTCCCTAATAATCTCACCAAAACTCGAACCCAAACACACAAGAAATCAATGGACATACACATAAAATTCACACAGGATTCATGATTATGTACGACAAGGTTCAGTTAAATGTTATTGAATTCTTCAATGAAGGCATGTTAAATAGGTTATGAAAGATCATTCTGTTCGTTAGATTTTTACTGGCAGTAAAAGGTATGTGAGCTCATAGTTAGGTTCATGTAGCGTTCACCGATGCTCAGTTGGCGAACAGCGACCTAGGCAGTTGGAAGATGCAGGAGGCATCGACGGTTTGTGGATCCATCAATAGTATTTAAAGTTTATATGATCACATTGTTTCCATGATCATAATAAATCCATATTCACGACAGTTCCAGATGATCACATCACGTGGTTGAAGGAAATGTATTATTTTGCCTCACGCACAATACGCTTCACAAAATGTTCATGGACGTAGTTATGGCCCGATGTTGACTCGACTAAGTCTGAAGAGAGAGTGAATGCTTGAGGTAGTGGGTAGGATGTCTTCCCTGTTAACTCAAGGGAAAATACTCCCGCACAAATACATTATTATTGAATTTTTCGTGTGCAAATTATATAATTTGATACAAATTAAATACTTGATTCAATGTTACATTTATATTAGAAAACTGATATTCAGAATTTATGTGGCGATTTTCCATGTAATGAATAAGTAATTATGTACATTTTATCATAATGAAATGTCTGGGTGATAAGAGAGCTCTCTAGTGGCAGATTGACATGGTAAAACCTTTTAGATCTATTGTAGGTATTAGATAATATTATTAGCTTCTGGTGGAAATGCACCACTGCCCTTCTCAGCAGTTCGTTTATTGTTACTTTAGTGTGTATGTGTGATGTATTTTCCCTGACTAATCCCTTTAGCAAATTTCGACCACCATCGACTTGAAACACGCACTTATTCACCTTAACAATGTCATATTGATATTGTCTAAAAAGCGTAAAACATCGGAAGAGGAATTTAGAAGAGGTTAAAGTATTGTTCCAGGAAGCAAGAACCGTTGCTGAAAGAGCTGAAACAGACATAGTTATACCAAGGGTATCTAAGAACAGAAAAATCGGGCGAACTGTTCGAAACAGGACTCAGAAACCTACTTCAGACTGTCAGTGAATACACCAATCTTAGAGTCCGTAGTAGAAGACTTGAAGTGTCGGTTTCCAGAGGGGACCTTGAATCTGTATGTTCCGGAGCGACGTACAAATGATTGGGAAATCCTCTGGCGGATGCCATGGAACACAACAGATTTATGAAGACGGAGGACCAGCTTCCAACGAAGCAATTTGAGGGATGTAAAATAAGGAAAAGACCAAAAATAACCCTCATAAATTTAATGAATTGAATTTCGTCCCAACATTGTATGTGATAAATGAAATAAACATTGAATTCACTCTTGACTTATTAAACTAAAAAATACATAAACTAGAAACAATTGAGCAATCAAAAATTGGATTAAGCAGAATGGTTAAATGCGAATCTAAGTATCACTAAATCAGTAATCTTTCTAGATAATTACACTATTGGCACGCCATTATCCATCGATTCACAGACTACTTGTGTATTTTAGTATTACATAGAATTACTGCTTGATAAAGTGAAATAAATATACAAGAGTCAACAAGACTTATGATTAGAGCGAAAATCCTTATGTTAATGGTGCATTTTGATCAACACAACATTGCGTATTTCATTGTTATATAGAAGTACTGTTTGATAAAGTGAAAGAAATATTCAAGAACCAAATGACTTATTATTAGTATGAAAGGTTCTTCATTTCGGGTGCATTTAATCAAGTGTTCAAGATCATGCCACTCTGTAATGTTTTATATTCTATTTTCCTTCTGAATTTGATACAATAAGTGGGGATTTGTGTCTCACTAAGAAAGAAAACTGTTCTGCTCTAGATTACACTGACGAGACCATTTAGAAAACTATTGAAATAACTGATAACAAAAGGATAACATGTAACCAATTATTGCGAAGCAGTTCTTGTTTCAATTCAATTTGAAAAAACTGATAACAAAGGGAACACATGTAACCAATTATTGCGGAGTAGTTCTTGTTCCAAGTCATGAACACCCACACATATTCAATACGTGGATTGTCTCCAAACACAGTACGTCAAGAACTTAAATGGTAATACTCAATCTTTGGAGTCCAGCTGGCGTTGTCTTCAGTCTGTAGTTCGCAGTCTGCACACGCTAGGTTTGCGGGCGCGAATTGAAGTATAGTGATAAGAAGCATACGCGCACACGAATGGAAATACAGAATGGGAGCAGATCCCGGTCGTGTGCGGCAACTTGTGAAAGTGCTCTTAAATGTAATTTAACAATACGACTTGATGTTACTCGCTCTATAATAAAATGAATAGAAAATTAAATAAAAATAACTAAGGAAAGACCGACTTTGAAGTCGGGTGGCTGCTAGAGCGAACAAGTATGTCCGTCTGAGTGGACGAGTGGTATACGATTGAGACTTATGCTAGGGTGAAGAAGATCAGGTGGGGTGCTGAAAAAGTGAAGGGATGCCCGTCTACTGACACTATCTTACGGCGGGCTAAGGAAGCTCAATGCTAATGCCTGCAAATTTGGGTAAATAGAAGACGCAGGAATTGGGCGCTGCCTAGTGAAAGGTGTCCCGTAGAACAAAGGCATGCCACCGTAGCCTGCACTTTTGGGTGTGAGAGGGTGCCAAACGTAGCCTCTCTGACAGGTGCTTAGGAGCAGGTACCCTCACTTGGGGCAAGCGTAATTGCCAACCGGGTTGAATTATGTGTGCCCAAACACTGTATAACTTACAGATTTGAATGTCAAACTTTAATTGTGAGCAACTCAAATTTCTCAAAAGAAGTAAGCTCTCGGTCGAAGCACTTTAGTGCATTTTTGGGGGTTTCGGAAGAGGAATATGAAAGTTTATTAAGAGGATTTGAATGACTAACCGGAAAGAACATGAAAACCTGCAGAAAGACTCTGACGAAGAGAGCGTGCAGGTAGCCTTGCCTTAAACTGCATTAGTTGCACTTGAGACGTGTAATGAAGATGTTCCCAAGTGTCAAGAATCTTCTTCGCGTTCTGTCACCGCTGCCTATTAGTGTAGCAGCGGCAGAGAGAAGCTTCCAGTCTCTTCGTAGGATTAAGACTTAGTTAAGGAGTCGAATGTGAGAGGATCGATTAACAGGACTGGCGTCGCTTCACGCGCGCAGAGACATTTTCATTGATTCAATGAATGTTCTCGATCGGTTCGCAAAGGGTGGAAAACGTAGGAAAGACTTTTTAGCGTAACATTATTGTAGTTGTATGCTAGGAGTAATTAAGTTTGAAATTTCATTTCATATAAATATTGAATGGAACATGTCCAGTTATGTTAGAAGAGCGTATAAAATGCTTAAAGTTTCGGATGCTAAAAATTTAATTTATTTTGTGTGTTTGTATAATTTTTATTTTGAAACTTTTTTAACTTAAGTTGTACCAGTCTATGCATTTGAATAATTATCTTGTATACGGTAAGCGAAAATAAATTATAAAATACAGAAGAAACTAAATATACAAATGTATTTTATTTTCACTACTGAACGGAAGAAGGTAGATGTTGGAATATTTTTGACAAAGTTTAGCCCCCCGCCCACCAAGATTACTTGCTGGATCCGCCCCTGATCACAGGAAATCTTCATAGATGTTGTGAGCACGTATACTTGCGACCTCAGTATCTAATATCACTACAGTCAGGTCGCAAGTTTGAGACAGCTCGTGACAAATACTTGCAACTTCGAAAATGATAATTCTAAGTCTGTTGGAAATATATGAATATTTTCATATTTATTGAGTTTCTTAATGAAAATGTTGAGTGGGTACAGGTTGTAAATGGCATTTTAGTGGAATTAGTTGAGACATGGGTGAAGGCTGTAAGTGGTGTTGTATTTGAATATGTATTTTGCAGCTTATGCATTTTGTTAAAGACGTTTAAATTTTTACCTATTTAATTTTTGATTACGAAAATGTTTTTATTAAAAACTAGACTGTTTATAACTTGAAGAATCAAAATATAGTTGCACGACTATTTTCCTTTAGATTTGTCAAGTCTTTATTTAATACATTTTTTAATTATTTCTCTATTAAATTAGAAACAACACATAGCACGAAATTTTGGAGTAAATTCATCTCAAATCTACTATATATTACATAATACCCAACCGTGCAAATATTTGACTATAGTATTTTCAAAAAAGTTTCTTTCGTGTAATCAAATAGCAGAATCATCAAGTCTCTTATGACCATTAAAATTGATATGAGGTTGAATACCTCAATTCAGTCGTACAAAAACTTTGTAAAGAACCAAATTAAAAATGTTTCCATTTTATTTTGTTGAGAATTTGAGGATGAATTTGATGAATTGATCAAAATTAAATTTCAAAATCTTACTAATCAAGATTATCATTAATTTTTTGCACCTACTGTTTTGGTTGATATTCATTAATAAGTGCTATACGGATATTTAGTTGTAACTTCCTCAAATTGTCTATTTCTTCTCAATTTGTATTCTCAGTTTTTAAGGTTGTTTTGATGTTATCAACGTTCGTTTAAAAATTAAATTAATAATGCTATTACAAAAATAGTAACACACAGCAATTTCGTATAAATTAGAAAAATATTCAATTTGCATTATAAATAATGAAATAAAACACAAACATTATACTATAAAGGAAATTTATTATAAAATTAAAATATGACATTCCGAGATTTCCTTCTTGATTATGATTAATTTTTGTTCAAAATTCAGGAGAACCAAGAATTATGTACTTGCAGTAAAATATCCTTCCATAATCATCAGGTGTATGTGAATAAAATTTTTTCAATTAAAATGCAGTTCAAAAAGTAAATGATAACCACTGAAAATTAATAAAATAAAATTATATTATAACATTTTGCAATTTAAAAAAAATACAGGAAACAACTCCATATGCTTGAATACTTCAAAAATGTGTCCAATATATGGATACATGAAGTAACCTTCCGCTTTTGTACATTTTTGGCACANGGATACATGAAGTAACCTTCCGCTTTTGTACATTTTCGGCACGAAATAGGGAGAAAACGAGGATTCAAAATGATTTTTTTTACCTTGAAACAAAAAGTAGGGCTTTTTGAGGCTCCTAAAATGATTTTAAAATTTAGGGTCATTTTAAGACATTTTAACTACGGGAAACCTAGTTTATTATATTGCTGAAATACATTATAAATAACTAATTCGTTTACGATAAATACAATAGAAAACGGTCTTATACATATTTCGTTGGTTATAAATTAAATAAATGGCTAGAATAATATTTAAAAATAAAGTTATGGGTTAAAATATTCTTTAAAATAAAAAAAAACAAGTCTTTTAATTGCGTTTATACCACTGTACGATGTCCTGTGCGCAGTTTGCTTCCTTGCATTAATGTGTATCAAGTAAATCGAAATGTTTTTTTTCTGTATGATCCCATTGAGATCTCAAGTTGAAATTTTGCAGAGATGGTGTAAATAAGGAGTAATAAGTATACTTTTTTTGAAAATTTTTACTCAAATTCTTTTGTATTAACTTTTAGAATTTTAAAATTCGAATTTAAATTTTAATACAAATTTATCGTCAAGGAACATGCTACTTTTATGTTTTAAATATTCCA
>NNCF01128656.1:89448-111076 GCA_002313205.1 Laupala kohalensis | reverse complement strand
CCCCCCCCCACCACTCACGATCCGCCACGCCACACTTTCAACATCCTCCACTTCAGAGCCACACCACGTGAAACTCTTACGAACTGCGGAAACTCTTACGCGGAATATCCTGTTCGATATCAAATGGGTTATCTGAGAAATTCCGCTACTATCTCTCTATTTCTCGGAACAGTTAAATATTTTACTAATACGTATTGTGTCATTGTTTTACGGTCAGTTTCCCTTACCAATATGTGGTCACCCTTTCCAAAATTTATGTCAGTCCCCTCCTCCACAAAATCTTTATTGAAGCCCTGTTCCACATTAACAATACTATATTACTAATTGCAGGAACACAAATATAAGAAATTTTTTATTTTATTACGTAATTAACCAATATTTACATTATTATTGTAGATGACTAGAATAATTTTTAATTGTTATGATTGAGTGCACCGATACATCACCCTGCTCAGTACTACAGGAAACTATCACTGGTACTAAAACTAGTTTCAGTTTAACATATTAATTTGACAAGTGTAAAATTATTCATTGTCTTCACGTGTGTTATATATTTTCCTCATCGAAATATTTTTGTTCCTTNTTAACATATTAATTTGACAAGTGTAAAATTATTCATTGTCTTCACGTGTGTTATATATTTTCCTCATCGAAATATTTTTGTTCCTTCTTGGACCCCAATCCGAGGTTCATGGACACCGTTGGCATGAAAACGACAGTACCATCCACGCGTGAGACCTGGTTAGACCATAAGAATTTAGATTTCAAGGAGTACGCATTAATTGAAAAGTTTTGCGAACTGAAGAAGTAAACAATACATTCACAGGATTTGTATGTCCAGGAAATTCTAACGTCAGTGACACGAAAAATTTACCCCGTTCTCTTGAGGATAAATCAGCTACGACCGGTGACCTCATCCGTGAATCATCGGACATATAGCATCACAACCTCAAACGTATGAAATCAGCAAAATAATAATAATAATAATAATAAGAGCACACATTTCGAATAACATAACTTAGGTTAATATTAATATTATTTCATATAAATTTTCTCTTTATCTAATATTAATGTATTTTTCTTGAAAAATTATCTACATTATGAGCCCCAAATATTTTTTAAATTTGCGAGCAATTATTTTAAATCTTTAAAAAAGTCCAATCTTCAATAATTTTTAGAAATAACTAAAACAAATAATATATTTGTAATAGCTCAAAAAACAATTTGCGAAAACAACAAATTTTCTTGGTTCTTGATGTTACAATTACATTTTGCAGTTCATTTGTTTTGAATTTTATTTGATCAAATAGCTTCATCTCACGACCCAGATACACATTAGATGCTTCATCCCAGTAAGCTCGCTGTGGGTTTCGCCCTACTGTTAGCTAATTGGGACTCCGCCTCATTCGGGCTCCAAGCGTAGTTATCTTCCAGTCACCGATAACGCTACGTTGTTAACGCTATCCAAGGTTTTTTTTATGAGGAAAACTCAAAGTGATTCCCTGTATTTCACGTGATCTAGAGGACAGGGAATAAATAAAATTATTATTGCGCACACATTTGTACACGATGAAACAATATTAATATAGTTTCAGAGTATTAAACACTATGTAAAGTACCACAATGTGAGTGACTTGCTGTTATATTAAAAATACGGAAAATTGATAATGTGTAATTTTTAATATTCGAATATAACATTTTACTATGTCGATTTCACATTATTCGCGTGTTCTTGCGAGGAAAGAATACTTTCGTGGCGAATCTGTGTAAAGAATTTTATTTCTGAGAGACGTAAAATGTTCGAAATCAGAAGAGAAATCTCTATATTGGTAACAAGAAACAATATTCATTCACGAAATCGCTGCTTTTCTCACGTTATCTCCTACGCGTGACAACACTCAGTTCGTTAGCTTATAAAATGCAGTGATATAACACGCTTCAATCGATTTTCGAATCAATATTTCGCTATCTCGACTATTCGATTATAAATCTATGTGGCATGCTGTTTTCTTCATTTTTTAATGCAATTACCATAGGAAATTAAACTAAAACATTTATTATAAGTTCATGATTGCAAAAAGATACTGTTTTCTTTTCTTTAAAGGAAGTCAAAACATAAATTTATCTTGAACACAATTTTATACAAAAAATATTACTAATGTTTTATGATTTAAAAAATCGTTCACGGCAGTGCATAAAAGAGGGCTTAAGTTATTCTTCTTCAGGATCCATTAAGTAGGTTTTGAGTAACCAAAATCTTACTGAGGCCTCGGCATCTTTCTGATCAAATTTAATACATAATATTCAGATTTCATGAACAAGGAAAAGTAATTAGTCGATTTTAACGTTGAATTGGCCTTTTCTATAACTTCGAAATGCAACATACATTTAAAAGATACTGTCTCATTTAACACTGTAAGACCTCCCCTCCGCACAGACACACATCGCCGAAAATAAATACTTTTGGGGAATTGACTTGAAAACTCTTTTTATTGTAGCGTGATATAAATTACCCAAATTTAACGGTATAGCTTTCACTTGTTTATAACCCAATCAGGAAAATTTCAGTTAAATGAATAACTTGAAGTGTTTCCCAATTTCTTAATCTTCAAATAAGTATCATTACGTTTGTATAACGTTCAGTTATCGAGTTGCTACGTCAATACTTGAGATTACTATTTCCAACCAAGGATCGAAACGTTGTACAATACACATTGTGAATGTTCTAAGGTCATATGATACATTTTTAACTTTAATTACTTAATTTTTTTTGTCTTACCTTCATAATTATAGTTTGGTCATAAAGAGTGTGGCTGATCGTTTACGCGCTTCGCAGATCGGAACTTCCTTGTCACTTGTTCCTCGTGACCTTCGTTACGCACTTAACCTTTGCTCTTCTCTTCTCCTGTCTGCAGCAATGCCTCTCACAAAGCGACCAACCATCGGATGCTGCAGACCAAGGTGCATACAATGGCAAGGTGGTCTCACTTTCGTGGCTGCTCGAAGCTGATGGCATCAAGACAGTCNTGCCTCTCACAAAGCGACCAACCATCGGATGCTGCAGACCAAGGTGCATACAATGGCAAGGTGGTCTCACTTTCGTGGCTGCTCGAAGTTGATGGCGTCAAGACAGTCACTCCGCCAGTATAAAGTACAAGAAAACGGGAATTTTGCCTATTGCAACTTGTCCAACTACTCTGATAACTTACGAAATATAGTACATCAAGAATATATAATTGTGCACATCGATTAAACAAGAATGAATCTTTTCAATCCTTGGAATTATTTAATGGTTTCTACATCAAAATAGTAATATAGTTTCAAAAGCAATATAGTAATTATTGGTTTAACCTTTGGATAATATTATGATCTTTTCACTAGACGAAGTTATAACAGAGATATACGTTTAACTTTTGCTTCTTGTTTTGATATCAAGAATTAAATAAATTGGCAAACAAACTTAAAGGTATCATCATTGTGCATTTCATTTAAATTGTCGATTTGTATCTGAAGCAAATAAGTATATCAGTGTTGAAATTGAGGTTAGTGTTGTATATGCAAATATAACAGTTTACTGATCTGGATTTAAATGTTTGATGTTATAAATGGTTTTCATGACATTTTTTTCCTATCTCACCTTAGAGAGCTATTTCTTTGAATATTTATATTACATATTTTTTCCGTGATGTTTTGCTTGATATCTTTGTTATTAATAATTGTTATGAGTTATGTTTAACATTTAGAGTAAAACGGAATACTGAATTAATAGGTTTAGAAGAATGTCCCAATTCTTATTAGTTATTTATAATGAAATATATATCCACTTTCATTTATTGTTTGAGTTATTATTCATTCATATGTAAAATTATATAATAAAACGGCAACCATAACCTATTGGACGATTTCTGAACTCAGTTCTTTTTTTTACAGAGCATTTGGAAAAAAAAATCTCTGAGAAAAAATTAAAATATATCAAGACTCCTTTCTGTTTAAAGAAGTGGTTAATTACACTAATTTACTTCATTTAACGCTAGTGCCCATTTACCCTCATGCATAAGGGATCTGCCTCGATGTCTTCACGTTTGCTCGAAATCGCTTGAGACCACCTTAATGTTGTAAGCACCCTGGCTGCGGACCTTCAACTTCACTTCTTTCCGGCGAATAACGCATTCTCACGTAACTCACGGATCCTGCTGTTTTTCAATCTTATGACTTAAAACTAATAGCTATTTTTTATACCGTAAGGCCTGCTCTTCTGCCACTCCACCAATATCTGAATAAGTTTACAAATTACAAAAAATAAATAAAAAAACAATATTACTCTGAAAATAACTGTATGCATTTGGACAATAAAATGCATGTACATAATAAATAATGCCCCTACATTTGCCTCAAGACTATTTGTTCCAAAGGCATAATACCACTTTTTCCGGTTATATCTCTGCTATTCGCCAACCCTATTAAAACGAATAATTTTGTGAGTTTTGCTCCAGAAATTGCTGGATGGAAATATGTGAAAATTTGTTTTAATGGGCATTTTGGCATATCAAACACAAAGAGCAATAATGTTTTTATATCCTGAACTCATTAACTTGTATTTGTTATTCAACTATTTTTTCGCGTAATGAAACAGTAGGACTGCAATCCACCGAAATGTTAGTAGAAAATTAAACACTATTATACTGATAATATTCTATAAAATACGTGTACATCGAAAATAATACTCCTAAATTTGTCGCAAAAGTGAGTCAAAAGAAAAATTTATATTACAAAAGTCCCTTCTTTTCAGTTATAGTTTTATTTTCAAATGTTGAAGTAAATTATAAGAAAGATTGTGACGCGTGTGTAAATGGTAAGAAAATAAAATGAAATCTTGCACCGTATGGTATTGATTAATACTCGGAGTTCGCGATTTTGAGATACTTTAATCGGCATTTCATTTTCATTAATTTTGTAGATTTTTCCCAGTCGCAAATACTGTCGTTGCTGGATTTTCTGCACTGTAGTAGTGATGCTTACGACTATTATTATATAATCAAATTATAAACTTTCACAGTATTCTGTCCCTATTCGTCTCGGATACATCAACTTTCAAGATTCCCATATTGACCTCACGACGCAGATGTTGAAGAAATCTACTTTTTCCGAATCACTTAGGTTACTATTGTCTTAAATGAACAATTTTATTACACACGTCCGAGAAAATTTCATACTTTCTTCTAGTCTCTACCAAAGTTCATGTTACGAGTATTCAATGGGTCTAAATTCATATTTCCTTCTAAATATTCTCTTTTGCATCGAAGCAGCGAAGAACTACATTAAATATTAATAAATGACTCGGTTTTGTGATTCTCCTTACTAATACATTTATTTGTAACGATTAATTTCATTTTACTTTACTTAGGTGTAGATACATTAAAATCTCTATTATTCCCCATTATTTTTATTGATTTGAAACTATTTCCTCTGCGTTCGTACGTATCGTACATACAATTATTATCAGCTGGCACATTCACATTAGAAAAAAGAATATTTTTGGATGTTTTACTTCTATCTTGTTTGCGATGCGATAAGCGTAAAAAGGAGCCAAAATTGCCTAAATTGCAGTTCATAAAATGTGCAAAAGTTTTGTTCCTATCTTTTTCGTCAGGAAGAAATGAAATACAATTGTATTAAGAGGTTACAATGTAATTCTTTTTCAGGCTGACTACACGGAAATGAGTTATGTGCGAAGAAAATTGCGATTTGAGCGCAAGTGACTCGAGGTCGTAAATTTACGGTAGTAATTAATACATCATACGCAAGACGTTTGGATCGTGCAAACCTCTATTTTCATGTCTCAAATGACTGAACTTCTTATGTTATAATATAAATTCTTACATCTGACATTAGAAAACTGATTATCTGTTAATTGATCTAAATATGACTTAGAACGAACGAATGAAATTATTATTTAGTATTAAATGAATATTTTTGTGTTCTTTTTAATGTGCCTTTTCCGTTTTATCCTCCTTTCCAAAACTGTCTTATTTATTTCATATTTCTATTTTTGTAATATGTATTATGCTAAATTACGTATCATTTTTTATTGTGTTATAATTCTAATACTACATTTTACAGTATAATATTGTTTAATTTTTTGCAATCTGTTTTATGTTTTATGTTTATGGTGGAATGGCGGAAGATCAGGCTTTATGATCTGAGCCATTTCCAGGATATTTCAAATCCAGTTTAATAACGTTTAATATTTATTATTATAAATTATTATTATTAACGTTTATTATTATAAAATTTAAGAAAATTCCTATGAAAACGGACGCACACCCAGAGCAACACACCTCGAAGTGATAAGAGAAGAACTTAAAAATATACTCCGGTATTGTGTACGCTAAGTGTTATGCAAGAACTCTTTTCCTAGGGTAATATTTCATGGTGATATATAACCGTTGTAATCACTGACAAGCGATCCTACATCATCACCAGTGGGTTCCGTTTGTCGTCAGTTCAATTGAGTTTATAGTCAAACAAGTTATTTTTATGTCCGTAATCTTTGTTAAGTATACTTAAATATCATTGATCGTTCAAAATTGTAAGAAACTTATAATTGAGGATTGTCTGTTCAAATTAATCTATTTCTACTTGCATAACATCAAAAATTATCTTCAATCCTTTTCAACAATACTTTTTTCTTGATAAAATGTACTCCGTACTTCGTAATTCTAATAAAAGAAGGGCAATATGCGTACATTGCATTTCTTTACTTTTGGATTTACTTGGTTTGAGCCGGAACAAAAGAGTATATTTTCCTTGACCAATGTATGATAACAAAATATTCCATTTCTAAAGGGAATATTTCCTAGGAATTTTAGTGTTTCAGTTGCTGACACTGTTTTTCTATTTGAACAGACACTAATACTGCAGTGGGAAAACAGCACTCCTACGCCTGTGAGGCCTCCATTAAACGTCAAAACCAACTAAATTGACGTAATTGGGTTATTATATATTTTTGATTAACTATATTTCTGGATTTAAAGTCGATAACCATCCACATCAAGGTTCGTAAAAAGAATTAGNAATTTTTGAATCCGCCTCTGCCTTAGGGCCCTTGATCGGAATTGATGGGATGGTCCCTTGCTTGCTTCCGGAGAGTAAATTAGTTTTTTTCCCTCCACGTGGTCATACGCAGTTTGTACTGTTTTTTGACAATAAATTTATTATTATTTATTTAAAAAAAAAGAATTATAAGAACGTGTTAAAAACCGTCCTTGTTTGATGGAGATCGAGTAAAGTATGTTTTTTATCGCCAAAGAGATGATGTAAACTATCACGAACTGCAATTGGGAGTTGACTGATATATCAGGTGCCTTAATAACGAAAATGTAATGGAGATAATTTGCATCAATATAGTACAGAAAAACAATTTAAAGTACCAAATGATGTGAATAAGGTAAAAATATTTTTCAAAGTATCACACAATATGTAAAAAAAACTTGATTATAACATTTCATTTTTCAAGAGTTTTATCATACTAGTGTTGTTTGTCACTAAAAAACATATTAAGTAAAAGATTGAGAAATATGTAGTGTGTTAATTATGAAAATTTTCAATTACGAGATTTTGTTGAACGGTGATTTATTGAAACAGAAATATCCATTTAGGGGATGGCGAGAAAATATTTCTAGATTACCGTCCATCAGTCCCACCGTCTGAGCACAGTGGTCCTGTTTGAACGGTTAAAAGAATTTTTCTGACATTTCGTATTTAGAGCAAAATCTTATTCTTGTCGATTCAATGCAAATAACGAATATTTCATAAAAACATATTGTTTCGCTAATTTCTAAAACTTTGCGACCATAATTCTGTTAATAATATTGTATGCAGATTTTTTATTAGCACACATTAGGGACAGATAAGAATGTTCGTTAATGTATAATGCACGTAAAGACACCTACATAATATATAATGGTCATGAAACACGAGATTTGCTATAGCATTGGATGTGAAATCATGTCGTTTAATAATGCGATGAAAATCTCCACCAATACAATTCTTCCGTTTTAATTATTTCCTTTAGTGATTCTTATCATCAAATTCATTAACCTTCAACAAGATGTTGCTGATGGCGAACAAACAGGTTTATTAATTTTTTGATCCTATTAGTTAAGGAGTGTTTACCTTCGCTTAATTTAAAATGTCACCGTCTCTATCGAGCGGCATTTAGGTTTCCAATAACCTCCATTAATTTAAAAGGCAAGTAACGGCCATCTCATTCAAGTTACTAACGACTCGAAATTCTAAAATGACTTGCTGCTCTTAATAGAAGTCGATGTCGTTGTTCTCTAGGTTCTCTAGGCTTTGTCTAGGGGCGTGTTTATTGAAACAGTAAATCGTGAATTTAGTGTTATTTCAATTCTTATGATTTTTAAACACTGTACTCAGAATAATCTATAGTTCGATAATAATTTGTACATGTAAAATAAATTTTTTGTGTTAAATACAAACATATTGACATTCTATTAGTATTATAACTCGCAGCTAAGGTTTTATCTTATCTAGGAATTTTAGCTTAAATTTTTGAATCCGCCTCTGCCTTAGGGCCCTTGATCGGAATTGATGGGACGGTCCCTTGCTTGCTTCCGGAGAGTAAAATTAGTTTATTGTCCTCCACGTGGTCATATGCAGTTTGTACTGCTTTTTTGACAATTAATCTATTATTTATTATTATCATTGCGTACTTTGTTTTTTAAAAAATGGAGGGTGAAGCATATGATTTTGAGAGGGGCCCATACAGAAAAATACTAGAATGTGCAGGCCTCTCCAACGGAAATTTCCTAAAAATTGACTTCTTCGAATTGATTTCTTCGAAGAGATTCCTACACATAAATAACGCATTAACTTAAATCGCAGTTTACATATATAACCCTTTAAAATTACGTTTTTGAAATATTTATTGTTTTTAACCTAATATTTACTTTGGGCGTTCGTCCTAACAAGCCTATTCACTGTTCATGATTTACTCAATACAATTTCAATGGTGATTCGATGATATAGAACACGTTTCGGCACTAATATTAACACGTATGGAGTCATACGTATTCAGTGGTATTAAAGGAGAGAACAAAAGTGCTAATATTGAAAAATAATTTTGGATATCGAAAACAGGTATATGATTTACGAAATGCACGGGTAGAGAAAATTTATAATGCGGGAACACCTGAAAATTTTACTTTTCAGTGGAAAACCCTTCGGGTCTAGTGTCGATACGTCGTAACCAACAGTTTTCCTATCATTCATAAGTCGCACAATGTTATTCTTACACATTTTATACGAACACCTGAAACATTTTCATCATTATCACTAACTAGCTGACACGACAGACGATGTCCAGTCCAAATTTCAATAAATTTATTTGTGATTATTGTGTGAATTTGTGAAAGCTATTTTAAATGTGTAAACAAAGTAAAAATAAACATATTTCTGAGTGATCATTGTACCTATTAATGACTGTGACCATGGATATTCATTTTGTCACTTCGAAATTCACCGTATGTCGTAGATAAATCTGAAAATTTGTTTGAGATGAAATGACGAAACTTAATACATTTCATGAAACGATTGTGATGAACTGAAAACAGAATCACTATTCAGCCGAAAAAGCTGAAAAAAGAAAACAAAAAAGGGTCAACCAAATATGTCGTTCCTTTCGTCAGTTATGATCGAGAATGCATACAAAAATTATGATTTTTGCAGTTTGTCCGAATTTTTCAACTTTTCTTTGTAATTGTCCCGATTTTTTCCTGAAAACATTTCCAGGACCATAACGAATAACAACAACAAAAAACGCATATCCATCGTTCAAATCGTGAGTTATGGTCTTGAGTTCAAACAAAAATCCCATAGAAAAAAGCACCTTCAGTTTTTCCGGAATTTTCCAATTTTTCTTTCCTAAAAACCTTATTCTCACTATTACAAAAAAAGTTTTAATTAGTCAAATCGGTCCAGACGCTCTCAAGTGATGCGCTTCCCAATGAACAGCATTTAATTTTTATTTATATAGATTAATTAATAAATACTAATCTATACTAATATATAAATACGTAACGCGAAAGCGTGTCTGTCTGTTTGCTACGTGATCACGACTAAACCACTGAACCGATCGCGATGAAATTTGGCACGGAGATATTTTAGATGTCCAGGATGAACATATAGGCTAACATTTATTTTAAAATGTTTGATAAGAAAGATAGAAATGGTTTTTGACAATAAATGCGGATAAAATCGAAAAAAAAAGAGAGTAATATTCGCCTACGCTGCCGAAACGGTTAAAAATAGTCAAAAACTGTGAATGGCAATAATTATCCCAAAAAATTCTTCAAGAAATTCTGCAACAGCATATATCTATCTATCTATCTATCTATCTATCTATCTATCTATCTATCTATCTATCTATAAAAAACCTAAATTATCGAAAAAAGTTTATTAAAAATAGAAGTGTAAAAAATACTTCAATCTAAGAGAGTAATTTAAAAAGGAAAAATTTAATCATAATCAAATTTAAAGGTTTACTTGTTTTGTGCATTTAACAAAGATAAAAAAGTCTTTAAATTGTAAAATTTCAACGAATAGTTTAGACTTTACAACAATTTTAATGAAATGGTGCAGTCGGCTCGCGCATCGGAAGTGAAAATTCGAAAGTTTTGTGTTAAATTTGTATTATTATGAATTTGAAAAATTGGAATGCTGTTTAAAAAAAACAGTAAGTAAAAGTATTTTGATCTCACAATATAGATAGATTTTAATTTTTTCTGCGTAAAAGATTAGTCTAAAAAAATGCCGGGTAATCAACTATTACTAAATAATTATAAGTTATTTAATTTTTTATTTATGATTTACATTTTTCGATTATCCTCTAATGTATGTGTTATCTAGGTAATTTTCTATCAGTTACGTGGCTTGGAATATGCACACCAGAAGCAGTAAAATATCGCAACACTACGCTCGCTCATCTTCTTACATGGAAAAGAAAATCTACAAAAGCAAAGTAAATCATACGTTTTTTCTTTGATGTCGTCAGTATACACAGATTTTATTACTTCATCTTGTTGCTTTCAGTGGGCATACTAAATATTTTTCGAAGAAAGGAAACTTCCTCTTTTATTATAATTATTTACATCTCCTTTTTTGCGGGGTGGAGTGGGCACTGTGTTCTCCCACTGAATATTAGTTTTGTCTCTTACATGATTATACATAATTAAAGAAATATTTTATTCTTACTTTGATTCACAAATATGACAAATCTATGTGCATTATTTTTATTGTCTCTTTTACTAATTTTATACCATTTATTCGCGAACAGCGTCTTAAGGTAGAATGATTGCTTGAATAATGAATGATTGAAAATACTTGAAGTGTATTACGTAATAGAAAAAGTATATGATAATTTAGTTATCAAATTGAAGTTATCGAAGTTAAGTTAATGACTAGTTTAAAACATGAACTTTTATTGACGGTTTCACTCGTCCAAGATGGAAGCACTGCATTTGGTCGATTAACACCATCAGATTTCTGGTATATCGACAAAGAAATTGAACGATTTACTCTGAGCGCTGTAAGACCTCAGCCAGGCGTGAGGTTGGGTAATTTTCTAAGTCTTACTTTATATTATCCTGGACCGCGTTTTTCTTCGTGTTTTCCTTCGAGTAGAAGAGGAATTTTTATACAGCTCTACTGAAATAATAAATCTCTGATGTCGAGTTAATATTTAAGTTAATAATTTGTCGGTATTTTGTTAATGTCATTACACGTAGCGAAATACTTTTATTCTTATCATATCAGAGCGCTTGATATTTTCAATCCGCCTCTGCCTTAGGGCCCTTGATCGGAATTGATGGTATGGTACCTTGCTTGCTTCCGGCGAATATAATAGTTTATTGTCCACGTGGTCATATGCAGTTTGTAATTGTTCTTTTTTGACAATAAATATATTTAAAATTATATTACGAAATGCTTAAATATTCACGGTCCTGTAACGCAGTTTATTCATCCATATTCAATAACAGAAATACGAGTGTCTTTGAATCAGAATTATCTCAAGCTTCAAGTATCACTGGAAGAAATTGTTCCTTTCAAAAACTAAATAAATGGGGTAACATCTCGACAACTGAAAAAAGAAATACAAATGATTTAATTACGTCAGATATTCACAATTAAAAATGTCAAAATTAAATTCGTGTTGATTTTATTATCGCGATGGATTGGAAATACTCAACAATAAATGTAGGAAAACTCGGGCAAAATATAAAATTATTTATCTCACGTTTCGTGAAAAGAGGAAAGAAAGTTTGTAAGTGATCTTCTCCTTCTCCGAGATCACAAAGTGTGCCGCTTCACAATAGTATTCACTCTTTGTAGTTTCCCGTTCCCTCCACGTTCGATGCGACCAATATCCGGCAAGTTCTGGGAATAAATGACACAAGAACGTAAAATAAAACACGTCAATTGTCCGGACATTCGATTATGTAAACGAGTTGGGAGGACTCAACATTATTCAGTCAAAAAAAACCGAATAAATGTCTATGAAGAAAGGTTAAAAAATTCACATTTCTACAAGAAAAGGTTTATATAAAATATTGATAATAAACTTGAAATCACTACGACTGTGTGAAAGAAGTGAAAATTAAGTTAAATCAAAAACGAATATTATTGAGATTTGGATATCTTTTCTGGCAGGAACAAAGAAACCTGAGATCAGGTACGCCATACATAAAGAACACACATCAAAATCCATCATAACACACAGCAAATATACATCGACAATCCATCAGAAAATTAGGAAAATCAAACCTATTAAACATTCCTATTATGCAATCAAAAAAAATTGTTGAATTAGTAAAATTAGGAAAATCAAACCTATTAAATATTCCTATTCTGCAATCCAAGAAAAAAAGTTGTTTAATTGCTTTATATTCTCGTTTTGACTTTTATTCCCTGGTCAGCTCTGTTGGTAACACTTCTTGGATGCAGCTGAGAATCTGCACCGAGGTTTTGATGTGAGTTTCGACGAAGAAAAGGATTTCTCCAAACCTTAGGATGTGACATTCCAACTTTGTAGTATCCTAACTATAAGGTTCTTGGTTGTAATCCTAATTAGAACATCAATTTCCTTACACTACTGTCGTTTCGAGGGTTAAAATCTCTCTACTTCATATTTAGCTGTTCAGAGCCATGTTTTTTGGACCTCATCCAGGTGTTTTGAAGATCCTCTAGATGGCACCAACACGACAAAAATCTTGAGTGTTTCTCGTCGTTCTTCTATTCTGCACCTTAATTATTGACGAAAGCATCTTCTTAAGACTCTGGTAACTAACAATCAGCATTCATCAAGATGTCAAACGCTCATATTTTTTCGGGTAAAGGATTATTCCAAAATGTCAAGGAACCTGTTCTTCCCCTTGTCAGCGGACCTGTTGTTCGATGCAATAGCCATTAATAACAGAAGACGAGGTGGCCGAGTGGTTAAGGCGTTGGACTGCTAATCCAATGGGCTCTGCCCGCGTGGGTTCGAATCCCATCCTCGTCGAGCAGTTTTTTTTGTAACCTTTCCCAATTGCAATACACTCGGTGACAGGAAATATGATGTACAGAGTGACTACCTTATGACGAGGTGGCCGAGTGGTTAAGGCGTTGGACTGCTAATCCAATGGGTTCTGCCCGCGTGGGTTCGAATCCCATCCTCGTCGATATTTTACTTATTTTCTCGTGCTTCATGGTTTGTTCACCGTGTAGTTGTCAAGGACTTAATTTTGGTCCTTTATCCAAACTGCATCTGTAAACAGGGAAAATGGTTTAGATAACCATTTACACGAGATCGCCTCCAGACACATTCTTCCAACTTCCTCAGTAATATGGCCTGGTATATATTTTTATTCTTCTGAAATTCCACATTTTCATGAATGTCGACGTCATACTTGCGTTGCGAGTATTGCCATAAAGCTTAATATTGTATGATGATCTCATTAAAATGCAACGTGTGTGTATGAGCAGTTATTAACATTCTATCAAGTGCGGGTGGACCAATTCGGAAAATTAATAACATAATAAATGACTATATTGAATGGGAAATATAGTGAACCACTTCCGAAGCATATTGAGAGATTCAATTCGCATGATAATCGTTCAGCTCTGGTAACAAAGAATGTATTCCCAATAAATTTGACATCAAAACATTCGTGCATTGCACTGAATGCAACACAAAATTACAAAATCAAACGTAATTATAACGTTGATATTTATAGCATGCCAAATCAGTTCCCAGAAATGCATCTTTAATTCAAAAATCCCTCAGCGAACGCATTCGCTCTGAAAAAGACCTCAGCATGTTGGTTGATACGTCGGTGCCTCGACACTTGACGCGGCAGCAGCCCGGAAACCAAGAGACTTTTGACATCGGCCGCGGAAGCCTAAGACAGAATCTTTAATTCAAGGAAAAATTACCATATATACGAGACAAATCATGCATCATGGATATATTGTTCCAATGGAACAGACAGTAGTTGATATTTATGGAAGAGTATGTCCCCATACACGCTAACGCGCTAATTGACTGTTGAATAGATAATAAACTTTTCTTATTAACTCCTTAATTGAAAAGTCGAAAGGGCAAGTGTATATTTTAAGATCATTCCCACGCAAAAATTGTTCACCTTTGCTCCAGTATAAGAAGCATTCCTTTCTCAAAAAGATGTGTTCAAGAAACATTGTATCTTTCTACGAACTATGAAATAACGGAAACGTTTGTGCATACATTGATTGAACGGTATCATAGATGTTAATGATTCTGCATACATTCCCAATATGAGTAACAGAAATTAGAACATTTTTAACAGCTCATTTATCCCCTTTTCATTATCATTTAGCTAAATAATGGTAGTATTGAAACACAAGCCAAAGGGTAATTTTGTTAGCTTTCTATTCAGACAAGAAGTCAATGTTTGAAACGGATGCTATTAGAAATAATAATTATAAACCTCAGCAGGAATGTTTCATAAAAGGAGATAATTGTATTTTTTCATTACGACTACATTCCGTGTTTTTCCTGAAGGTCATACGGAAACAGTTAATTTAAGAAGAGTCACATTCAATGCTACGACAAAGCTCTGATGTTATCACGCCATCTTCATAGTTTTGCTACCAAGGATATTGAATAAATGGAACTTGATAGTGGTAACATTTAAAAATTCGTTAATTGTTTTTGTGTTCACTTTTGAACTTATCAATCAACATTTTACCATTATGTTCGAAATTTTATTATAAAACATTTTTATATACAGCTAATACTGTTTTGTAATGTCTCAACAGCACTTTTTCATTTTTTTAAAGATGCAAACGATATTATTTCGTTGCATATTAAGAGATTAGACAACGTTTGCTACTTGTTTTCAACACTCATTGGACCCACTCTTTTCTATGCATCCCAGGTCTGAAATACATTACATGGTATCCAGAACTCTAATCTGGATATGTGCAAAATAAATTTCTTAGCTTCAGTATTAGGGAATGTCTTTTCGATTTGCTCATTTTAGTATATCCGGGGAAATATTGAAAACTTTTGTCGTAAATGAAAAATATAAACTCAATGTCATGATTAATTATATTATGTTGAATGAAAATGGGAGACGGGACCGAGATTCGAACTCGGGACCTTGAGCTCAGCGCGCTCATGCGCTTACCGACTGCGCATGAGCGCGCTAAGCTCAAGGTCCCGAGTTCGAATCTCGGTCCCGTCTCCCATTTTCATTCAACATAATATAATTAATGTTACCTGGCGGTGAGGTTCACCGATATCTAAGAGATTTCTATGTCAATGTCATGAGCAAAATGAACTTAACTTTTGTCATTAATGAGAAAAAGAAATAGAAATTTTCGTAAACTATGTGATGCGCGAGTGTATTCTACAGTATCTTAGTACCTTAGCATTTACCAACAACTTTTATGTATATCGTTAATCTTTTTAAACACTAGACATCTATATTTAGCGCGTCAGTATTAGATTACATACCTCAAGTAATTCCATAATATCTTACACTATAATTGTTTCTTTGTGACACATGTTGATTTAAAATTAATAAGTCAAATATATATAATTTATATATGATTCATATATATTGTAATATAAAAATATATGGGGTACATATAATTACTGCACTTATTTACCTAGCCCACTCGGCAAGTACTTTCTGGGATGATATTTACGTGAAATACACTTTAATTCTTCGTGAAGAAAACACATCTTTTATAAAATACTGGTTTAATCATTACTACCCAAAAATACAAAATACAACATTGCATTTCACTGTTTCCACTTTAAGCACTTATCCCCAAAAGAGATGCAACTAATTACTACCAAGTTGTACATCACTAACTTTATCACTTTAACGGAATAAGTCTGTCAGAAAATATTTTAACGGAATGAGTCTGTCATAAAAGATCACTGAGTTAACCGTTCTGTTCATTACTATCAGTTAACCTCTCACAACAAAAACAGTGTTCTGGACTAAACCGATGCGTCGCTAATAATGCATTGACGCCCAAAATGTATCTTCAATAGAATATGATCGTACTGATGAAACTCAAATCAGAAACCGTAATTAAGATCAAAAATTAAAGTCAAACTCTTCATATTAATGATGTATAATGCTCATAATGAACGTAATGACCATAATGATAAAACTCAAAGTCAAAAGTGTCGTAACACTGCTCGTAAATGATATGAACAAACTCAAAGTCAGAAATCGTAATAATAATGATTCATAATGCAAATACTGATAATAATGAACATAATGATTTCGGAGGGTCCCCGCTCCCACCTTAAATAATCAACACCCCACTTCTCTGATGGTACTGGACAACGAAGCTCTCCTCGCACGCTGACGTCATTCCTAAATTTTAGCCAATTCCTAACAATTTTTCACACACGTGGCTTTCCTTCAATTGGAAAAAATTTCTGTGACGTGGTTGTTTATCAACCAATAACGAAGCTTGTTTCAACTAACACCACTTCGTCTTGGATTTGGTATTTTTCCGACACTGACAACTAATTTACGATTCCAGGGTTTGTGACGCACTTATCTCACAATGGTCTATTCATTCTATTAGGAAAAATCCATTTCACGCCCCCCTACAATATACTTAACTTTGACATGTCTGCTTACCTTCATCATACCCTTCTTCTTTGTATGCGCTCATGCACCCTTGTACTATCGACAGCCATCTTTCCTCTCTGTCCTTTCTTAGGTTTTCAACATTGAGACCTCCATCGATCAACATCAACTAATTGGGTCTTCCTTCTTGCGATGTATCACCGAACAGACCTCGATTCATTCCTTTACCAAGCTCAGCCCATTTGAATTTTTCCTATGATTTCTTGCAATATCACAACTACTTCTTTGTTCCTCCTTTCCACAGCGCCTGGTAACTCATTCCTAACAATAACTGTCCTTCACCTTCCATTATTTAATTTTGAAACATGCCAGATCTTTTTCCAAAATTACTAAACCGTATTATGAGAGGTTACAACCTGATGTTTTGTTATGAACCCTGTGCAGCGCCTGGCCGTTTGCTCAAGTGAGGGTCACCTCCCCTTCTCACTAATCTTTTGTTAGCAACTCGACAGAAAGCAGACCTTTCTGAAAACCCGTAGCTACTTGCCTGCATCGTTTTAAGGGTTAAAAGGCCAAGAGGCGTTTTATTTTCGCGCCTGCTTGGACTCGTGAATACTATATTTCTTCCGTTTATTTCAAGTCTTTTATGAAAAAGCACAGAAATTAATAATTTATTACAATATGTAATTATAATATAAATATAATTATATATAATTGTATTTATTGTTTGGTAATTTCGGCATTATTTTCATATTGATCCACTTTTTCCTATTTCCTGGGGGGGGGGAAGAAGCAAAGACCCCCTAGGCCATTCCCTGCGGGCGCCCATGAGCGAAGTATGGAAAATGGAAAATGGAAAATGGAAAATGGAAAATAAAAAGTGATAGAAAAGAAACTTGAAAGGTGATGAGTGGAAGATGACTTTCATTTAATCTTCAGGGGAGAAAGGATTTGAACTAATCCAAAATACTCCAAAAAGTTAACATGTTGGCACAATCAAGTGGATCTTATATGGGTGAAGTACTGAAACGGGTGAGAACTAACTTCTCCTGAAGATTTCAGTTTCATATTTGAATTATTGCGAATAACTCAATGGTTTAGATGACCTTTTAGTGAGGATCTCCTCCAGAAACCACAAACCATTTTCTCAGTATTATGAGAACAGAAAGTGACATAAAACTACGCTATATGAATTAAATTAAAATTATTTTTACTGAATCCAGAGGACAATTTTCAAAGATTAAAAAAATTTACCAGATCATATTACTGAGCAAGATGCTATGCAGTGTCTTTCTGGCGCGGTTACAAGAGAGGGGTCAAGGGGGTCATGACCCCCCCTGAAAACCCATACATAATGAGTTTAACAATGCACAACGTGCTATACCCATTCTTAGTGGCGGCGATGGCGGTGCCATTATGATTGTGAGAGTGGATGTTGATTTGAATTATATGATACGCTTATGTTTACGTTGTGAGATTGGGATATTTTTTAGACTATACTTTTTTGTTATGACCCCTCCCCCCTAAAATATTAGTCCGTATCCGCCCCTAGTGTCTGATGATCTAAAAACGTACCCTGCAAATGTTGAGAGGTACAGATGGAAAAAATAACGAAGCACGATCCCGTGCAACTTCATAGCTAACACGCCGCCCTGAAGATTTTTTTTTTCATTTATTTATTGTCGCGTCTACATCTCTCAATATTACATGACATTATTTACCATACTTAACATTATTGATATTGCTAGTAGCGTATGTAGAATAGCACAGGCGAGCCCTAAAGATCCATTTTAAAAAATAGCCAAGCTAGAATTGAATCACTAAATAATCAGAAAACAACGTAAATATATAGACCAACATGTACTTATTGTGATATCAACTTAAAAAACATACTTCATCGGCCATTAAAACAAAATAATTGCAATTATAGTTTATGATGTAATACAGTGTCTTATGGAGGAAACTACTTTCTAAAAACGACTAACTTCGAAATCACAGAAGTGATGTAAGTTCCCTTTGATTTTTAATAAAATTTCCGTACTATTTTTTACGTCACTTTTAACTATAGGTCACCGGAACATTTGAGAAAGCTATTGTACTATTCTGAGGTGAGATGCCTAAATCGCGAAACCATTGCGCTCCGCCGCCATGTTTGCACATGCTTTTATGTATTTCAAACGAGTCATGTGAGTTCCTAAATATTGTTTGTACTATATTATTAACTGATAGATTTAATTTAAATTCTGCTTTTTCTTCGTTATTATTCTTTTTGAGGTGTTTTAAAAGAACAACAACAAAATAATAATACCAATAATAAAGAAAATAATTATAGATCTCCGTGATTTGATGTTCCCAGAGTTCTTATCCCACCTTAATATCATTCATTCATTAATTTTCTCAAGTGAAGTTCGTTCTATACAACAAGTTCACTCTATCGACGATGGAAGTTTTCACTACCTAGATGTCTTTGTCTTTCAATATTCTTCCAATATGTTCTACATTTCCTGTATCCTTTTTATATACTCCTTGAAATGTTTGTATCTTGTCTCTATGTCCATTACTCTACTTAATATTTCCTGTATCAATTCTACTGCCTTCATCCGAGTCATCAATTTAACTCTTTCTGCTCCATAAAGCGGTCAATTCCAGAACATATGATCTCACTTCTTCTTCCCCTCCCCACACTCACCTCTATTAACAAGGGCAAATCTCTTGAGATATATTTTCGTATCTTCAGCCCCTTTCTCGCAAAATGCCCTGTCATGAACTGAATCCGTGAAGCGGAAGGAAGAAACACGATGAGGATAGGATTCGAACCCACGCGGGAAGAGCCCATTGGATTAGCTGCCCAACAGCCTTAACCACTTTTTTTTCTTTTTATTAACATATCTAGTCGATATGTATCTACTGGGTCATTAAATAATTGAAGAAATACTTTCTCTCTTGATTTTTTTGCTATTCTCAAATATTGATTTACAAAATTTTCTTAAAGATCTTCCCCTTTCTGTCTGTCTGTCGTCGTATAATGAACATAATGTGCTATGAATCATGAGACTGTTATTTTTGAAACTGAAAATTACATCAGGAAGAGTTTGTTTTGATATAATTCCCACAATACGTGCAATAATCTTGTAGTCGGTGCTCAACAAAGTAATTGGCCTGTAATGTTCTAAATTGCTAGCTTTTGGTGACTCTTTGACGAGAACAATTATTCCATGATACTGTGATTCAGTTAGTTTTCCCTTTGAAAGAACTGTCTTGATTACGTCATGTAAATTTTTCCTATAATTTCCCAGAATACTTTACAGAACTCTACAGGTATTCCAACATATATTGGGGATTTATTATTTACTCCGGAAAATACTGCTTCCTTAACCTCGTCAAACGATATCAGAGTTGAAAATGTCCCTTTTTTCCTGGTTCAGTTTCCAACGCTTTATCACGTCCTTCATCTCCTCATAGTGGTTAATTTCTTCTGTCGCCTGGAAAAATTTCTTGAAATGTTGATATCAATGATTCATGATTTGAGACTGACCCACAACCGATCCCTCATTACTTTGGAAACCTGAAATAAAATTACAACTTTTGCGTTTCCTAACAGCAATCACGTCATACATACTGGCGAGTTCATTTTGCGATGTCAAATCTCGACTCTGAATTTCACCTGCTTCCATCCTTTTCCAATATATACTAATGATTAGTGCTTGAAAACATTTTATATTTTCATTATCTCCCTTAGATATACTAGACTTCCAACTTATTTCGTTCAGACATAGGAAATATAAATTTAACTTCCGTTCTTCTTCCCGTTTTTTCAGTCCTGAATAGTATTTAAAAAATTTCGTAACATTCACTTTTACACATTGTTCCCACCATTCTGCTATATCAACACAATTATGTTTCTTTAACTGAAGTTGTTTCCATTTTTTAATAAATGCATCTCTAAAATCATTGTAATTTGGGAGTGAAATATTCATCATCCAATAAGACCTTCCTCTTGCCATCGGTCGTGATGGAAGAATGATTTTCATAACGACAGCGTAATGATCAAATAGGGCGTGAGAGCAATATCTATACATGATATTTTATCAATCAAACCTTTTGATACTTAGAATATATCAATTCTAGAGCCGCTAGATTTTCTCTTGTACGTAAATATTCTGTCTTTCCTTATTTCTTCCCATCTTTTATCTTTTAAATTCAGTTTTTCACTATATTCAGTTTAATGACATAAATAAAACAATATTTATAAATTATTTGCGTGAAGAAACATGGAAAGATGTTTACAATTGCCAAAACACCGACGACAAATTCAATGTATTTATCTCAATATTCCTAAAACATTACAAGTCTAGTTTCCCATAAAACGCAAGTTAATTAACACAAAGAAATACAATAGAAGGATCACCCAAGGGATAAGGATTTCTTAAAAAAAAAACGCCGTTTATATTATCTTTCAAAACGCTATA
>NNCF01128656.1:16262-89218 GCA_002313205.1 Laupala kohalensis | reverse complement strand
CTGGGTCGCCGTCTTTCCGGTGGTGTCGGATTTCTTCAAGTTATTTCGTGGCGAAGTGAATTTAATTGTTCATATCCTTGTGGATTTGCATATAAGATGAAGCTAGTTGCTTTAAATCTATATTGATTGAGATTGAATAAGTTTCGTTGAGTTTGAAACTATCGTTCGTGGACTTAGTTAGCGCACATGTGATCACACGACTGGGCGTCCCGAGGTAGCAAGGCGAAGTGGTTGTTATCCGTTTCCAAGCTAGCTCTTTAAAATTGAGATAGTTGACGGTGTTCATATCAGATATAATTTGCTCGGGTTGACGGGCAAGTGTCGTCACGAGTACGCCTGCACTCGTATGCATAGAAGTCGAAGTCATTCACGTTATTCTGTGGCCGGGCTTTGAAATATGCTGGCCTTGGAATATTCGTTTGGCTGCTCCGTGTTCGAGTCTCAGGTTATGTTGGCTTTGGAGCGTTGTGCCTTGGATTGTGTTTACAACCGGGCCGTGCCGTGGAAATGTAAACAGTGAACGTTCTTATCAAGTGAATATAATATTCGTGATGAAGTCTTCCGATTTAATGGCATATATGATGCTGTAGTGAATTATATGTGCAGGAATCTGTTGTTCCTGTGGCATCAGCAACTAATTGCGCGCGGGCAGGCTGATGTGGGCGAGCAATTAACAGGGGATGGAGTGTATTGTATGAAATGTAGGAAGGACACATTTCGCTACAAAGTGCTTCAGCGTTGTCTTTCAGAAATAAAGCCACTTACTTGCGGAGTACCCCAAGGTTTAATTCTCGGCCCTAAACACTTTTTATTGTATTGAACGACATATCATCCACATCAGATTGCAAAAAGGTTCTTTTTCTTGATGACACTAATTTACTATGTAAACACGCCAACGCTCTAAACGTTTTTTCTAACATTTCGGCTTGGTTCGATGCAAATCATCTCATTGTAAACACTGACAAAACCGAGTATGTCATTTCACAATAGTATCACAAAATCTTTACTCCAGGTTTCTCGTTCTTTAAACGAACCACAATTAAAAATTGTTACGAATACAAAATTCTTAGGCTGTCTCCATGTTCAAGACAGCCTCAAATGGAATTGTCACGTTGACAATCTTAATTCCCAATTAAGCAAATGTGTTACGCATTCTGAATCTTAGTTAACGTAGTCAGTCCACGTATTTCCCGTTGCGTATATTTTACAAACGTTTACTCCCTTTTACGTTACGGCATTACCTTCTGGGGTAATTCCGGTCAGAGCATTCAAACTTTTAGAATTCAGAAGAGAATAANAGAATTCAGAAGAGGATAGTTCGGATAATTTGTAAATCTCACCCCCGAAACTCTTGTAAACCTTTATTCAAGGAATAAAATATCTTAACACTTCCCTGCATTTATATTTATGAAACGGTCGTGTTTCTTAAGACCGAATTACTGAAATGCCACCCTTGCCTCATACGAAACAGTTTCGTTCATGAACACAAGACTCGCAATAGTAGTAATATCATCGCCCTNTCACGAACACAATACTCTCAATAGTAATAATATCATCGCCCTAGTGTCAACCACTCTTTGCCAAAAAGGACCATATCATTCGGGAATCGTTCTATATAATTCCCTGCCCAAGAACATAAAAGATATTATGAAATTGAATCTCTTCAAATCCGCGGATAAAAACTACTTCCTACACCAGTGCTTCTACACTGTAAAATAATTTATTGATTTTAATAAAAGTTAAATTCGTCTTGCACTTTATCACGCCATTGCTGTAGTAGTTTTAAAATAACTTATAACAATTTCAAAAACTATTTTCTTGCATAATTGTTGTGTCTTATGACTTATATTAATTTAGTTTTATGTGTACTCAACTTTGGCACGGTTGTGTACATAAATTCTGTAGCCCCATCCTGGCCCGGGTTTTTCTCCGTTTTTCCTTCGGGTAGAGGCGGATTTCTTATACAGGTTCTCTAGGCTTTGTCTAGGGGCGTGTTTATTGTAACAATAAATCGTGAATTTAGTGTTTTTTCAACTCTTATGATTTTTAAACACTATACTCAGAATAATCTATAGTTCGATAATAACTTGTACATGTAAATTTACAAACATATTTGCGTTAAATTACAAACATATTGACATTATATATGTATTATAACTCGCAGCTAACTTTTTATCTTAT
Source organism: Laupala kohalensis (assembly GCA_002313205.1). NCBI lineage: Eukaryota > Metazoa > Arthropoda > Insecta > Orthoptera > Trigonidiidae > Laupala > Laupala kohalensis. The sequence goes on along the minus strand of NNCF01128656.1, from coordinate 87,037 downwards.
CTAGGAACTTTTGCTGAAATTTTTGAATCCGCCTCTGCCTTAGGGCCCTTGATCGGAATTGATGGGATGGTCCCTTGCTTGCTTCCGGAGAGTAAATTAGTTTATTGTCCTCCACGTGGTCATACGCAGTCTGTACTGTTTTTTGACAATAAATTTATTTATTATTTACTGAAGAATTTAAACATTTGCAGAATGTTGGTTTCCCTTGACAGTCCGATCCAACACAGTTAATATCCCCTCCTATAATGAAATGTTGTTTACTTTTTATTATTATATATGCAAGATCTTCAAACAAAAAAAGCATTCGCGCTTCTCTGTTATTGTTTTTCGACGGCGCGTATACATTCACAAGTATTGTTCCATTAACATCGCATTTTAACTCCCTTCCCTTACGACAGCATTACTACATTACTGATCTCATACCCTTGTTTGAAGAGGATGGCCGTGTCTTTTCCCGTTTCCCCAACATTGTAAATTATTCTAAAACCGGGGATGAAATTAAAATTTTCAGTAAATACTTCTTGAAGAAATATTATGTCCGAATCATTATCTTTAATATGGTCCTTTAACATTTCCTTTTTTGTTTCTGAAATAATAGCAAATATTAATAGTGTCTATTTTTGTTGTATATTCCATTTGTCAGATGATGATATCCACTGCAATCTACGTTGGCGTTAGTATTATTAGCGTGTCCATCTCTTTCTAGCTCTCTCGACATGTCGGAAACCAATTTCTCACAAAATCCTTCATTTGTCTCTTCTTCATCTTCTAATTGTTTCCCGCGCACTATGTCCGCCATTGTGGGGTGGATTCTACCTTCCCCTTCTGTCCTCTCACGCGACGTCTGAGCTTGCCTTCCTCCCTCCCTCACGGTCTTCTCTGTCTCTCTTATGTTAATTTTGCTTATGTCCTTTCGTGGCATTGTACATTCGCGTGCAAAATGGTATGCTGATCTACAGATAAAGTACAAATTATTTTCTTGTTTTAGAAAATATTGTCCATGGGTGTCCTTGTACCGAAATATTTATTGCACTTGGGATCGTCGTCCCGTTCAAAATTACATTGCGAATCGGATGAAAGATATTACATGTGCCAGGTCATCCGTCAGTCCCAAATTAATTTCTTTAATCGGACTTACTATTTGTTCAAATATGCTCAAAATATTAGTTAAAGACGCATTTTCTAATGTCGGTCATACGTGATATAAGAAAAAAAAATTTGTGCCTATACCCCATTTCTTTGTATTTTTACTTTAATCTCTTTAATCATTAAAAATTCTTTACTTACCACTTTCTCCATTAAAAATTCTGTACTTCACTTACCACGTCATCATTTCCTTTTAAATACACGCACACACTACCTCCTCGTATCCTTGAGGCGTAGGTAACAGCGCTTTATTTCTCTTTCGTCAATCTGCAAACACAGCAAGTCCATTTCGCTGAGGAGTCATCTTATTCTGCAGGATATATGATGACCGCAAAATATGCTTCTCCATTCCACACGTGTGGAATCCATCTCCAATCGACGATCTTATTTTTACTCCAATGAAATCTGACCCGAGTAATATGATAGTGATAGTAAGCGTCGCAAAGAAATGCATTATCAGCGTAATTAGAGTTAATGGCAAAATCGTAATATGTTGGGCATCTCGAGCTCTGATTCATAGAACACTGGAAATATGTTCATTAAATCACTAGTAGTTGATGATTAGTAAACTAGATCTGGCTTAATGAGAGAAGTATCTTATCTTACAATTCATAGTTTTCTTTCTCTTATGAAGAGTTATTTACAATTGTATGACTCTCATCTTCAGTAAAGTATATTTATCTCTTAAAAAACGATTGAAGTCAGATCTTCATTGAAACGAATGTCACTCCATAATGACGTCATACTTGGTTGTTGAGAGATATTTCACTAGTAGGAAGTTCCAAATAACATAACCGAGTGAATTATGACGCGACTACGTGCATAATTAATTAATTAGTATTGACCCGGAAAAAATAAAAGTCGGTATATCAATGTAAGATTATTACATACATTCACAGGAATGGGGAGACCAACGCAACAGGCGATATTTAAACAACACTAAAGATACTGTAGGCGAATTGACATCTCAATTTAAAAAAGTGACATTATGTCATGTTCTGTAGTAACAATTGACACCTACTCATCAAGTTTCCAGTGAAGGTAATTTCGTTTGGATCTTCTGCCCACTAATGCAAATATCGAAAGAAAAAAATAACTGGATCAAATTTGAAATTTGACTAAAAAATTTACGACATATCACCACGACCATTCAAATGAAACATGTGATGTCTTCTTTAAAGAAATCTGTTAACCTGTTCGTGCTCAGTGTCAAAAAGAAAACTGGAGTGAAAAAAACTTGCACCACGTTGCTGATCACAATGCGTTAAAAACCGAGTCGAATCTGGGTTTGGTGAGTTCTTAAGCTATCAAATTTAATGGGATCCATTTTATGGGTTTATCAAATTTAATGGGTTCACCTATCGTGTGTCAACGACAGAATGTAACTTTTTTTTGTGTGTATGTATGTGGTAATTTGTGATCTCAATAAGAATCTGAATTAGTTGATAACACGTATTTCATCAATATCTCATTGTAGAACAGTATTAGAAGGAGTACATTAGCAGTGGAATTATAATATATCTCTTATTAAAAATGATATGTTATTCATAATGAAGCTTTGAAACACTTTTGTATTTGGCGAAAAGTTCTTTTAAAAACTCAATTTAGAAGACTCGTGTTCTAGTCTCTTGAAATTTCCTGTAACATGAAATAGTGGGCGATGATGCAAACTATAAACAACCAAAAAGATAAAAACTTAATAATATAAAAATAAATGTTACAACAGAAATATGTAAATAATATGTGATATTGTAAGGAGCACGCGGGGTCATATTACACCATAGAAACCTTAACAACACCAAAAGTCATTGCTCTACTTTTTTTCTTATATTTTGAAATTATACTCCATGACTTCTTTCCTTTCAATTTTTGGGGTCTAGTGAGGGGGTGTAAATCATGTGCTTGGGGGCGCAGAAACATAAAAACTCTATATTTGGGTCTTTTGATGGGAATTGATGGCATAGTCTCTTGTGTGTTTCCGGAGAGTAATTGACTTCCAAGTGTTTATTAGAAGCTTTTTTTTACTACTTATTTCATAATAAAAAATTATTAACAAACATATCTCCACTCTGTACCAGCATCCTTTGAAGTGAGACGCAGAAGTGGCCGAACTGGGACTGTTGGAAGACCTGTTGGAGGGAAGGATCGCTTCTCGAACAAAGGTGCCGAGGGAGCAAGGGTAACACCTGCTTCCACTACTTCTCGAATAGTGAGGGGTTGTAGTGTATCTCCATATATTCACACAACGCAGAAGACGAGGTGGCCGAGTGGTTAAGGCGTTGGACTGCTAATCCAATGGGCTCTGCCCGCGTGGGTTCGAATCCCATCCTCGTCGTATTTTTGCAAAATGTGCAATACAGAATATTAAAACTTTATTAATACTGGTACAGAAATAGGTTTTATTAATTTTTATCTCAGCCATATAACTTTACAGCATTAAAAAATTACCATGGGTTTTCATATTGTAAATTGTTATTAACGTGATTGCATTGTTGGAAAATATAAATGAGTATTATTTTAGGCACACTTTCCACTACTGTCAAAAAAATTGAAGGCTATCATTGTTTGGCAAAAGCATGTCGAATTCGCGACTTCTCTTTGTTTTTGTTTTTTTGTTAGTGTTTTTTGGTTGGGGCTTTAGGGCTCGTCAACATCGAGGTCATTAGAGCCCATCCAAGTAGGGAAAATGCAGTTTCGCACCATAGAGAAGAGCCGTAATGACTCTTCCCCGTGTGTGGGACTCGCCGAATATCTCGACCATACCCACTAAAAAATCCTCCTGAAATCAACAAATATCTAAATAGAAAGATGAAAGAAAAGAAAACAGAATACCAATACATTATTTCACAAAAAAGGAAAACAGTTTTTAAATATTATATTTTCGAATTACAGAAACGAACGATGAAAACAAAGAAGACAGTAAAGATGAAAAGGGAATGCAAATTTTAAACCCTCCCGAGAACTTGTGGGAGGAGCCCCGATCTACTCATGAAATTCAATAGTTTATTAACATTAACCGTTTCATTTCCGAGAATTGTTGGTAAATCTGCAGCCAGACCAATTCGTCTCCGTATACTTGAGTATCTTCTGCAATCAGTTAGTAGGTGACGCACTGTCAGAGAACAGCTACACTCCTCACAAACGGGTTCATCGTCAAGTAGTAAGAGATACCTATGAGTGAGAGGACAATGTCCTATGCGCAGGCGGGTCAGCAAGACCTCGTCGCGCCGGGCTGGCCTACAGGAACTGCTCCATGACTTAACAGAAGATTTGATAAGTCGGAGCTTATTCCTTTCAACAGCTAACCACTCATTGCTCCATTCACTCAGAATCCTTAACTTGACGGAATTTAGGAGATCNAGCTAACCATTCATTGCTCCATTCACTCAGAATCCTCAACTTGACGGAATTTATGAGATCTCGTTTTGGAATCGTGGAGAAATCCACACGATTCCTGAGTCTTTGCGGAATCGTCTGCTTCCTCATTTCCTCGGATACCCACGTGTCCGGGAACCCAGTAAAACATTATGTTCTTTCCATCACTTTGCAGTGAGAAAAGTACATCCTGGATGTTCTGGATCAGCTTATCAGCTGGATACATGTTCTGGATTGCTTGGAGGGCACTCAGCGAATCAGAACAAATCAGGAAATGTGATCCGCCGGAGCACTTTGTAGTTCGCAATGCTCGCAATATGGCGTAGCACTCAGCAGTGTAAACACTGCACAAGTCGCCTAGACGGTAGCCACTGGTCTCACGGGGAAATACCACGGAGCAGCCGACACCATCAGCCTGCTTCGACCCGTCGGTAAACACAGGGATACGGTCCCGGTATTTGTAGAGGATTAGCTGAAAGTATATCCTCAACATCGGAGCTGGAGTGTTCTTCTTGTCATGATGCAAAAGATCGAAAATAATCTTCGGCTTGTGCAAAGCCCAAGGGGGAGACTTACTAAAACCTTGATGTAAGACATTAAGTGTGCGTATATTTAAGGTTTCCAAAATTTGTTTGGAGCGATATCCAAAAGGTTTGGTTGCTCTCAGTCTGTTATTGTAGAAACGGATGGAAGAAGAGGATGGATGAAAAACCGCATTGTGCACCAGATTGTCGGGTAAAGTTTGCAAGCGGCAAAAGTGTCGTAGCATGAGAATTTGCCGCCGGAGGGAAAGAGATGGTTCGCCACTCTCGGCATATAAACTCGGAATGGGACTAGTGCGGTATGCTCCCGTAACTAGTCGAATTCCTGCATGGTGGACACTATCCAACTTCTTTAAATAGCTTGCACGAGCAGAGCTATATACAACGCAGCCATAATCGAGCCGAGATCTTATGAATGCTCGATAAAACTGGTGCAGGGAGTAGCAATCAGCGCCCCATTCCCTGCTACTGAGGCACTTCAATAAATTCAGAGACTTTAATGTTCTTGCTCTTAGGTCTGTTAGATGTTCTCTTTGTTGTCCATTAGTTAATTCTGTAAAATGTGCTGAATTATGGAGTTTGCGTTCTTTAAATAAAATTTCCATGTTGAAAATTCACTAAAGATGAAATTATTTCAGACCGTTTGTGCGATACAGTTTTTACGTGTTTAAAAAAATGTGCGATAATGTCATAATGGGGGAGTCCAGGATTAAGACCCTCTAGTCCCCAGTGCTAAATAAAACTATCACAATGGGAAAATGAAGTATTTTTTCAGAGGAAAATATTTCATTTACAATGTGTAAAATAATATGAATTGATTTTATGATTTTATGATTTTGTTCATTTTGTTATAATTATGTTGAAACGTATTCGCTAGACTCGAAGTATCGCGAAGGAAACACGCAAATGATCATATTTCATGCGTACCAAAATAATTTCAATAAGTTTGCATTAAGACTAAAATCATTTATGCATGATACTGGTTTAAAGTATATTTTGAATGCATTAACATGTATATTTCAGTTACAAAACAGTTTCAAAACTTTCTGTCCCTCTCGAAATCGGACTTAAAATTCCCTATTTCCCAAACAAGTGAGTCTGTCCTCATAAAAGTTCTTAACATAGGATTATGGGCAACGAGGATCGAGTAAAATTAAAATCACTTAAGGTTTTATACCCGTCAGAGCGACTAGACTTAACTACTCCCAAAAGTGTTCCAAATGATAGTATGAACCATTCTTTATCCAGTAGCGATGGATTTTCATTCTGTTACGGCGCAAAATTTTAAATTATTTGACTTTAAATTACTATGGGTTCATATGGAGAAACTTTCGCGAGGATATGTTTTCTTGAAACTTTCGCGAGGTTATGTTTTCTTCTGGCAAAAGTACCGGCTTAACATAGTGAAAAAAGTTACTAAAATATAGCAAAAGGAAATAGGAACGAAATGCCGTTAATATTTTCACACCTTGCGGGGTATTTACAAGAATAATTCTCCAAAATCTAAAAAATGGTAGTCGCATCACGTGGCCGAAAATAATTCGACTCTTGTCAAAGAATGAGTCAAACGACGAACTAAATATATTATAAAGTTTTATAATCACAAAATAATTGTCGTCTTCCCACAGTAAAAAGCAGTAGAATGAATCATTAATTAATATGAAGTACTTTGGTGAGTATTTCCAAGTTTCGTGAGTAGTTGGCAACTTGACTTCAGTCAACACGGATGCAACACCTTAATAAAATCCATAAAATAAAATTGCTTTCGTTACATGTAATTTGTGAGGAAACGTTTAAAGAGCGTTGGAAATCATCTTTCGTAAACCCGCCTTCGCTCAGCGGAACGAGTGACAACTGATGTGTACGCAACGCTCGTATCTGTCAATCAATGCACAATTTGCAGATAGAGCGCGCTGCCGTAGAAGCATTCTAGGGGATGCACGTAAGCAGAAGCCATTTTTGTATTTATCTCCGCAAACGCACGTGCCCCTGTAGCACAACTTGCCACTAGTACGCTAATATAAGATTAAGTTGCGTTTCACATTACCTTCGGAATGGTACTCTCTTCCTCGTCTGTTTGATTTGACACGTAGTGTCTCATTCTTTCTTTCATTTTCCTACAATCCAAAGAGTAAAATTCGGATTAATTTCCTTCATCTGATCTAAACCGTGAACTATCTTATTTTTTAAATGTAATTCCCCATTTTCCCTAACAAATGGGAAATACGGAGCTTTCCCATTTTTTTCTCTTAGAAAAAAACTAATAGTCAAAATTCAATATCAAGTCTCGACAATGGCGGATCTATGGGGGTGGGGGGCTAAGGGAACATTGGGAACAAAAAGCTCAAAAGATAAAATCATACCTTAACACTTTACACAATTAATAAATTTATTTACGATTTAATACTGTTAATTATTAATTTGATGAGTTAGTGTACTTTATTTAAAAAATAATATTTATAAAATTTGCGTTGTAAAACCATGATTTTCAAACAGAAATGTTCCCCCCCCCCCAGTTCTCCCCCTCTCCCGTTGACTACGGTCTAGATACGCCACTAGGTCTCTGCAAGATACAAGGAAAAATTCGCTGTCACCTTACTATATATTATTAAAGTATTGAAAATACAAATTTTACTGTCACTTTCCAAGTTTACGGAAATTATGAAGAAAAATTGTCCTGCACTATTTTCTTTTCTTTGCTAAACCTTTGTTCCTTGCAACAATTATAATAAATGTAGTAAAAAAAGAACAGGTAAAAACTGCGTAAGACCACGTACAGGACTCACAACTAATTTACTCTACGGAAGCAAGCAAGAGACCATCCCATCAGTTCCGATCAACAGCCCTAAGGGTGCGGCAGATTTAACATTTCAGCGCACTCCGAAGATAATAAAAATAGTTAGCTACGTATAACTCAACAGTAATTTAAATTACGATAGTTTCTATGGCGGCAGCACGGTTTACAGATCTTGACGATTCTGTTTCAACAGAAGTGTATTCATAAGTGTAGTTGGAGTCGATGGTAGTGATAGCAACACATCAGAAGGATATACGAAAAATGTGAGGGATCGGATTCTACAGCTGGAATGACATTCTGAAATTGTCCAGATTTTACATTATCCCCCATTTATATGTCCTTCTCTTTCTCTGGCTGGTGACTCCCGGAGTTCTCTTCTTATCCAAGGTATATAGGTCCTCCACAATTAAATTTTGTATAATATTGGGTGTTTTTTTTTTTAATTTTGCAATAAGTCATTTTCCAATACCCTTGCAATTCTAATATATCTACATTTTGGTGACACACTGTACAATAAACCACGTTAAAGCATTATTTTAACACTCTACTATGAAATTATAGTTTGGTTGTATTATTATATTATCATTTATATACCATACATATGTTCTCATTATCTGGCAGTTTTTTCGATTACCCATCTCCAAGTGACACTTATCACTCTGTACTCTGTTAATTTGTGTAATATTATATCATCCATGCCACATTTAATACTCTGTGACATATTAATGTGGGAACGGTGAGCTCGTCCCCGCAATCAGTGGTCAGATTCTTCCCGTCCTTTCCTCTTACTTATGTTTTCCTTTCTTAAATAATCGTTCTGCCCAAATTAGGAAGTGATTGAGGTGATTCATTACTATAGAAATGGTAATAAGAATATAGTATTAAAAGAGACAGTAATTTATAGTCCTGCGTTTATATTTGTGGCGTTTTATGGTTAATTATTTGTGTGCCGACGTATGCTACTCGAATGAATCGTTTTCTCTGCCGAATCAAAGAGTATCTAAATCCGCGTCGCACATGGAATGAAGTATTCCTAACACAGGAGGACGCAAGAAGACGGAACTGTCGACGATCAGTGAGAGCCTGCACAGCGCGTCTCAATGATAATCTCGTGTCAATATTTCACTGACAAAGTATGAGGTACTGGGTATGGATTAATGAAGGGCTCTATTATGCTAGTGTTATTACCGAGAGAATTCGCATTTATAATGTGGCTTTCTCGACAAGTGCGGAAGTTCTCCAAAATCTGGAATAATTTACTTTTTTATTTCTGGGAGAAAGGAAAATATTTTAAAATAATACTATAGTTCCAAGATTCCCTCCCGGGAACTCAAATCCAGAATATACATTTCAAAAAAATCTCTCCCTTCGCACTTTCCCTAACTCGATAGAAAAGTTATGTCTGGGGGAGCGGTAAGGTAAATATGGTCAGGAAATCCCGGGGACGAGATCGACCCTGCGCTCTTGTATATCTGTATCCCTTGATCGTGAGGACGAGCTCCGTACAAGAAATTAATGTCACATAATCTTTTTCTTGTTGGCGCTGTGTTATGAATGACTTTGCACCACAATGCCGACACTAAACTGGGCAGGAATGTGCTGTGCATATTTTTGTCTAAACAAATTTCCAATAAACAACAGGGTTCTTTTTACACTCTTTCAGAATTGGACATATATTATTTCTTTCTGATAAATTTCCATTGATGTCAGTATTTTGTAATTTATCTTGTTTGCCTTTGTATTTTATACTACAATATACTACGTATTTCAGAACGGGGTAGCGCTCCAAGTTCGTAAAATTATAGAGAGATTTAATTTTTTGTCCTTATTTTTATTCTTATTGTTTAATAACACAACACTATGAATTATATTGATGAAAAACATGATTTAATTTTTATCATTCGGTGAATACTTTAGTACAAACAATATTCAGAATATGCTTGACGCGAACGAAATATACAAAAGTAAAAACCTGCCGACAGAGCGCAACTGATTCATGATTTACGCATCACGCCTCGGAAAAAGTGAAATATCTTATAGTAAAGTCTGGTTACATATAGATAAAAGTGATGTTAAAAAACTACGGAAAATTTACTGTCAATCAAAGTAAACATCCACCACTTTCACCAATAAAGTTGGTCTTTTCTTGAAAAAAATTAAAAAACTGTTTCCTTGATGAGACTCAATGTGTTATACCATCAATAATATATGCAACTGATCGGTGGGTATTCATTTAAACTCTGTGAGGGTATTTTTTTCACTAATACTATTTCACTAACCTTGATATTGAGATGTAGTTAATTTTCCGCGGTCAAGAACTGTTTTCCTCCTGAATAAAACATTTGCCAATTATTAATTTACCTGACGACCTTTTACTCCGTAGACTTTCTATTACAAATACAATGGTATAAGTTAATTATATAATGTACACCACAAGACTGATAATTGAAAAAATGAGTTTCTCTTTACCAATTATGTTCCTAGTGTACTTTATAAAATTCACATCGTCGACCAACACCTTCACGTGATTTGTTGTTTGACCAACCCCAGGCTGTCTGCTTCACTTCGTCACCCGTAATCATCTTCCAAATTCTTAACATTTTCCTGATCCAGTTTTTAACTATTTAATTTATCGCACAATTGTACACTTTTTTATATTGTTATTGCGTCTGTAGAACTTTTAAATCATTGTGTGAAACGACCTTGTCACAGACTCGATTTATTTTCAATTTAATAAATTTTTTTTACAACGATTCGACCCCCACTGAGGGTCATCATCAGTCAATTACTGATGCCTGACGACGATACTTATAACTATATATTATACAAATAGGGTATACGGTTCTAAATATTATAGACAATCAATATTCATATATTTTCTTTATTCACACCAACGTTTCGACACTGATTGGTGTCTTCATCAGGGTATCTACAATTTAATTAAGATCAGCAATAATATTACACATTACTTTTTAAACTTGGGAAAGGTCAGAGTCCAATTACCTAACAAAACCCATTACATTATCTAATATCTTGCAACTTAATATAACATACCTTAATTCAGTTAGACAATAGATTATATTCTCCAAGTCATTATTCACATATATACATAAAACATCTCGGTGGCATTACTTCACCTTGTCAATCTTTTCTTCTCTAACGACAGAAGTCAACTGGCATCACCAAGATCATTACATTACAACAGGTTACGTTTTTGCCAACCTCAAAATTTTAATTATTATTTTTTAATTCAAGAGTATTACCAACTTACGTAAATCTTACATCAATACTATTGAAAGCAATTTTAAATAGTAGTACATAATCCTTACTTTAATGTTTACTTTTTGATGATATGGAATATACCATCATAATCATTAGTGAATACATTTGTTTCAATTTATGAGTTAACATTCCTTGCTGTTTTAATACAAATAGATTCTGAAATTAATCTTTTATAAATATTACACTCGTAGTCAGTATCCAGACATTGGCAAAGATACAGAAAATAAATCGAGTCTGTTAAAGTAAGGTAGTTTCAGCTAATAATTTTTAATTCTGTTGTATTATTCTAGAAGTGCCAAAATGTTGAACGAAATACATGCGTAAACATTTCATTCATAATGTCTTCACATTAGTCACCCTTCCGCTTCTAATTTAATCATAGACTTGCCCTCTTCGTTCTGGCACGAGATGGTGCATGCGAGTCAGTTCCGATCTTACTTCGAAATTTTGACCGCTTATGTCTTTCTATATTCACTTACTAGCATTGCTTTGAAATAATTCATGTTTTCTGCACTTGTCAATCGAACGGTTTTTTATAACAATAATAATAATATTATTATTAATCTAACATTTATAGAGGACCTCCTATTTGCTCTTCTTCATTATCACAACTTTCTGTCGAACAATTGGAAACCTCTGATCTTATATTACATATTTCTCCTTTCCTTCCGTAAAAGTTCTAGTTTTTTCCTTGACTCCTATTGGCTTAATTTCATGACTACCCTCATTTCTAATTTCATATTCCAGTAACACGCTTGTCTGATTCGTTATATTCTTCACTGTCAATACCTAAAGGTGTTCCCAGACATTCGTCACTTGCCGAATCGGCAGTGGCGCGCTGCACTCGCCAATGCTCGGTTTCCTTCGATGTGACCGAAAGATCGAAACGTTGCAGGTAGGGCGAGAACCAGTATTCGTGGCGCGGTAAAACAACCTACCCACACTATACGCTATTCCGCGAGCGATCACTCAGGACTCGCCGAGTGACGCGTGTCTGGCGCCGCCTTTACCAATATTAATCCACTCACCTCTTCCTGACGAGACACGCTTCCTCCTCCTCGGAGACGTCTTCTCCGTCTTGTCCGGTGACCTTGTCGTTTTGGTTCAGCGAAGCAGTAGCGTCACAGTTTTGCGCCGCTTCGACGTCTTCGTCCATCAGGTTGGGATTTGATGTTTTTTTTTTTTTTTTTTTTGATTTCTATTCGCGTAATCCTTTCACAACTGCCATATCTACGCAGATACCTTCTCATTGTCACATGCAGTCCCGTTCTCTGTAACATCCCGAGCAGAGGTGGACTTAAAAGTTTGGCGCCCCGAGGCAGTACTAACCATAGCACCCTCCGAGAGAAGATTTTACACAGCCGTATTTTCAATATTTATATAATATATAAAAAAAAAATTATATATTTTTGTATTAGGTGATGATGAATTGCTGTTTTCGTCTATAATTATATATTTTGTTTAATTATCCATATTCATTATTATAAGGCACAAAGTAGAATATACAATATTACTACTTAAAAATCTAAAATTAAATATCTAAAAAAACTTATANATTTTTTAGAGAACATTAAAAAAGCACCACATATTTAGGAAAAAAACTTTTTTTTTACAATTCATATAATTTTCTTTTTTTTCTTTTAGCACCCCCAAAATCTTGCGCCCGTAGACAATTGCCTGTATTGCCTATGCCGAAATTCGCTTCTGATCCCGAACATCGTAAGCGAAGCTTCCCGTTGCCTGCCACCATCCCCCTGCACTGCCGATTTACCACAATCAGCCATACAACCTTCATCGACACTTCCACTTGCACTACGATTCTCAAGAAGATCATTTCTTCCTTCACGCGCAATGACACAGTCTCGAGCAGAATGGCCCACAGCCTTACATTAACAACAGTAATGTCTGCTTGGCTTAAATAAATACACGATGAAGCACCGCGAAACGATAAATTCAAGGACTCAGGAATATATTTGGATTATTTATTATTACACTCACAAAAGAGAGAACGATTTAAATGCGCCAAATTGTCAGATAAATTAAGCGAAAATTCAACTAACCACACGCCCAAAATCTACTTTGAAATCCTCGAATGCTTCCTAATTCTAAAGTCGGCAGCAGATTATGAAGATATAAGTTCGTTACTTCGTTGACGAATCTAGCAATAATTTTTTTTTTGTTTGTTCATGTAAATATTACTATACAATTAACACGTATTAATTCTCTGAACATTTCCAAATAAATATAAGCGCAACGTATGATCAAAGCATAACAACATAGACGTATTCATCAACACTAATTTAGTGCACAAAATCCAAACTACTACAAATACTTTGCAGTCACGCGTAGGACAGAAAAATTCTTCCCTGCTCGAGACGACGCCCTCTGTGCATTACGCAAAACGAAAAGAACTAGAAACAATAAAGAACTAGAAAAATGTTCGTACACAAGGCAACCACACTTAATGAAACGCAATCCGAATTTCTTCCTTACATACGAAATGAACTGCTCAGTTCGACGACTAAAGAAAAACTTCTTACCCCTCGGACAACTCGTCGTGCTTTATTGTGTAAATTATTGCAATTACAAAAGCGTCAAGGGAACACCAAGCACCAATATAAAGTCAAATTAACAACAACAAAATGCACATACTTCGCCATACCATTATTGAGAGTTAATTTCAAGGTAATAGTATGTAATAAATGTATCAATCGATTAAGGTGATTTTCAACACTAAAAAACAATATGAACTTACCGTAACTTGCGTATCTGCCAAACATTCCCGAACAACACAACTTCTTAGGACAAGAGCTCACTCTAGACTGAGCATACGGCCACCTCGACATATTTCATAATACGTTTTATTCCATTTATCCCCAAGTAACAACAAATCCAAAATATATGATCGACAAGGATGGAATTCGAACCCACGCGAGCAGAGCCCATTGGATTAGCAAACCAACGCCTTAACCACTCGGCCACCTCGTCTTCTGTTAACTAGCAATACTGCATTTATCAACGCGTCAAAGGAACAACATAACCAAAACATGTGATCGACGAGGATGGGATTCGAACCCACGCGGGCAGAGCCCATTGGATTAGCAGTCCAACGCCTTAACCACTCTGCCACCTCGTCCTCTGCTAACTAGCAATACTGCATTTATCAACGCGTCAAAGGAACAACATAACCAAAACATGTGATCGACGAGGATGGGATTCGAACCCACGCGGGCAGAGCCCATTGGATTAGCAGTCCAACGACTTAACCACTCGGCCACCTCGTCCTCTACTAACTAGCAATACTGCATTTATCAACGCGTCAAAGGAACAACATAACCAAAACATGTGATCGACGAGGATGGGATTCGAACCCACGCGGGCAGAGCCCATTGGATTAGCAGTCCAACGCCTTAACCACTCGGCCACCTCGTCCTCTGCTAACTAGCAATACTGCATTTATCAACGCGTCAAAGGAACAACATAACCAAAACATGTGATCGACGAGGATGGGATTCGAACCCACGCGGGCAGAGCCCATTGGATTAGCAGTCCAACGCCTTAACCACTCGGCCACCTCGTCCTCTGCTAACTAGCAATACTGCATTTATCAACGCGTCAAAGGAACAACATAACCAAAACATGTGATCGACGAGGATGGGATTCGAACCCACGCGGGCAGAGCCCATTGGATTAGCAGTCCAACGCCTTAACCACTCGGCCACCTCGTCCTCTGCTAACTAGCAATACTGCATTTATCAACGCGTCAAAGGAACAACATAACCAAAACATGTGATCGACGAGGATGGGATTCGAACCCACGCGGGCAGAGCCCATTGGATTAGCAGTCCAACGCCTTAACCACTCGGCCACCTCGTCCTCTGCTAACTAGCAATACTGCATTTATCAACGCGTCAAAGGAACAACATAACCAAAACATGTGATCGACGAGGATGGGATTCGAACCCACGCGGGCAGAGCCCATTGGATTAGCAGTCCAACGCCTTAACCACTCGGCCACCTCGTCCTCTGCTAACTAGCAATACTGCATTTATCAACGCGTCAAAGGAACAACATAACCAAAACATGTGATCGACGAGGATGGGAATCGAACCCACGCGGGCAGAGCCCATTGGATTAGCAGTCCAACGCCTTAACCACTCGGCCACCTCGTCTTCTGCTTATTTGTAATACTGCATTTATCAACGCGTCAAAGGAACAACATAACCAAAACATGTGATCGACGAGGATGGGATACGAACCCACGCGGGCAGAGCCCATTGGATTAGCAGTCCAACGCCTTAACCACTCGGCCACCTCGTCCTCTGCTAACTAGCAATACTGCATTTATCAACGCGTCAAAGGAACAACATAACCAAAACATGTGATCGACGAGGATGGGATTCGAACCCACGCGGGCAGAGCCCATTGGATTAGCAGTCCAACGCCTTAACCACTCGGCCACCTCGTCCTCTGCTAACTAGCATTAATGCATTTATCTACGCGTCTAAGGAACAACATAACCAAAACATGTGATCGACGAGGATGGGATTCGAACCCACGCGGGCAGAGCCCATTGGATTAGCAGTCCAACGCCTTAACCACTCGGCCACCTCGTCTTCTGTTAACTAGCATATTGTTGCCATAAGACGGGGATGGGATTTTAATCAACGCGGGCAGAACCCATGAAGGAATTTTATGCGAAATTAAGTAACATGATGTATATTTAAGTATTTGAAACTATGTGTATGTCATCAAGAGTATTTTTTAGAAATTAAAATATTGTACTCCCATATTAATTTCGTTGCTGCATTAGCAAAGTTCGACAAGTGACTCTAAATGTAAAATGCGAATGCATATTTTTCCTTATTCCTTCTCTAGTTCATAAATATTTATTTTTCCCTTCATTGATTTTCACAAATTTGCATTAATATATGAATTAACATTGAAGTGATGTATTCAATTCCATTCTATGGTCTTTATAATTATATTATTGCATAAATATACAAATAAAACTACATCAAATGCAAATGTACACGTGTTTTCTAAAAGAGGACAATTTTGTATTGTAAAACAATGTTATTAAGTGATTTAATATTTTTAAGTTCTATTAAAAGGTATATATATACCTATAAAATTTACTTCAATGTAAGACACGAAAGCTTCACACATCTTTTCTCTCTTTTCGTATGTTAATATTTCTGCAATTTTCTCTTTATATGGAAGCTCGCAAATATCTATGCAGTTGAATCATCACTAGGAAATGAAAAGAATTACAAAAAACCACCCCCCTTTATTCTATACCATAAAATAAGCATTTTTTTTCTTTTTCTAGGGAAATGCTCTATCGCTTTCGATGTTATTCACATAATAGAGGGTTTTTGATATGGGTACTCAATCTACCGTGGTTTCCTTTCCAAAAGAGAATTCCATTACTTTCTTTTTTGTAGTTTGAATATTAATAAATACTAAAAGGATTCCTGAGAATAGATAACTGGTCAGTGTACAATGGGTGGCTGAGACAATAAGACTTACTCAGTCAAAAGATACGATAAATTGCACATACGTCAACAATTGCCAAAGGAAATAAACCATATTAATCGTTATTTAAGAGTCGTCATTTTGTTTGAAACTACGCTTCCAGATATTGAACATTTTGTTCCTGCTCAACGTCGCAGGAAAAGTAGAACGTAGAAAATCGTCGGTGGCAATTACTTCAGACAGGTTTGAAAACAGAAATTACAAACATGATAGCCATTTGGACACATGACCACAAGCCACAAATTTCCTGTTGCTGCATTAGCACGAAATGAACTGGGTAGTGGTTTACATTGAACCGCAAACTGCGGATTTGAAAGTAATTACGCGCAACAGTGTTGACTCCTTGTTCATAAGATTGGAGGGTGCTTAAGGCAGTTCTTAGGTAGAGTTCAATCACTAATATTTTTTTTTAATTGGCATAAATAAACAGAGTAACATGTACTTATTGTGATTTCTGCTTGAAAAATATACCTTACCGGGCATTTAAATGAAATAATTGCAATTATGATTGGTGGTGTAATACATTGCGTTTTATGGAGAGACCACTTATTTACAAAATAAGACCAACGTTCTAATCACGAAAGTGATGGAAGTGTACTTTGATTTGTAGAATGTTTTCCGAAGTATTCTTATCACTTTTATCCATAGGTCACCGGATATCTGCTCACATGAATCTCTTGTGTTTTCCAAACGAGTCTAATGATTTCCTGAATATTGTTTATACTATATTATTAACTGATAGGTAGGAATTATAACAAGTATTTTCATCATTAATATTTATATTGTTGCTTTATGACAATTACAATAAAAAAATTTAAAAAACATTATACATCTCGCTGATTTGACTAACGTGGAATGCTGATCGCACCTTAACGTCGACTTTGGCTTTCTGACGTAAGACACGATGACAAACCATATTTTATACATACGACATTTCCAATCAAGGTCACTTTGGTCCGGTGAATGCAAGAGACACATTTTATTGTGGTATTAGGAAGAAAAATAAACAATAAAAAATATTTTTAAAGAGTGTATCAAGTCCACAAATAACGGAGAAAATTCAAAGAATAACAAGGCAAATAAAACGCATTTGTTTGATGTACCCAAAGAAAACAGGTAAAGTTTCACAATTGTGCAAATTTGAGTTAACAAGGTAAATTCATTTTAGGGTAATGTTTCTTTTTCTAATGTTTAATATGTTAACCCTTTGATGCTTAAAGTTGGTTTCCATCTTTGTTTTCTAGACGCACCAAATGTCGAAGACCTATCACTTTCCTCACATAGTTATCATTGCAACTAATTACCTAACGTCGGAACAATTTCTTGATTTCGATAAATAATTCAATGAAACAGACTCATTTGAATCACTGTGATATCATTTTCAAATGAAATTGGAATTTAATACGTCAAAAATATGTTTTTATTTTTTTAATATATAACTATTCTTATAAGTAACGATAAAAAAATCTTTTAAATTGCAGTTTGTGAAGAAGGATCTTTGAACTCCCCGCACAAACACACACACAATAATTGTAAAGAATTAACATGTGAAATATTAGAATTGTTCTTCTACAATTGTTAAATTATATTTTGGCATTTTTTAATGAAACTTTTCTGTATGTGTGAAACTGTTTAATTTTTGCTTCATTCTTTAGTTTTTTTATCATAAATTACAGGGAACAAGATAATTGTAACATATTTTACCATAAATATTTTTTTTTTCAAGCTTTTGACAATATATACGAATTATCTTTCGAGGTATACCTCGTATTATGAGCATTTATGCAATTCACATCATAATAAGTTATAAATACCTTGTGTTTTCACTAGTACAATAAATAAAAATAATGTTTTGTAAAGCAATATAGTCCCACAAATGTAAAGATCCCCTCCCGAATCCGCATAATGCAAGGACGACCAGTGGCGGCGATAGCGGGTCCCCAGGGTCTGCGGCACAAGGGGCCCTAGGGGTCTGAGGGCCCCACCGCGGTAAAAAATTAAAATAAAATAAAAGTTAAAAATTTACAAATTTCACAAGTTTCTCAACTTGATAGAAATAAAAAACAATTAATTACTGTCGTAAAAGTATCTCTTCAACATTTTAGTAGAAATTAATGTTCATAACCAGATTTGTATTGAACACATGGAATAATTTAAAGAAGATATACATTTATACAATTTAATGTCACTAATATTTTTGTCAGGAAGTCAAGTTTAGTGGGTACGCGCAGATTGGGTTTTTCGCTACTCCGGTTCAGCTCGTCGCATTTGAAGCGTCGGGAATTTCAAGGTAGTAATTCTAAGAATTTTCTTTTCTGTTTCTGTTGCCAGCAAAGAAGGAAATCAACGTAGGAAGTTACAGTGAGACATATCTAAATCAACCATGAAAACTAAGGCTTTTGAGTGAAATTATAAGTAGTAACTATAAGAAACATAGCAAATTATGTTTTATACTGACTGTGATTTAGTAGTTCATTTGATGTACAGGTGATAAGTGGGTATAGTTATATGTCACGAGATCAATTTTTTATAGAGGAGGGGGGGCCCTACGAAATATCTTGCGAAGGGGTCCCCTAATCCTTACCGCCGCCACTGAATGCGACTACGCGTTTCCCTATTAACTTTGAATAGAGCTTAAAGTTTTGCTTCATACGGCCTTCTTGCCAACTTGTGCATCACTCATATCCCCAGTGTTTCCAACCTAAAGAAAATGAATTAGATTTATCGACATAACATGTAGCTTTTATTTTTCATAAATCAAATCCCTCTTCATTGTTCAGAGTTGACAGTTAGAGGGGTAAAACAATGTTTTATTTACTTTCCGTGAGATAGGACTTGACAACGAGAGGTAAACCATAGTCGAGAAGAAAGAGATTAAATAAATAATGTTACTATTATTAAAATATTATGACCAATACAAAATAATTATAACCGAGTTCGTGTATATCCTATTTTGATTTTTTAATTCTGAAACATTTATTTATCAAATTCGTTATTCTTGTAAAATTTATTTATTTGTTCATGAAGCTTTGATGACGAATACACGTGAGGATACTGGTCAACCTGATAATTTTGAATTACGAAGATTTTTAGACCGTAGCAAAGCGCTGTATAATTCGCGATGACTTGAACACTCCGATGTGGTCGTCCAAAAATTATGTAACGCAAAAATTACTATTTTTACAGCCCCCCTCCCCATCACGACGCTCCACTTGCGATACCTCTCACCTCCCCCAATCATAAAGGGTTTTTTTTTGTGTGAGACTTTAGGGCTCGTCAACGTCAAAGTCATTAGAGCCCTAATCATAAGTTACACTAACCCTACCTCCCCCGTAAAGAAAGCAAATGCAATGAAACTAACGAGTTTGTGGTAGCGTCAAAGAAAATTTAAGAAGGAAAAGCAATATATTTCAACTCACTACTTCCGAGTACTTACTCGTGAAGGAGTGTTTGCATCCTCAACAGTTATGTGAAAATTTGCGACGGTCCGGAAAATTCGTGACGATGCAATATATTTCAGTTTTGTTTCTATACAAAATCAGTAAAAAGACAAAATCATAACAGAGGAGCCAAAAATCATAATACAAAACAATATTCAAATGTATATTTTTTACCTTTTTTGTGTGGAATATTTGCTCATTCCGCTTAATACTACTTCTCTTAGTTACCGTGTTCACACGTCATAAACATAGAGCACTGCCTCTGTGTTCATCACCCAGAAAGTCGGAGGATCACGCTCTCCCAAGATTCCCGGACGATCTTATTCATCTCCCCTCAGTAAACTACTGGCCAAACCTTGCTTTTAACAGGCAGCGCGCAGGGCGTGCTCTACGTCAGGTAGAGCACACCGTGCTCTGTTGTCCGTACGTGATCCCGTTGTCATTCATGCACTATGTTCTCACTGTGCGGTTTAGTACATGCTCTTGTTCTCTATAGTGTTTCGTGTTAACACGGGTCCGGCACCTTAGTTCATAGAATTGAACTATTTTATCCAGACAGTGGTCGCACTACTAATTATATAAAGGTCATTCACATTTGTTAAAGGTCGCTAGACTTTAATTAGACTTTCACCCGTGTGCCTACTGGTGACATCCTGAATCACAGTGTGATTCCAAGAGCACCCACTAGGTCAGTCTTGTGTCGGAGACTGCCGACTCAGTCGGTCACCCTGCCCGCCTGAAACTTAGGCTAAGATTTTGGGTTACAGGTTTCCTACCAGTCTGCGCACTGGTCGACGGGAACACGTCTAGCTTTCGCATTCCTACTACTTATCACACAAGTAGTTGCGGAGCAGCAATCCTGCTCACCGATCGGAAGCCTAAACTTCCTTCCCGTACCACGGTTTAGTACATAGGTAACTGTGACAAACTTTAAGGTTAAAAGTGCCCCATAAAACTCTGCGTTACATAACACCAAGGCTAACATTCCCTTACCCCGCCGTAACGCAGAGTAACCAGAAATCCCCCTCCCCCTTAGGATGCGCTTCACAATTTACATGACCATTACACTAAAAAATAATACAGGTTTAAAAAATAACAGGCAGCGAACACAGTGATGGACCAAATATTACTCGGGAGTAACTAAATGGTTTGCTTTGCTTATCCTGACAAAAATGATATTTTGGGTTGTGTCGATATCACGGTGCTCGGACTCTTTCATTACACATCCCACGACCCCGTTCCTTCCAAGATCCCCAATGTCAACAGTGTCTGCGGTTTATGAGCCCATCTCTCCGTCACCACTCTCCTACGGTCTTCTTACAACTTCTATTTCACGGAGGTTCTGACTCCACCCGCATTCACATGCTGAAAAAGATGGTTTTAGTGAAGATGGCTCCTTATTTGCTACAAAAATCATTTATCATTTATATACTTACTGATTAAATAGATACGTACCCCTCATAGCACATAAGGAATGCTTTACACGAAGCGCCGGAGAAACTCGCTTCAGCGCGCCCTTCCCATTCATAATATGTTAAGAATTATTTCATAATTCGGGGTACTATAACGCTGTGTTATTGGTTCAATTTTTTTTTTTTTGTACTTTCTCGGAATTTAAAGTTGATCAGAAATAGATTCATAGCTCCATTAAAAAAATCAATTTCTACGGACAAAATAATTTCAAATTATTTGAAAACGTCTCGATACGTTTGGGAGTTGTTTTGAAGTAAATATATGTATCTAATCACGATGTATATGATTGAGACATGTTCTATGTGTTACGTATGTTAACATATTTCATTGGAAGTTAAAAGAAAGAATTTGACTTTTAAGGGGAGCAATAGAGCAATAATACCTGAAAGCTACAAAGTAATTTGAATGTAGGAGACTGAAATTTAAGAAATATCGGTAATGTTACGGTGGATCTTGAGGAAAATCCATGAGTAAATTATCGGAAAGGAGAGAAGAACATGAACCAAAATTTAAGTTCGTTCCTTCGCCATCAGAGAGAGTGAAAATAACCCTTGCAATCTTTAAAAGAGTAAAATATGGACGAAATTGTGATTATTATCTGCCACCATTACTAATTACGAAAACTATTTTCTTCTTTTACTTACAGTCTCCCGTAATTAAAATATAAAGCATTTCAACCTATTTTCGATAGAAGAGCTATATATTTCCCATCATTTTGTGGCTAATTAGATCAATTTTTAACGTAATTTAATTACCTTTAAAAAAAATTTCGTGTCATATCCCGAGGTGTAGCCAGTATAAGAAACATCTCCCTAAATCACATTGAGTTGCAAGAAATTCTTGTTAGTTCCTGTATTAAAATTTTGTTATTTATGCATCCCCCGCACTAAAATAATCCTCGGTACCTTGGTCACCCCGTTGCTGATCACACCGCCTCCGTCGCCTCCACGGCTGGCGCGGTCGGAGCAGCGCCTACAGAAGGGGGCAGTGGGTGAAGGTCGATCCACGACCTCGCGCTCACGTGAGTCTCTCAGGGGTAGCCAGCGGCGCTTGCATTGGACACATGCAGCACCGCGGTACGCTCAGGTAAAGGAAGACTAGATGCGAATTGACTTTATGGACGGTGATTAGGCATGGATTTTTAAAAAAGGAAAAGCTGAAACGAACATCTCACTTAACTATAGTGAGCCTTGAAAACTATTTTGGTGTCGAAGAAAGAATCGTATGGATAAGGATTTTTTAAACCTTTCTTTCTCTCGACAAACTCCTGAGAAAATAGTAAATGACTCACAAATGTTTAATTCTATAAAATACATTTATTATTTCATTGACTTTAATCTGTATCATATTTAAAAATTGAACTCTATGTAGATTATATAATTATCGTAAAATAAATTTTTAACGGATTTATTATGTGAATTAGAATCAAATTNAAAAATTGAACTCTATGTAGATTATATAATTATCGTAAAATAAATTTTTAACGGATTTATTATGTGAATTAGAATCAAGTTTTCACAATTATCAAGCAAAATTTGAATCTTAATAAGGATGAGTTTGTATATTTTCGTGTAAAAAAATAATGATCAATTTATGAAAATTCTTGACGTAATAAGTTTTTGACGAAGATAATCAAAATTTTGATTTTACTAACGTTGAAGTTGAAAATCGTTTAACGAAATACCTAATAAAAGAAGAATCTTTAGAAACGTATCCGGTTGTGTTAGAAGGCGGCAGATCTAGACTGTATCCAGGGGGGAGTCCAACCGGGGAGGGTTTTGGGAAGCATTTCTGTTTGTCAATACTGGTTTTACAACACAAAAGTGCCAAATTCATATTAAATGATAAGGATTTCGTGACCAAATCAGATATTTTTGGTCACGAAACCCTTATCCTTTAATATAAATTTGCCACTTAAAACAATTAATGAATTTGATCACTATTTAATATAGTTAATTGTTAATTATATATTTGTTGAGTTTTTGTAATTTGTTTAAAGATAATATTTATAATTATTTTAAGTTTTTTATTAAGATACAAATCAAATTCATGAAATTATGTTTTAATGCAGACCTAATGAACAAACAACAAAAATTCGAGTATATGAAATTTATAATAAAAAATACAAATAAATATATTTTTAGGATATCTTTAAAATAACAGTCTTGAAGAGGTTTTTGTCTTAATCCGAGTGCCAATAAATAAAGTATTGTAAACACAGTCCTGAATGTAATTACTCTCAACGCACGAATAATGATTTCAATAAATTAAATTAAGGAAAACTTTTTTTAAAAAAGTGTATAGCACACTAATTGTTTGAGGAATCGTTTCTGAAATGTCAAACGGAGATTGGGATCTTCATTTTTCCTACGCTACCCGAATAGATAATGTTACGCTATTCAACAAACTAACAACTGATGGTGTATGAATGGAAATTGATGCTATAGTTGTTCGAAGTCTGAAGAAATTACAAATTCGCTCCCACACGTAAATGAAAACTATTTGAAATTGCAAAGAATTTATGCCTGAGCAACCTTGTACGCTAATTGAGCTTGAGAAAAATCAACATACGTTTAAAACGCGGGTACTGGCATCTTCAGATATTTCATTTAATTAAACGGAATAAAAAATAATCTTCCACCAATGTGGTTAATTGAATTTGTCTAACATATTGATTTTTTGAATATAACTAGCTTCATCTCACGTGAAGTCAATCATTTTAAGATAATTTTGCATAATATGATTTGTGTACTTTACGTTTTGGATTGTATCCATAAATCATACGTGTCAAAGAAAATTACTGATTGCTTCGGTATTCGTTGGTGATTCTATTCGTCGGTTTCTATAATTTCAACCAACATTTCGTAAAAAAAAAAGGAACGGATTAACAGATACATAAGTTTTGATACTTCTTCAAGGCAATGATCAAATAAATTCAATGACTATTAGTTAATTCGATTCTTCTAATGCAGCAAATCTAATTATACCAAATCTCCCATTCATATTCGGTTCATTTCCCATTAGTAATGCTGTCTAGCCAGGTGCAGTTTTTAACGAGCGATAAGAATGTTGTATCAGTGTACCTTCTATTAAAAACAAAAGGTATGGGCGAGACTACAATAATTGAAATCAGTATTTTAAAACCAATCATTACTTTGACATGTACACTTTGTCTGCAGTTATCATGCATCTTATATTCATGCGTCATAACTTCAACATGAACTTTGATGGACATAAAAAATGAATTTTTATATAACTTTCTTTTTCGGAGAAAAGTTCACTTAAATTCGCGAAGCGCAGAATTATCTTATGTTTACTTTTCACTCTCATATGTGGCATTCACCAATTCGCGAATTTTATGAAATAAATATTGCTAATGAAAAACAACTTTGGTTCTGACGTTATATATTGGTTTGTTAACGAAGCACACAATGTTAATAAATACGGAACCTACGAAATTTATAATTTTTTTGAAGGCCTCACTTGCGTAATATCCGGTAAATACTTTTTTTCGTCCCACTTTTTATTATTGATGGCAATGTTATGCACTCACATCGGTTTCGCTTCTTCGAACCGTGTTCATTGACGGCAGATCATTCGTCAATTTCTTCCCGTAATATTTTTTTTATCTTCCATTCATCTCTACTTTTTCACTTATACTTTTTTTCTTATATCTCGTCATTGAGAACTTACGTCGTAGTAATGTCAATTCGTACCACATTACTCCGCGGCGGTATCATTTCATTATCCGGTTGGCATTTTTCTACATGCCATATTTCTAGTCTATAAAAAAACAATTAACATAAACATATATTATCTCGTTTACTCATAGACAAAAAAAATCATTCATTATTTGACAATTCATAATAACAGGTTAACATAATCACATTTGTATCCTCAAATAAATGTGATCTCAATATGTATGGCACACGGAAACAATACTAACTCAATTATTAATATTACTTAGCGTTCTAATATAGAAGTAACCACTGTCCTAAATAATGTTATCTCAATAATAATAATGTACTTCTTTTCTGTTATTATATTAATGCAGGTTCCATTCTCGGCTGTTGCAATTTCTACCTGAGTATTGATGTCGCAGATAATACCTTTTTGTCCTGTGTTATACTCTGTCATTGTGTCACTTTATCTCCTCCGGAAGACATTTCCTTACACGTGTATCTTGATGACTTTTTATATTAACAGAAGTTTCTTCGAGAAGTGGTCACAATAAAAAAAGGACTCTGGATCAAACCACGCCGTAGTCCGACTTGGAAGACGGAGGTTGTAAAACAACGTTCTTATAGGAATGTATGTTACAATTCTCATAGAATATGATTCAGCAATGTAAGACGATGGATAATATCCACAAAATTTGTAATAAAAATGATAATTCAAGATTGTCAAGAAAGTCGTGTATAGGTGAGTTGACGACGTTGTTATGGCGTCGTTACCCGGTGTCGAATGAGCGTTTTTTTTTACGTTAAAAAGACACCGTTTTCCGACGTTGAATCGTTACGTGAGTGTGCGTTAGCATCTTCTACGTAGGATAATGTGTGTAAAAATTTCTATGTAGGATAATGCGTGCAACATGTAATCCATAAATACTCATTGAGGCTATAATAAATAAATAAATATGAATAACTACAAATAATACTTTTTCGTGAGTATGAACGGAACTTACAATTAGCCTCGTATTACGGCAAGGAAGTGTGTGAAGTTTTCATTTTATATTACTACATAGCTGTCGGAATGTTCATATCCTATAAAATAACACGTTAACTGAGGTGCATTTCATGAGCTCACGAACAATATAAAATTATAGTATCATAAAAATCCATCCCGTTGTATAATTTCAATAGAATATTGATTTTAATCTTTTTGTCCAGTGTTAATCCTCATCATGCTATTCTANAATGTTCATATCCTATAAAATAACACGTTAACTGAGGTGCATTTCATGAGCTCACGAACAATATAAAATTATAGTATCATAAAAATCCCCCCCGTTGTATAATTTCAATAGAATATTGATTTTAATCTTTTTGTCCAGTGTTAATCCTCATCATGCTATTCTATTTATATATAGATCTAATACTACGTACGGATAATAATACGATTAAAATATTCATTGAATAACAGTTCTAAAAAGCTCGGTTGAATCAATAAAAATAAAACTCCGATGATGAGAAAGTCTAGAAAAATTACGTAGTATGCACTTGCGCCACGAGTTTAGGGGGTAAAACCTGTGATAGGCATTCTGAAAATATTCATATTATGAGGTAAAATTAATCCAGTTATGTAAGTGAGTTTCGAAGAGCTAATACCCCATTATTCTTGAACTCACAATGACTTCGCATCGTAACAAAATTCCTCCCCGGCGGGGAATCGAACCCCGGTCTCCCGCGTGACAGGCGGGGATACTAACCACTATACTACCGAGGACTTGACAGGTAACAAGTTACTTTTAAATATTATAAGTACACACATAAATATATTCCTGATCAGACACGTGTGGCGTCAGAGTATTATCTTATGACGTCACATTTATCTCGTCGTTGAATTACTTCGTTTCACTTCGGGACTTTTCTGGATGACTCAGTAAAACAAAGATATGAGGGACCTTTTATCTCTTGACCATTTCAATTGCTTATTTATTCTAGAAGCAAGCGCGAGTTTTGCGGAAGGGAATATTTTTAAAATGAGCCAGGGTTTACAAAGAGCTGATAAAGCAATGGATTCATTTCTCATTTCTTACAAATCAATGATAGTCATTTGAATTGACTTTGTATTTTGTTACTTCTTCGATTTAAATACATATTGTTGGTGTGAATGTGAAAGTTTTTTCTATGTCCTTTCTTGTATATTTTAATAATAAGAATCAGTAAGGAAGAAAATACAACCACCTAAAGATGAGATGCCCCCGGGGTTCAATAAGATAGAGGAAGGAAGCTTTTTCTCGTTTCTTGTTTTAGTCGCACCCCATGTCTGTTTAGAGTTCCGTACTTGGGGGGATACTGACTGCCCAACATTTGTATGGTCTGAAGAGGACGAGGAAGGATCCATTAATCCCCCTATTTGAACAGCGCAACTTGTCCTTCAGGTAGAAGGGCGGAGGGCTCGTTCAACCAAAGACAAGTATTTCTCTAGTAAAATATTGTGCAAAGACAAAATGGGAAAATAGACTTTTAGAATTTGTTTCCTACAAGGAAAATTACGTCATGTGTTTTTTCTTTTTCTTTTTGACAAAGTCTATCAAATGTACAACAATGAGGTATTTTAAATTGTGAAAGATAGTCTGGACGTTACAAAAAATTCCACCAACAAAGCTTTAAAGTTTTTCTAAACTATCGTCAGATGAATTCTTAATTGTTTATATTATGATAGAAATTTTGCAAAACCTAAAACTCCAGCATCTTGTGATTTGTTATTTGTTTATTTGTATTTTCAGATATTAATGTCTAGGTCACAATGTTTTAAAGACACTATTCATCCCAAACAGCTACTTATTTTGACTTTTTTTTTTGAAATGGCACAATTCTGTACCAAAGAAGAGATTTTTTATTGATCTACTTCGTCTCGGGAATTATTCATGGGCAAATGGTCAGATGTAAAATAAAATGATTTAACCGGACGTTCTTCATGGTATATTTATATTACTTTTATCAGTGTATGTCGTGGACCAGAAGTTTTCGAATTCTGTTAGATTTAGTAATCAACAAAGCACTGTACCAGTTCCTTAACCAAAGTTAACATTACGAAGACGCAAAACAAATATTAAAAAATATATTAAATATGTCATTAAATATATAAAATAGAAAATTTTTTTGAGCCAAGAATCAAAATAAATAATAATATTAATTATACAAAAAAGTGTTTTAACTCGTCTGTGCTTTTCGTTAGAGGAGTGGGTTTTATTGTTTACTCTCCTCCAAGATCTACTGTTGCACGAGAACAAAGAAAAGAATTTTGTAAGAACCGGACCAAACACATCGCGCTTCATTACGAAAAGTCGCGTCAACTTCATATTTCCTCTGTCTTTCATCCGTAATGTTTTGCGTGGAAATTGCAGAAACGGATCTGCAATACAGTAGCGTATGTTGTGACATTTGAAGGTGAATGGCTCCGACGGATCAATAAACACTTGATAAATCATGAATGGGAGGCTGTAAGGTCAGGAGGTGACGTAGGGTCACGCATTCAGCATTTGCATCTTCTTCAAACATGTCTGGGATGAAATGAATCTCCATTACACAACTTTAAAAAAACAACAACTAAGACTGTGTCGCCAAGTTCGTTTAATGACTTAAACGAGATTTTCTGTGCAGTTAATCAAGATTATCGAAATGCGTGTTCCACCGACTATTTAATCGCGTTTTATACTTAAACAGTCAGGGTCCCTTCGTTTACCTGCGCTAGACGCGATTGTTTTCAGTACTGCAAGGAATATAGCTTCAATTTTGTTTTTTAGCTCATGGCTCGATTTGTAAGTTATGTTCTGTGGCACAAGGGAGGCCCGCTGTTGCCTCTGGTGTCCGTTGATGGCGCTGGTGAGCAACAAGACACGTTTTTTGTCCGCCATTTGCATTCAAGTAGGTGACCCGTGGCGTACTGCCTAGCGTACTCGCCTGGTTCAAACCCTGTCCGATCCAAGTGGAATTCGCGGTGATAGAGGAAGCGACGTTCGCGACAGGTTTTCTCGGGGCACTTACGTTTCCCCTGCCATTCATTCCACCACAACATTCGCTCATGGTTAAACACTCCCATGCCATTCACACATCACCCGCCTCCGAGAGGTGCGATAGGAAAGGCATCCAGCATCCTGGTAATTCCCCTGTCACAAGAGAGAGGTACCATACCATCCTCCATATCCGACCCCTACTAAACAAGGGAAAAGGAGTAAGGAAATTTATACATTTAACTTCAAGTTATCTACAATGCACTGCAAAACTACCACAAATATAGAGAATTCTTCAGAAACATCGATATACATGACTGACGTTTGGTTTTTCATGGTGAAACGCATGAAATGTAATCGTAATTAAATTTAACCAATCACCTTTATGAAAATCGTGATTATTCTCCATTTGGTGAAGCTAGGTAAAAAAGCAATTTAACCGTCTTGCATTGACGTTTCCTATGTAAAATCTATAAATGGTGGCGGAAGACTATCTATAACTATCCAAAGTTTTGACTATCGTTTATATGGGGATTTCCAGTTACGCCAACTGCTGACTATACTCCACTACAGTCAACTTCGCTGACTTCGCTCCGGAGGAGAGTTGAGCGCAGCCAGTCCAGTTAGAAGAATCACCAAATAATTCATTGTTTATTAAGCATTTTCTGACCGTTTACCTCACAAAAAGCATTTCAGTAACCCAACGCGCAAGCGCTAACCCAGATGTCGACTTCTGCACCACTTTTGCATTCCATTCGCGTTTCCGAGCAAAGTTGACTACAGTCAGCCAAGTGTTGACTACAGTCGAGTTTTGTGGCTGTGACTGGAAAGCCCCAATAGTTATTAGCAAACTATCGGTAGTTGCCGATAGTCGCATTTGAATCCACCCGCGACCCATCAAAGCTGTTACCTATAGCTTTTCTACAACGTTGAACACCTCCACGGGGAGATTTTATATCAGAAGGACCAATTCAAAAACATAATGGTTCTTTTTTGGAACTCGGTATCAGTAACTGACAATTCCTTTTGCCAATTAGGTTAATAGAGTGGGAGGTCATTGGTTTTCTGTAGTGGCAGGTATGGATTTGAAAACAACTTTTTTTTGTTAATAGTTACACGCCGTTCAACAGAAAAAGAACGATATTACCGGTTTTTATTACCCAAAATGCATGATTACAAGTGCCTTCCAGACATTTTATTATGAGAGTGTTTTTTGGGACTTCTTAATAGCTACTTATTGTACTGTCTTGTTTCTTCTTTTTTAGTATTTTAATCGAATTACATCACTACTCACATCATTTGCTTACAATCCAAAATCATAATTAACCAGTTTTTAGTTTTTCAAGCCTTGACTGATTTTCGAAACTGCAATATTAAGTAACTACGCATCTATTGAGTTGACTGCATTATCAGTAGGCAAACAAAAATGTCCACTTAGCAAACCATATTAAAAGTAGTTTTTCTGTGGTATCAATTTGACCTAATTGAACATGACAGGAACTGTTTTGGCTACGTTTTCTCTTGTTTTACTCCACACAATCAAACTTGACAACTATCAATGGTATGAACTATTAATGGTTTTCCGCCTTTACTCAGCAACTAATATGAATTTGTTAATTTTTACTTCGCGTCCCAACTTCTAGACAGTAGATGCTTTTTAGTCGTTAGCCAATCACTCTAACACCATTTTTTCAGTACTCTTTGTGGTTCAATTTTTACTTTACTCGAAGCACTTAACACTACTTGATGGAATAAAATTCTAATATGTTCTCTCATGGAATCGCGTTCTTTTACTGGGAGAAATACCATGTAGTAGATCGTATGATATTTTAAATCGTTACTATAGCAACCGCTACACAAATAATATACCAGGCTTTGTAACTGTCAACCAGGGTGAGAACTGAAAGACAAACATCATTACTGATTCGCTATAATACGCGCATTTATTTGGTATTCACAATCACGTAAAAGTAATATTTCAAATTGGGAAAATTTGTGTTCCTCCCATGACAAATCTCACGATAACGTCTTTGGAAAAAAAGACTTTTTTCAAAACGAAAATATATCACAATAGTTAAACATTTTTTGTGGTTATGTTTTGAGGCAGGAATATTAATAATTGTTAATGGTTCACTCTACTGGAATATGTTCCAAATATCACGAAAAATGTGTTCAAAATCTTACGTATGACGTGGTAGCATTATACAATTCCGAAGTGTAAGAAATTATTCATTATTTTAATAGTATTATGAAATCAATATATTCATTACGACTATGTTCAAGGTAATGGTAATAAGTTGAAAACTTCGTTTAAATATGACAAATTAAAGTCGTTGGCGAAATACCATTACTATATATTCATTCGAAGAGCTTTATCGACTGCATAGCAGCCATTACTTACTAATTGCATGGCAAAACGCACATATCAAGAACATTTCACTGCACCTAGTATGCATGGTAATAAGTTCATCTAGTGATATTGACGTAAAAGTTAATTTTAGTTTATTACTATTGTCTTAAACGTAGCTTATAGAACCGTAAAAAAATATTCGATCGTGGGATTTTAATGGAAACATTCATTTTGGTTGTCCCTGATTCGGAAAAGGTGGTTTTAAAATAACGTCCGAACTTGACAAAAAAAATCTTATTTTTTCTTCATTTTTTTCTCGTATGTAATTAATAATATATCCGATTTATTTTCACACGACATAAATATACGTACCTAATTTGCAAAGAAATTTCTTTTTGACTTAAATACCCCATTAAAGAAGGATATAAATTGTCTCCTTGCGTTGGCTCNTTACTTTGAAGTAATTTACATTGTTAATTGCAAAGAAATTTATTTTTAACTTATTACCAAATTAGATGAGGATTTTTAGTGTCTTTTTACATGGGTTTGCGTGATTAATATCATGATAAATAATTAATTTATGATTTGAAATAGAATGTCTATCCCACTTAGCTAACCTCCTCCAAAAACCATGCGACATAATTTACAAATTGCAGTCGACTTATATGTCAATGGCAGTTAAAGGACTTCATTAATATACCATCCGAGTAGAGTAACATGGAGTCGACCTAAACATGGAGGATCATGTCAAAAATAACCACTCTTTGTACAATTTTTTTATTGTCACTCAATAATGCAGACTGAGAAACGTGCCCCGAGCTGAGTCTGGCATTACTTCCACTTACTTGTACCATGCTCCTTCCTTTCTCTTTCTTGATCTTCCTTGGTCACTTCTTGTTCTTTTCGATCCCGACGCCATTAGCGCTAGGGTATCTTTCATTTTCCTCTTTCTTCTTCTTTTTTAATGTTTTAAGTAAAGACTTGAGATATGTTGGAATTTGAGTTTTGAGTTGTAATTCAAGTTTTTTTAAGTGGGAATGGTTGAGTCATTCGGCGAGTCCCACACGCGGGGAGAGTCATGTTGGCTCTCTTTAGTGCGTAACTGCATTTTCCTTACCTGTACAAGTTTTAAGGGCTCTAATGACCTCGATGTTGACGAGCCCTAAAGCCCCACAAAAAAACTGGGAAACGTATATGAGAATGTATGTGCAATTGTTTAACACCATTAGTTTCAAATTCAATTCTCGTGGGTAATTTTGTTATTGGGTGGGGGGAGGGGTGCATTCCTAACTTGTGACCCCGTTAAATCCCGTCGTGATCGCAACCGTAATTTCGTGCAGTTGTACGGATTTTGCGAGACAGCGACCTGAGTCTTGTTTTTTCCACAGTGGAACGCATCAAAGTTTACGAGATAAACCGACGTTGTAAATCTAGAGATTACATATCTATCAATGTTACGTCGCACTACGATTACTGTATTACTTAACTCTGGACAAGGTATGAGCTAATACAGGAGTTATCACTAATCTAATATTTGTTCTTCGTCTTCTTACGACCACACTTCGTTAAGCTCTGAAGGTTTAAGAACAGATTCTCAAGTATATCTCTGTGTCGAAGGAAAATGTCACTGATACCTCCTTCCTCTGACTCAAAAATAGCTACGTATCCAATATTCCAATTTAAAAATTAGATTACAAAATTTTGAGATATTTGCCTGTAATAATTTTCTTTTTAGTTTCCTGTGAAAAACGTTGAATTCAATTTCCGTCTCTCTTTCGTTATGGGATAATAACAAATGTTTGGACCGGTCTATATTTTCCTTATTCTTGTGTAATATTCTTTAATTTCCTTGAAGAGAGTTATTGTTTCGTGTAACATATTTCTTTGCTACATATTTCATTAAAGCGAAATAAGTGTTATTTCACTAGAATATTCGGCATGAACGTAATTAAAATATTTTGTTCATTTCATGTGTTGAAGTTCTGGCGTGGAGTTACCACCTATTGTTCCGTGTTCCATCATTTCATTTCTTATTCCCCTCCTCCGTGCAATTGTTTTGTTTTTTTGTTTTTTGTGTCTATTGCAGTTGCTCTTCACAGAGCGACAACTTTTATACGAATGCGAAGTAGTGGGCGTAAAGTTTTTTTGTTAAGTTCTTCTTTTATTTAATTTAGTTTGAATACTTTAATTTAATTTTAAGTTATTTTAAATAATTGAATTTAATTTTAAATTACTTTGAATAATTGAATTGAATTTTGAATTGCTTTAATAATTGAATTTAAGATAAATTACTTTAAATAATTAAATTTAAGATAAAAAGTTACTTTATTTTTTTAATGAAATAAATTATGAAATTTAGTTTTTAATTGGTATGATATTATATTTTTTAAATACACTTCTCACCTTAATACTTTTCTTATTTTTATTTTAATATTTCTTATTTTAATATACTCTTATTTTAACACATTCTTATTTTAATTCACGTATGATTTTGTTTATCATCGTTTTATTTTTGTTGTTGTAATTGTTGTATATTGTTAATGTATATTTTATGTATTTATTTTCTGCCATCGGGCATGACTGCCCAATTGCAGTAATAAAATTATTATTATTATTTTTATTTATTACAGTCCTCAGTTTTTTTACAGCTATGGGGTTGATGCTAATTCCTATGAAATTGTTTTAAAAAAATACAAATAATAATTAGTATTTTGAAAACTGAAATCAAGAGAGGAGTGAAGAATGTACGAGTAAATTTTGTAACACAACAAATTTTGAAAAACTTTAATTTTAATCATAAAAACTTCAAAACTAATTAATTAATAATATAAAACAATTTTAAATGAAAAAATTAGGAGAAAATTATGAACTGAGTTATAAACTGTACTTTCTGCTCGTTACGTGCCTTTCTCCACCAGTCGTTCACCTTTATTATTTTTAATTTTTCTTCAAAACAGGAGAAGCATGAAAGGCTTCGTCAGCGACCAATAGGAGGAGAGAGGCGCCACTGAAAAAGAACGTTCGCTTCCTCCTCAGATTTCAAGAGATTTCAGTCAAAGCATTCGTTTTATACAGCAAACATAGGCTTCAAAAGGGTATAAGGTTCCTTTTAGAAGAGACGAACTATGAACCAGAAAGATTTCTGTTACTAGTTTCATCATACGGTTAACGCGTGTGAGCAAAGGAAAAAATTAAAAGAATTAAATTAAATTTTAAAAAGATTTATTTTGCTTAGTAACTTCATCATAATTTTGCTCTTCATTTGGGAAGGATTTATCGACATAATGCTCTCAGGGCAAGGGGTTGCTGACGGGGAGGATCCAGGATATTTTTGGTCGGTGGGGTTCAGATCTCAAGGGCATCTCGGAATATGAAAGCTTAGTGCAATATGATGCACATTTAATGTCATAACAGAGATAATTAGATGTTATATCTGAATATTTACTTTTCTTTTAATATCAAAATGTTGCAAAAAGGTTTTTGATTCTAATAAAAATTATTTATTCTGATGAAACTAATATTTGTTTAGTTAGATATTCCTGGTATATACAGAGTCTGGGTACAGGATATCTTGTTCTCAACATGTATATGTTTTGTATTGCCACAGATAATATGTTTAAATAAATAAAAAAGTTACGGACATTTAAGTTAATAGACCATTATGTAAGAATATAATCTTAAATGCAATACAAGTACGCGCACATTTAGGAAAATTAATTTATTTTTTATCAAAATAGAATAAAATTGTAATATTTTACTTATTTTGTTGGGGGACTTGAGTTCCGAAAGACAACTTCAGTTACGAAATCAACCACCGGTCTCTGAAGAGAAAATATTTCAGAGGTCAAACAAATACGTGAAATGATAAATAAGTTTTACGAAATAATTTTGATCCACTCACTGTTACAGCATTTATACAAATACTTTTTGCATTATTTTTGTATCTTATGAATCAGATTGTAAAAATATTTCGAAATAGAAAAATATTGAAATGAAGTATTATACCAAAGATTTCTGAAATTGATGTGTCGTACGACATTTCGAGACTTGGTTGGGATGAAAATATTATGAATAATAAATTTATGACAAAAAAAGAGAAGTTACAGAATGCTTATGACCTCTTGAAGGGAAATAAAATAATTATTTTTTTGCAAAAAAGCTAGCAAAATTCAACTAGAATCAACGTCCATTGTATAATCAAATTAAATAAATAATTATAGAATTACGACTTTTAACGGACGAAGGGTACATATTTGAATATATTTGTTAAATTGTATATAGCACCTTACGACGACCTCGACATTAAGTCGAAAACGTTGTGAGTTTTTAATGACAAATATATATTGTTCGTCCGTTAAAGGTCGCAAGTCTATAATAATTTACTTAATTTACGCCTACAAAACATTAATTTTTCAATCCTCGCGGAGCAGATCGGGAATGTCGGATGCAAACAAGAAACGACCAATGGTCTCAATCACATCGCCGTGGTCGCTTACGTAGGACTCTGTGCTTGTAAACTTTCGGTTCACAGCTCATCGCATTGGGCACCGCATTGCTACCCATCGCCGCGTCCGCCCTTGGCATAGATCGCTGCCACCGTCTACTCCCACCCCCGCCCCCGCTGGGCGTCACGAGGTTCCGACGCCGTCGACGCCAAAGCATCGCAAGCGGAGCGGGCAAGAATGAAGGCTGGCTGATTGAGGGAAGAGAGGAGTGGGGAGGAAGAGAGAGAAGGATAGGAATATTTTGGTACATGCGCGGTGCGCGCGAATCGAAGCGCAATTAGGACAAGCGGTTCACTGACCCACTCCACGAGGCGGCGCGGCGCTCGCAGCCTCCGCTCGCAGACGCCAAACTGGGGATGGGAGATTCCGCGAAATAAAATCGATACGGAATTGAAGGATCGATACCCTAGTACAAATTGTTACGGGCAGGAGTGTATGACAAAAATATTCGCAAAAGAGATCTAAGAACATGATATGTTGGAGCGCTTTTAACAATAATAACTTCGGGGTCATCCATAAAATATGTTCACTTACTTACTAGTGTGTGTGTGTGTGTGTGAGGGGTCCATCGAGCGTTACTTTGATGTACGATAAATCATAGGGAGGGAGGGGTCACGAAGATTTGAATGTTCATTAATTAATGTTTAAATACAACAATTGTTTTAACAAATTTTTAAAAAGATTGAATCTTATTTTTGTCCCAAAACCAGGGGGGAACTTGTTATTATGGGACTGTGATCTGTATGGGGAGGAGAGAACGCATTACGTGGAAATGATGAAATACAGGTCCTGATTCATATAGATACGAACCATACATTAATAATGCTAAAAGGACAATATGAAGTATTTGCTGAGTACACAGAAAGGATATGGAAGATAAAAAAAGGACTGAAGATGACATGAACGGTGGTGAAAAGGGATGGGAGTTACAGCTCAACGAAGGGATAGAGATGAAGATGAATCAAATAATGTTTGAAGGCTACAAAGATAAATGCTATTATATGAATAAATAACAATTAAAAAAAGAAATAGTATCTAGTTGTGACTGAAGAACTGAAATAACTGTACTATGAGTATCTATAATGGATAATATTGGCGATGTCGAAGTCCTACAACATAAGTAAACATTGCATTCAAAGAATGTTAAACAAAGACCAGACAGATTTCAAGAAATTGTCAAAATTATGCCCATCGTATTTTTTTTCAGTTTTCAATGTAAATACAGATTATTTTTTTTAGGGTGAGGGGATATTTTGATTGGTAATTTCGTCAGAAAATATTTTTAGTACTCAATCATTTTTGAAAATAAAAATATAACTCTTGAAAATGCAAGGGGAAAATATATATATACGAGTATATACTAATATTAAATAAAAACAATGATCCTGAATCAATGATCAAGTATGTCGCAATACTAATGCCATAGTTAATTCTATTTCAGTTTCCTTCAAATTACGGGAACTATTTCTATGTGTATCGTTAGGGAAAACAATAACACTACTTTTTTATTCCCCTAACATGGAGGGTACTGTTGGCGAGTATAATGTAATCATCTTTAGTATTTCTACACTGAAATCAGCCAAATTATTCTACTCGTAACGTCAAGCACAATTAACAACTCTAAGCATTAGAGATTGAGGCAGCGTGTTCCTCACTAGGTCACCGTCAAAACACAACGCTTCTTTTCAGCAGAGAGTAAACAAGTGATGGCTCAGTGCGCGGGAGTGGCATCGCTGCGTCACAGTTTCATCTCGAGAGTTTCCACTTCTTTACAGTAAAGCGACGAATCTAGTCTAACTGTTAGTAACGTAAGATTTGTTTTTGGAACGAATAGGACCAGACGAATTGGGAATCAAAAGGGGGGGCAAAAAAATATTGATAATTTTCATTTATATGACATTTTCTGCACATTTCCACTAAGCACGATTTACATAATGAAATAAACCAAAGGCGACTAGCACATCAGGGATGGTATAATTATTATTTATTTCTCAGTTTTAGTCGGTTAAAATGAAATTTGTATCCTTCTTTAAAAAAGCCCCCACCCCCAATCGCCGCTATTGAATTTGCGAAAAGTTAGTGTTAATAGTTCAGGCGAGGATATAAGGAAACGGTCGTGAGGGTCATGACCCCTCCCCTAAAAAACACCCATAGATGTGTTTTAGCCGCAGTTTGAGATTGAGATTTTCAAACAGGTTGATGCATTTGAACGATTCTTAATCCGTAATTAATACTGCAGTATATTTATAGACCTCCTACCCAGTTCGATAAGTTTGCAGCGGCGGCGATGGTGGTGCCATTATGGTTGTGAGAGTGAGTTTTGATGCGAATCACAGATGTTCTTAATCTCGAACTTTTACTACCCATAATATCTACAATTTTTTTTGGAATTAAAAATTAATTTTATTTATTTAATAAATACATAATTGAATAAATATACATTTAAGAAAAGTGCGTATTTATTAAATAATTTATTTTATAAACATTAAATCCGCGACTGCCCTTGGATCCCTGATCGGTATTGATGGGATGATCCCTTGCTTGTTTCCGGAGATTAAATTAGTTTATTATCCCCCACGGTGGTCATACACAGTTTACAACTGCTTTTTTGGCAACGAAGTTTATTATTGTTATTATGATATACTCGTGGGAAGAGAATCGTCTATCAGTTGTGAATGGAGGTTGTGGGGCTACGAAATAACATTATTATTATCATTGTTGTTGTTATATTATTATTATCATTGTTATATTATTATCATCATTATCATTGTTGTTGTTATATCACTATTACTACTTCTATTATTATCATTGTTGTTGTTATTGGAACAACTAAAACAAATAATGAATAATCTGATCCACTTCTGTGTTAGCGAATCGCTGCTCGGTGACAATTTGCGATGCTGCAGCAGTTAGTTATCGAACGAGAGTTCTGATCGCTCCTTGTAGATAAGCTACAATCCTGCCCCTCTGTTCAAACCGTGAGGGTCGCTTCCATGATAACTAGAGATAAATTTTCCAAATAAATTAAATATTTAATTTGACAGCGCTCCTCACTATTTGATCACTGTTATTTATTAATATTGATAGTACATTGTTGAATGTCACCAACCCGTGGCGGAAGAAAAAACTACCACTGCACGCGAACGTAACAGTGCGGACGGAAGCATGGCGGAAGTATAATTCGACTGTACTCGAACGTGTGCCATCGTTACTCCACATTGCGTCCAAAGAGAAAATATTAGCAGCGTTTTCACTTAGAGAAGTGGCTTACTGCACTTGAAACATTAAATGTTTCTGTCTTAAAAAGGTGAATAAAATGTTTGTCTCTCTAATTTTTGTATCTTTAATACACGTTCCGCATCTATCACTTCCCGTATCCCACAAAAAATTAAAATAATTTAGAAACTAGTGCGTTACTGTAGAGAACCATATCTTAATCAATACTTAGATGACCTAAACGTACTACTTTCTTTAGAATGTTAAAAAAAGTTTCCGAGTTTGAGGAGTTTTCTGGAATGTCTCATGTCCAAGATTGTATTCTTTTGTTATGACCCCCTAAAATATTAGCCTGTATCCGCTCTTGTAATAGTTCACTACAGTCCCAGTCGTTCTTTGCATTTACACCGAGTGACCCATTTGATAATTTCAAGTGACCCACTTTAGTTCCGAAAATAAAGTATAATACATAAAAATAAATTATAAACATAAACACGAAACAAACATTTTGAGAATTTAAAAAATTGAAAATAGATACTAAGAACAATATTTTAGTTCGATTACCATGGATCTTATACACATAAGTGTTTATGTATAAAAGATCCATGTCGAAAATATCTCTGACACAAACGTCTCTTTAATACTCACATTTTGGTTGATTTTGACCTGCGGCCAAAAAAGGTTGCCGACCCCTGCACTAGAGTATCAGGATGGATGATGAGATGTGACCTTCTATTGTGACTAGGGACTGACAAGGATGTCCCTCTATATACCTTCCCGAGGTGAACGATTTATGAATGAAGTGAAGGGTGAATGAGTGAATTTTGATGTGGAATGAAAAGCAGGGGAAACGGATGTACCCCGTGAAAACCTGTTGTGAACCTGCTTCGTCCCCTCCCGCACATTCTACTCGGATCAAACAGGGTTTGAAACAGCGACACCAGAGGTAAAAGGTGGGCGCTATGCACTACGCCATGTAGACATAGAAATTTGTTAGAACTTCTTAACATATGTTCTAATTTGAGTCAAAGTAAACACATTTTCTAGTACATAAAATAAAGGGAAGACTGAATCTCCTCAACCTCAACTTATTCCGTATATCCGTCACTGATTCGCATCGTCACGACAAGCGAAAAGAAGAAATGATGAAACTGTCCCTCTATTTTAAAAATATGAAGACAATCTAAATATTGGTTTACCGCCGATTCATTAATCCTGTCGCCGGAGGCTTTTCATCATTATGTTTAAATATAAACTAAAAACATGAGCATAAGTGGATCAGATTATTCATTATTTCTTTTAGTTGTTCCAATAACAACAACAATAATAATAGAAGTAGTAATAATGATAACAATAATGCTATTTCGTAGCCCCACAACGACGTGAACATTTTAGATCAAGCAAAAAATTTGAAGAAATTTGAAGTGTATTTACTAATGTAGTGTATTTTGAAATACATTTGAAGTATTTTGAAATATATTTGAAGTATTAATTTATAATAATTATTTTGCTGTTATAAAAATTTTAAAATTTTATTTAAGTATTTTATTTTTGGTGACTCAGTTGGAAGCCTCTTATAGGATGAGAGCCGGGGCGTACCGTCCCCCGCTTCCTTGCCTAGGCACGCCCTGAGAATACCTTAATACATGTTTTACCGAAATACTATGTACACTAATTAAAAAATTATTGCAGAACGTATATTGATTTTGAACACATGTGCATGATCATTGTGAAGGCAGGAGGGGTCTGCGACATGATATGGTTACGACTTGTCGTTTGACACGAACACCGTAAAATAAAAAAATGCTGTCTGACAATTACACATTGCAACGTGGTACGTCATTCGATGCACAATTTAATGCTCTACAATTCAATGTAATAGGAACTTTTTCGAATTAAATTTTCATTTCGGAGATATTTAAGAAAACTGAAAGAGGTCGAAAAATTTGGTGGGATTTTTCTTTTTTTTTTTAAGATAAGGTCTGGAATAAGGAGGAAACATTTTTTCTCATATCAGGGATCTACTTGTATGATAAAAACATTTTCCAATTTTTGGAATCAATGTTTCTGACCTATTTCCCTAACAAGTCAATTTATTCTACTTTGACTTTAACATCACAAAAGAGGACTCTTTTCAATAGCGGACAAATTATAATGTTCCACGAGTGTCCGTAATAAGGAAGTTTTACTGTACGTGCAAGCGACGCTCTCGGATATAGTTCGAGACGCAAAAAGAGTTGCGTATCGCCAGGAAGTACGTTGCACGCTGAATCAAGAATAGCTCTTGGCTGTTGCCAAACGCAGAAGAATTCAGTCTTTCTCCGTTAAAATCGGAGAGTTGGGCGAAGTCAGCTTCAAAATGTCGCGAATGGCCACGGTAACTAATTTGTGAAAAAAAAGTAATTAAAAAAGTCTGTATAGAATTTGAACGGTATTGACATCGGTGTAGTCGCACCCTCGTTTGAAACAAAACTGGTCAGTCGATTGGGTTAAAATAGGAACAGTAAAACTTTTATTTCTATAAAAAAAACCATTCCTTACAATAAAAACAGATTAGTTATTTAGTCATTTATGATTATACTCATATTCGGTGACAGTGATGTGTTGAAAGAGTTTTCATATATTATAGAGGAAAACATTGTGCCTCTTTCTAAATTATTTATTTCTAAAATAAATAAATGATGATTTAGAAAAACTAATGAAAAAATGTTTTCCTCTATGATAATGATTATACTCGTTCAATTATTTTATTTTGTAGATTTTAAAACAGGATTGAAACAGTATTACTAAACAGTTTGGAGGCAACTCTACTGATAATTTTGTTAATAATATTTCAATTGACAAGTGCAGTTGCCAAAAAGCTACTACTCAAATCAACTAAATACACGTTAATAATAAATCACAGTACATAGACAAAGGTTTTTCATTTTGTTACAGAGTTTTCTTTTGTTCATCGAAGAACCACATTACGGAAATGATTATATTAAAATAAATCACAGAATGGGTGTAATCCTAAAGACTAACATCTTGGCCAGGGATTTTCTCCGGTTTTCCTCCGGGTAGAGGGGGATTTTCCTTGGGATTTTCCATGTCATTAATACCTTTGTTTTATTAATCTCAAATTTTTACGTCACAAATATCTACAATTTATTTTGAATAATTAATGGATAACAGTACTTATTTGTTAAATAAATTCTTTTGTAAATATTAAATCCGCCACTGCTCATGGGCTCTTGATCGGAATTGATGTGATGGTCCCTTGCTTGTTTCCGGAGAGTAACTTAGTTTATTGCCCACTCCACGTGGTCATACACAGTTTGAAACAGATTTTGTTGACAATAAAGTTTATTTACTTCTTAGTTACGATTTTTTACACGTACCGTTAGGCATATTTGACGTGGCTGGATAAAGAATGTTAGCAATAATGACTCGAAAATGAAAGCCATTGTGTTCATCACTATCTTATTTCACAGAAGTAAGAGTTTTTATTTTCTCGCGTCATCTTCAGACGGACATTCGAAAAATTATTATAAATAGTTCACGGAAATGTTTTAGAATGTAAATCTAAAGAAACAGACGAGAGTGTGATTTTTAAATATAATAATGGAGACAATCACACTTTTTTATTTGTGATATATTGTATCCGCTGCCTTACCACCCACACTAAAAAAACTATGGATGTAATTAGTTAAGATTTAGAGATCCAAATTCAGAAGAAGAGAAGATGTTTTCCAAACATTTGGATATGACATCTGAACCTCTTATTTGCGATTCTGTAAGGTTGGGATGTCATATCCAAAGATTTGAAGGAATCCTTCCCTTCCTCTTAATTTGGATCTTATATCCAAGCCTATTTCCTCCGTTCGTAAATGATTAAATGAAATAATTGATTGTCTCAATTTTGGAAAGTGCATAACTCAGAATTAAAGAGGAATAGTTTTACTTCAATAGAACGCATACTAAATACATATTATTGAACAATTTAATGAAAATACTTTTTTTATTGTTACTTCCACACTATTCCTTGATTGTTCACTTGATAGCGCTGATGTTGAAACGTCAAACAGACGAGTATCAAGTAACGTTATGCAATCAGATAGTTTTTATGATTTCCAGGAAATTGAAGAATGTAGGCTTTTGGTATGCGTTGGATTCATACTAGCGTCGGTCCGTTAGTTTCCGAGGAAGGTCGTGTTTGAGTGTTACCTTCTTTTTTTGAAGCAAATAATGAGCACGCATCTATCCGTAGGACGAGTCATTTTGTCAATTTGACCAGCTGACCAATATTTACATCCACATAAACAAAAACTCGCCTGTAGTCTTTCTTTTTAATGGATCAATCATTAACTCTTAACGATTTCATTAATGAACATTCTTTCTCACACTCAGTACATTACCAACATTTTCGTTACTGTGACTTCAAAATAATTCAATTACACTCTTGGTGCTCGCTTGGGTTCAACTTTTGAGTTGAAAGTAGGGATTCGGAGAGTTTTGGGGTCCTAATCGTCCTTTTCTCTTACCAGACTTTCAAAAACTACCCTTTCAACAAGTTCATCCCGAGTATGTCAACGGAGAGAACAGACATGATCGAAATGTCGCCGTATTTTCCTCTGATCGAGTTTGGAAAACGGGACATAAATTCTATCGAAATTTATGAAAATGTTCACATCGATGGGAATATATTTAAATGCAATAAAAATATTCATTTATTTATTTTATGTCTTTTGGTGAGGTTCGGGCCATGAGGCCCGCTCATGCACCAAAACGTTGGACTTGGGAAAGGAAATTGGGAAGAGAGATGTTGGGCAGCCGGGGAACTTATGGTGCCGAGTCGACATTTGACTGGAGTAGATGAGGGAAACCCCAGCTGAAAATCCAACCTAGTTCGGCCTAGCAGGGTTTGAACCCGCGCTCAGAGGAATCGTGGAAGCGAAGACGCTAATACGAGACCACCGCTGAAAAAATAATGATGAAATGATATGATTTGAAAATTAGGAGACATAACAATAGGAAATTAGAGCATCAAATTAGAAATATGGCACGGCAAAAAATTGAGCAAATTATTGGCAACTCTCCGAAGAATGATCGGCAGCTGTATTCCCCCTTCCTTGGTAACATCAAGTCCTAGTTGAACAACCTTCGAATATATACGACTTCTGCATATCGCTTTTGAACCCGGGATGACTGTGGTATTATAATGAGAATTTGGTCTAGAACGTGGTACCTCAAAGAGAAAGATAGCACTTGTGGCATCCCTATCATTTGTATGGCTTGAATCCCATGCAGCGTAGTTCAGTTCTCGACAAGCATCCCAGGGACGGTGTAATAGACATCCCCAAATTGTATGCTTAATTTTCTTCCAGTTTATTTTTCTGTAATACGAGAGGATTGTATACTAATGATGATCAAATATGTTGTAGGTGGTACGGAAGTTTACTCAAAACATGACGTAATCAATCCGCATTGAGCACTGGGGTTCGCTATACAATCCTT
Source organism: Laupala kohalensis (assembly GCA_002313205.1). Taxonomy (NCBI): domain Eukaryota; kingdom Metazoa; phylum Arthropoda; class Insecta; order Orthoptera; family Trigonidiidae; genus Laupala; species Laupala kohalensis. The sequence continues at coordinate 42,199 of NNCF01128656.1, read as the reverse complement.
GACGTGACACTCACGAATTCACGAGTATTGATACTCGGCCAAGACGATCAAATAATTTTCGACCAGACTTAGTTTCATCCGTTGTTTTACATACGTTGATATTCTTTCAAAAAAGGAAAAAAAAGTAGTTGCTTTATTTCATAAAAGCTGACACGTATTAGGAAAGATATAGTTGCTCACTACAAATAAGTTTCTCCACGTTTTGGTTTATTATTAACAAATATTTCTTCTCTCAAAATCTTCAGTGCCCTGTGCATTTTGTTAATAAAGGAAACTTTTGTGTACTGAACTTTGTGAGTATTTGAAGAAAGATAGCTTCGAAGAAAAATATATCAGGCGTTAAGGCAGAACCCAAATTATACTCTTCAGAAAGACTCATATCGCTAAAAAACGATACGCAATGAGGTAAAGTTTCGAGCGTTGAACGCGAATTAAGAAACATCGCAAAAGATAATTTTGAAGCAGATCCAATTTAATCGCATAATACTCGTATCAATTTCATTTTATCGTCCGACGACATGATAGTGTTACGCATCGTATGCGGAACAAATCCAAGATCTTACAGTATTAACCCGAACGTGACCTGAATTAAGTCTTCAACGGATTTGTTGAAACGCAGTACTAGTATTTACGGTAACTGCATGTATCCTAATACTATAACATAACTAGCTGACTACTTGGCGCTGCACGGGATTTTTCTAAGACTAATCTTCTTTTACTCAGAAAAAAATAAAATATATGTATATTGTAAGATCAAAATACTTTTACTTACTGGTTTTTAAGAACCATACACAGCATCCTAATTTTACAAATTATAATAATACAAATTTAATACAAATCTTGACTGTATACTCTACACCATCGCGGAGCAGTAGTGGTTGAATTTTCCGAGGCATGATTTACCGCGGTTGAATTTTCCGAGGCCGCTGCACTATTTGATAAAAATTCTTGTAAAATCTCAAGTATTAGTCGAAATTTTACGAATTACAGACGTTCTTTATCTTTGTTAAATGCACAAAATAAATAATCCATTAAATATTTTGATGATTGATTTTCTCCTTCTTAAATTACTCTCTTAAATTGAGGTATTTTAATACTTCTATTATTGATAACGTTTTATTGATAAATTAGGTTAATTTTCGTAGATAGACATATGTTGTCGGGGACTTCCTTGCAGAACTTTTTGAGGGAAACAATATTGCCATTCATAGTAGTCACCTATCTCTAACCGAGGCAGCATAAACGAATATAACTCTTTTCCCGATATTATTTGATGTTTATGGTCAAAAGACACTTCTATCTTCTTATCACACATTTAAAAAATAAAAGTTAAATTATGTTCATCCTGGACACCTCAACTATATCCTTGCCAAATTTCATCGCGATCAGTTCAATGGCTTACTCGTGATTAAGTAGCACGCATTAATATATTAGTATGGGTTTGTTCCAAAATCCGGCCACTTAGATTCAATGGATGGGGATATTACTAGAGCTAATTTGGAAGAACGAGCATTGAATGCAGGGCCATTACATGTATAAGAAAAAACATAAGATAGAATATGAACTGAAAAAGTGGATAAAACCAGGTTTTTATAAATACTGAAATTTGAAAAATGCTTCACAATAATGTATTATGACAATAAACCGTTCTCTTGTGAACAAATACCTTTGGGGAAGTCAGCACTGCGAGCTTTTGTGGCAGGAGCCTCTTGTTTCTCTCTTGTAGGAAGAAATAAAACATCCAGCTGATGGCCAATCAATCGAAGACGTACTCAATGACATTGAGCGAAATTGTACTCTCATAAGAAATAACGCCACTTGACAGATTCAGTTCATGGAACGCACGTATTAACGTCGTGTTGTTGTTTACAATTTTTGGTTTCTTATATTAAGTTGCTATTTATATGATATCAACTTGAGAACTGTATTCTATAGTGAACACGCAATTAAAATCCTATCGTTTTGTATGCAGAAAACTGAATATCCAACAAGTTCTTGGAGAAGATTGTGAGTGAACTATCAATGTTATGTTAGGTAATTGTAAACAATTGATATTTATCAAAAAATCTTGAATTTTGCGAACCATTTTCAATAACTATGTACCAAATAATTATATAAAATGTAATAAATTAAAAATGTAACATATCAAGTTTTATTTGTTTAGCCGACATAAAAAATGATAATGGACTGTCAAAACCAGAAAATAGTCAACAATATTCAGTATGTATATTATTAATTTGTTTGTTGTATTGAAATTTACAGCTATTGTTAATTGCTCCAATAATGTAATTATTTAATAATCAGTAAAGAATGATTTACAATATTTCATTGAAGGGAGAATATAACCTCTTACACTTATTCACAACCCTACATAATTAGATATTTAAAATATTATTATATAAGTTGACTACTAGTACAATGCAACTATTGAAATACCGTGAGTTTATATGCAGTTGCTATAAACTAGGCCATCTGCAGAGATCAAATATGGCGCTTGCGCATACCTATCACCACAGAACTCTACTTTTAGGGAATGAACTGAATGGAAAAAGTTTCTCTTCCAGGTGTTTTTAATCTCGAATGGTGATATAAACCTTCTGTTCTAGTGTTGCCACATGTACGATAATTATAGTTTTGTACGATAATTTAGCCATGTGTGGGATGTACGGTTTGAGTTTGTACGATAAGGTCAAGTGTACGATAATTTGACTGAAATTATATATCTATGGTAATAAGACAAAAACATGAATTTTATCCACATAAGGAGATGTAGTTTATTTCTTAAAATGATAATATTTTAGAATAATATTAATGTTAAGTAGAAAGATAATGGCGTCATTGTCAGTGGTAAACCTAGACGGGTTGAAGCCGCCCTGGATGTCATCTAGTAAGGAACCTCCAAATAATTCACAAAAAATTATATAAACAATTCAATTTGAAGTTGAATATACTCAAAATATTTCTATAATAATAAAATAAATCGTAGCTACAGTTTTTATCAACTACAACTCACGTTTGAATTTTATTTCCCAATGTTAATATGATATAGCGGTAATCCACATATCAGTGCATTTAAAATTAATAATCCATGTGAGAACTAGAAACGTATATACATTTATGTAATAAGATCTACGTTGCTCAAAGAAAAATTTTCGGTTATTCGAAAAGCAAACCAACGCTGGTCTGTTATTCAACTGTGTTCATTCAGTTAATCATAAAACAGTGCATAAGCGTAAAATAAACACTTTCTTGAAGTTAGAGCCGTAAACATAAAATAAGGTTTATTAAAACATCCGTAAATAAAACTTAACAATATAATAGATGAAAATGGGATGTACAATATTGGTCACCAAAATACGATAATTTTCGAAGGCCCCATCTGACATTACCGACTGAGGGTTTTTCGCCGGTTTTCCTTCAGGTAGCGGCGGGTTTTCTATAGGTGGGAATGTCATTAATACTTTTGATTCATTAGTCTCGAATTTTACAATGCATTTTAGAATAATAAATTGATAACTACGCATTAATTAAATAATTGCTTTTATAAACATTAAATCCAGTACTATCCTTTGGCCTTTGATCGTAATGATGGGATGGTCCCTTGCTTGTTTCCGGAGAGTAACTTAGTTCATTATCCTCCGCGTGGTCATGCGTAATTAGCAACTGCTTTATTGACAATAACGTTTTTAAAAGTTTATTTACGATAATTCTCATTTGAAGACCTGGCAACACTAATTTTTTTTCATTTTACAGGAAGGAGGTCGGTTTTGGCCGCTGAAGAGTTTCGGGAAACAAGACCTTCCGCCCAGATTACTTGTCGGTGTTCCCTCGTGTACATTCTGTGCGTCTGACGTCATTAGGAAGCTGCGGCGGAAGTGGGCTTCGAAGGAAGGGGAGAGGCGGAAGGGTTTCCGCTCCAGTCCATATGGACCGCTGAGCGCTGTAGAAGGGAATCAGAAAATCGTTAGATTTCAATGGACGTCGGTTATGACAGGGAAGGAACGGCATTTGCGATCGATCTAAAAAGAAGCGGCGTTGAAATAAATGAGTTCATAATAATCATACATCACACTTCCCTCTGTTTAAGGCATATTATTAATTGATGAACTAATGAAAAATTAACAACATTTTATACAGCTATGCAGAAGCGGCGACTGGGAATCAAGAAGGGGGGTGGGGCAAAAAATAATGACAGTTTTCGTTTACATGACATTTTCTGCCTATTTCCACTCAGTACGTTTTAAATAACAAAATCAAAACAAAGATAAGACAATTGGTGACTACCTCATCAGGGATGGCGTAATTTTTTTTATAATTCTCAGTTTTAGTCGGTTAAAATGAAATTTTTATCTCTCCTTAAAAAAGACATTATTTACCCTAATCGCCGCCACTGCAGCTAAGGTACTTTCAAAAAACTAGTAAAACAATTAGGATGGGACCGGACACCGATCAAACGAGTTGGTAAATAATTAATGTCTCAGTTATTTAGATTACAGAAGTTGCTTTTTACACAGATTTTAATTTTTTTAAATAGTTCTAGAAAATTGCACATTATCAAAGAAGAAAAGGAATACGATTTGACGAATATTAGACTACTTGCAATGTATCCCTCCATCACAGGGGTCTTCAAACTACTGCTCGCGTTCCAGGTCCGGTCCGCGACTGATCTCCGGACTATCTGATGATCATTTAAATCTATTCTTGTGACAGGGGAATGTTTTCGACTCAAAGGAGACAGAGGTTGTTGGTCAAAAGCAATTTCATCTCTCATTTACACTAAGTCAAAAAATGACGATTTAAAAATATATTGACAAATGATGCTTTTTTGGGTCCCGTACTAACTTTTGTTTTTCAAATAAATTAATTAGTTTTTCAATGTAGTTTTAAGATATCTATTTTGTAATTCGACGTTTTAGTAAACATTAAAATTATAAAAGTTAGTTATGCCTATCTAAAAATGTTGTAAAAGCATTTCTATTAATGTATCTAGATGGACCTGCTCCGGGCCTGCACCTGAGAGGGGCCACCAAATTGGTCAGAAAAAATCATACGAACACGTTAATTTTAACACAAATATACTCGGAAACATTTTTATAAAATAGAGTTGAGATTATCAGAAAATAAATCTTAAGTTTTCATTTAGTATTTTACACTGTTGCTATCGATATGCATAAGTTGTCAAGCGAAATACGTATGCGTGTGACTTCAAGATGGATCTCCCAAAGACCGCCCCGGGCCTCATTAGATGAAAGTATGCTACTGATAGGCGATAGTTACTTTGTAATAAATGTAGTTGGTTTACCCGTCTACTAAGGTTTGTCCGTTAAACCTTCTTGTTAGTTGTTTTTTGGAGACTGCTCTCTGTCATATGAGTGCTGCAAAGCGCGTGATTCTCGCGTTACTTCCCGCGGCCGAGCGGAAGCGTTGCGTGACGCGCAAGCAGCGGCATCGGCGACATGGCTGAACGACGCCTGAGGCACATAGGCAATGACCGCTTGGCCGCTAACCTCCGTGATCACTCGCTGACCACATCCTAACCTAACACTTCTCATTCAAGGATACTTCTCAGCGTTGCCTCTTTGTTACGCTGCTCAGAGGATTTATGAAAACAATAGAGGAATTAAATTGAGGTTCCCTAGTTCTTCAGAATGGCAAAAAAACAACAACTGATTTTGTAATTCTGACTCATCAATAGAAATACTGGAGGAAGGGATGAAATACAATGCAATAAAAATGTGTGATATAATTTAAAATACAAATAATTCTTATGACAGGACAAACTACTTATTTTAATCCAGCTAAAAATTCTCTGCATTTGAAGTGTTACATGACAGGATGTGACCTGATAGCCAGAGGCGTGAAACTCGGGGAACATTTACCCTTCCAACACATTTAAGAGGTTGGAATGAAAGTACTCTACCTCCTTAAAATATTGTTAACCACTGATCAATTAATGACATTAAATACTGGATTGATCAAATTTGAAGTATTTTAAGGACAAAGAACTTTGAAGTTAAAATCAATATATTTTTGGCGAGAAGATTCGGCCCCCTTCAAAATTTCTGCATCTGGGCAAGGAAAATGGATATTATGTGGTGTGTTAGTAGGACACGACAGAACAGAAGATGGTACGACATAAAGGTACAGAAATTGTCCGATTTCAATCGATCAACTTGTCGCAGCTATGGTTCACTTCTATGGTGAATACCATTCGAACTCACAGGTTCATGATGACATACGTCATGAAATTATCACTTCTCATTATCGAGTATAGAGTTCAAACCGACTGTTATCTCATTGATACATTCCCCGTTGCCCTTCTTACAATTACTCTTCGTATCTGCTCGACACGAGGCAGAAATACAAAAAAGGAAATATTCACGTTTCGCGTGACCTGTGACATTAGAGCTCTATCACTTAACCATGACATTAGAAAGATAATATTAAACAACACTTATCTTTTATCTTCTTTGAAATATCAACATTAGAGTTATGTGTATTCAAACAAGCAAAACGTTTTTGTATAGAAACATTATCATCAAAATAATAGAAGGGTTGAGAGTATGATCGCTTTAAGCAACATTTTATAAACTTTTTTATAAATGGACTTCACGTTTGTACATTGTATTTGTTTTCTGTAATTTAATGGAATAGTGATTGAAATTTAATTAGAAATGAGTTGATTAAAAAAAATAAACTGAAAAACAAAAATGAACATTGANATCCTCTTCTGAATTCTGAAAGTTTGAATACTCTGACCGGAATTACCCCAGAAGGTAATGCCGTAACGTAAATGGGAGTAAACGTTTGCAAAATATACGCAACGGGAAATACGTGGACTAACTGCGTTAACTAAGATTCGGAATGCGTAACACAATTAGAAATGAGTTGATTAAAAAAAATAAACTGAAAAACAAAAATGAACATTGAAACGTAATATCATTAAGAGCTAATAAATGTATTTTATTAATTGTCTAATTGATTCTGAAAAATACTATTGATAAAAAAAATGCCTAGGTTGAAAATAAGTAAAGGTAACTAATAAAAAACGGCACTTTCATTTGGAGAGCTAGACCCTGCTGCTACAATTTAATATTTTACATCTACGAACAAAAACAGTCTTTCAACAGTATTTTGAGATATTTCAGTTCTAAACTATTTTTAGATTAAAAACAGCCCCGTAGTATAATTTAGAAAGTTAAACATATTAAGCACTGTTATTACCAATGAGACAAAGCTGAACACTGTTCCAAATAGAACACCACTCTCCATCCACGCAGTTAACTTGCGTTTTACTGCAAGAACCACTGACCCCCATCATCTACTAAACTCTTTAAGTAATGTATTTAGTATGTTGAAAAATATGTTAGAATTTTTTATCTTACTTTGAGAAAATTGAGGATGTTCTGAGAAAAATATATATTTTGTTCTGTGATTTGTGGGAGCATTACCCGAAGATTCAAATAATTCTTAGCGCTCCGTCAAAAATTCCTCGAATAATTCATTTGATTTTAATATAATTCTTAAACATTTACTATATAATCGATATTATAACATTACAATATTACAAAATTATCAATATTACAACATTACAACATATTAGCGGCAGGGTTTGGATTTAAATCTCTTTTTACCCCTTTGCTTCGAATTTACGTTTTTTTCTTTGTTTTCGTTTTTTATAATGTTTTAGGAATCTGTTGTCAATCTCTTTTTTCCCTCGTATTTTTTTAAATGTTTGGATATATTGTAATTCAGGAGGGTTTTAGTGGGTATGGTTGAGTCATTCGGCGAGTCCCACACGCGGGGAGAGTCATGTTGGCTCTCCCTAGTGCGTAACTGCATTTTCCCTACCTGTACTGAATGTAAGGGCTCTAATGACCTCGATGTCGGCGAGCCGTAATGCCCCACAAAAAGTAAATGAATAAAAATTCAACATAAGTGCTACTAAAAATCTCTCTCACCAGAACTAGAAGCATACAAGAAAATACCTCGAAATGTACAGGTTCAGGGGAACGGTGGATGAGATCAATTGACACCATTTACCCTTTTGAATCCAAAAAAAGATAAGTACTGGGAGACTTGGAAATATTTTTATGAAAAGGGCTCTCTCTACTTTTTATGGCCGATTTAGTGCCTTGAGGAAATGAAAGAGATTCACAGGGGTAATATAGGTCCGCAGTATTTTTTTGACTCAGGTACGAAATAGTGACGAGCAAACAACTGAAAGAGGCGAACAAGTGCTGCGATCCGCTTGGGGGGGGGAGAGCGAGGAAGCTCGGGAACGCAGGTCCCTAATGACATATTTTTTTATGTTGTAATGAAAGTGCTTTATGATTATACAACACTGTTAGTTTACTAAAAGTTTATTATATAACAACGTGAATTAAACAACCGAAACAAAATCATGTTTTAAGGACGAATAACGACAAAATTAACATCCATAATTTTTTTTTGCGAAAATTCTTGGCAACTCCCCCAAAAACACATTCCTGGCTACGGACTCCGAAGGCGATGCATTGCAGGACTATTTAAATAAAGATATTTACTATCGAATCTGAAACACGAACGAAATAATACATGTCCGCTGGCCAGTGCAGGTATTCTGAATCACGTAACATTCTTTCGCGATTGTAAATTTTTATTACACGCAGTAGTGAGGAGCGAATGGAAAGATACGACGCAGGTTCCTCGCGAAATGTTCATCGGTTCGTAGAGCTGGAACCAGGCACGTGACCATACGGGAGCTATGGCTGCAGGAGAAGGGTGGGGACGACCCTGGTCCCTCCCGAAGTCTTTTTATACATCGTTATGAAAATACGTGAAATGTTAGTACTTAACAATTAATTAATAACATGAACTGAATTGTAAAATTTTGAAATATTGTAAGAAAAAGTAATTTGAAAGTTACCTTCTCAAAGTTTTCAACATATTTTAACTATGTATAAAATTCATGCATGAACAAGAACGACCCTCTTTTCAATAGACAAACTGTAATCACAACACTTTAAAACCACTCCATTAAATTACCTATTTACACTTTAAAATATTAAAACAACGTTTCGGTCCTTGTTTCCGGTCATCATCAGGTTTCCATCAGTAACCTTCAGCATCATCAGTAACTTCAGTATCATCAACCGTCAGTACCATCTGTAAGCTGATGATGACCCGATACAAGGACCGAAACGCTGTTTTAATATTTGAACAAATGAATCTCATTGACATTACGCTACTTAATTAAAGATGCACAAAGTGGTTGGTGTTATTATTACCACGGTGAAACTAGGCAATCCATTTAACAATGAGGTTGATTATTGTAGGCAGGCGAAACAGGAGTACCCGAGAAAATCTACCGTGGACCCGCTTTATCCACCAAATCTTGGATATATACTTGGATCACCCGGAGTTTCAACCAACATCAACATACTAAGGAGAAGGTGAGTGAACGAACTACCCCACGATGTCTTTTCTCTCAACAAACTTATTCTCTTTAAGTTGGTCTTTTGAAAATGCGTCTCCAAACTTTTGTTATACGTTTAAAAATACAATACAATTCACGAGAAAATCTTCTTTGAAAAGTACTTGCAAAATTTCTTAAACTGAAGATTTTGTAAATATCAGGATATAGTATTGATCTGTTGAATATAGTGATAGATTTCGCTCTCACATTCTCCGTAAAAGACTGAATTAGGGTATTTTACCTTACGGTGTGATTGGGTATATTTGGTGATCACGTTTCAAAAAATATCAACATTTTTTTTAAAATTCTGACTGAAGAGTGACGTTTTTTAGGGACAAAGTAAAAGGAAGTCATAGAACCCTTATAAAGGTAAAAGCAGCACAGTCATAAAACAATTATTGTTTAAATGATCATAATACGTCCACTAGTCGCAATTTAGAATTTATGACAAATGAGCCAAGTCTTCAGTTTCGCTCGCGTCAATTTCGAAAATGTGGTACAAATAAGCCTTTTTGAATGTGTATTTTTTCAATATATGTTTTGTTGTGTTATTTATGCGAAATTCCCATAAAAATACGAGATCACCTTCAAAGTTTTCAATAGGGATAAAATTAAAGTTTCGTTAAAAAAAAGTAATTAAAAGAAATCGCTCGTCTTATATAAGTATAAAGTTTTGTGGGAAATTTCTTAATGTAATGCGCAAGACACACACAAAAGTGCGATGTTTAGGAGGAAAAACGAGCAAATATTTCGACATTTTCTTAATTTTTGTCAATAGTAATTACGCGAGGCGGGGGATAGTTGAATCTAAAATTTCTTCCTAATTTCGAGTAAAAATGTAAAACAACCCTTCTTTCGAACTTCAGAGTTAAAATAGCATTGGTGGTGTAAAAGTAAAACCACAAACTGAGAAACGAACCTGGGAAATCTGGCTCTATTAATGTATGAGCTGAACATCGCACCACCACCTATTCTCTTCCCAGAATTTTCATGTTTCCATCTTTTGCTAACAGTCTCCGAATACTCTCTTGCCTCGCAATTTTAGTTTACGCATTTCAATATTTGTAGAATAAGCATTGAATAATTATGAACACCTTATCCTGCTATATTTAGATTTTTTCAATATTTTAATTTTTTTTGCTAGTACAACGTATTGATACAAATGAATTTGGTCATTGAACATCATCAAATTCAATGTGCATGACACAGATAATTTATTTACGATTGTTTCCTCACTCCTTTGTCATTTCAAGTTCCACTTTTTTGTCGTTTTTTGAAATTCACGACTGTCAAGTAGGTCAAGATGGTCTTACTGGAGCGGTTGATAGGGTGGTGACACTGTGGGTTCCCGTCGAAGCCAATGTAACCTGCTTCATTGCTCAATAACCTCAGTCGTTTCGTGCACACACGTTGGAACTATTGAAAGCGCGAAGTGCTTGTTCATAGACATCACTTCCTTGTCTGCCGCAAATTTCCCTATTTCCGTAGAATCATCGATATATGTATTTGCATTTCTGAATATTTTCACGACAACGGTTGCAAATGATTTCCAACTTATATGTCAATAGGGATGAAAATGCTATCTAATTTTTAGTTTCATTTCCGTGTAGGATATAATTTTCATACTTTATCAACTGAGAAGACAGGTTTAAATAAATTTAATATCGGTAGAAGACATTTACTGCACCTGTACAAAGGGGAAATAATACCAATTAAAATCTACGGTTGAAAGAAAAGGACGCCGGTCTTGAGGACCGCAAAAACTCGTGAGCGGTAAGCTCGACTCCACCGTTTGTGTTCGGTAAGACCGGTGGGAGCGTGTGCTACTATTTTGACTGCTGCACTAAAGGTGTTTTTGTGGACTATGCCGATCTAGTGATACGAAAATGGGCGTTCCAAACAACGATGTGACGCGAAGGACGACTTGTACTTAATGGGAACATAGTGTTACGGGGTGAAAACGTTAAATTACGAATTTGCTTTCGGAGGCTTAGCAGGAGAAATAGTCAAAAGGAAGAGACTGTATATTTCCACCACATGTCCATTTTATAGAGAAGAATTAATACCAGGACAGAAATATACACAGTTATTTGTGTAGTTTTAAAATCAGAGATGGTGACGAATGCATACGCGGCAGAGACCGAGAAGCCACAGAGTACATTGTTGGAATTGTGAATTTTAGAGTGAAGAACGAGCAAAATTTACAGCGAAAATAAAGAGACAGGATGAGATTGAAACAAGGGAATATTGCAAATTAATAGCGACGGAGAAGTTTAAAATTTTCAAAATTTATGTTATGGAAAAATAAAGAAGGGATGAAATGAAGCTATAATAGAAAATTAAGAGAAATTCATTACGTATTATTTTGATTTAAATCATGAAATGTCTTATGGTGGGAACATGACTGTAAAAAATAGACGTAAATATATAAGAGTTATCATACTTTTAACAGTAGAAAATACATATATAATGGATTCAAAAGAATAGATACTTTGTTTGTTCACAATGCGTGAATGAAAGAGTCTAGGTCTTCTGGAGAAAATTAAAAGATTTACTTCCCATTACTACGTATATTCGTGGAAACAAACAACTAAAATCCTGAATTATATCTTTGAGTTTGGTACCGGAAAAAAACACCAGCGAATGTTACAAGCTTGTCACGGAAGCAAGGAAACGTAAAAAATTTAAGCTTACCGTGATTTTACAGTTTTTAAATGTTTTTGTTTTACAATAAATCCGTTTTCTCCACAACGAAATCGTGGAAAACTAAAAATATAATATCAATTATAATTAACTTTTCTGTCCAATTCGTGCACGAAAACTTGCAGAAACAATCGAATTCCCAATTCAACATTACTTCACGAACGAGTTTCACAGGGATTGAACCTTTCCCAGGAACCCTTTCGTCCAATGATCCATGAATGAACAAAATAGCTAAATGCTCAATATTTAGAGAGAAAATTTAGAACAGAATTCCTCTTTTTTTCCGAGTAGGTACGATCCTGAAGTTATAAAAGAACCCACGAAAATACTCTTAAGTCCCGCGCTCTTAGCAGTTTGGATTTATTAGGTTTGCAAGAACTTCTGATTTTAACACTAAAGTGCAAAATATATTGTACTTTCAATAACGAATTATCATTATTCTAGTTCACTTTCTCTGCACGCGTAGTAAAAGAGTGAAATGGATGGCTGATGACAAATTTGATATTGCGATCGTTCTCCAAACTTATGTCTTCTAGAACGATGCATTCTAAAGTGGTATTATTTCAGGTCAAAGAACATGAAATCCAACAAATTCGTACTAAATAACGAAAGTTTCATCTTCGAAGACCAGCATAAATCCAACAACGAAATATTCTGAAATTTAAATACAATTGATGTGGTTGTTTAATTGTGTTTGCTCAGATCAAATCGACAATTAGTAACATTCATGAGTTTGAGAGCAGGTTTTTCATAAGTTAAATAAGTCTAAATGTTATATTTTAATCACACTTTATGTATATACGTTGTATTAATTAGTTATCAGTTTTTGTTTCAAATTCACTGATTGTTTTGATATCCATTTCTTTCTCATTCTTGTTCGTTCGTTAAAATAACATCTTACTTCTTAAGCAAAATAACATCTTACTTAAAATCTATCTTACTAAAATCAATAACTTCTTACATAATGACCTTGAATCTGGAATGCTGGAACCTACTAGTCACAATAACTTTGTGTTTACTTTTGTATTGTTATCTCATCAATTGCTTCCCTGATTTTTTATCCTTACTCTTAAAATCATGTTTAATGTCTAATCAATATATTTTTCTTCACAAATATGAACAATCATGTTGATTCGTAAAAAGTTATATAAAGAATGCTTCTGAATAGCTTCGTTTGCCCCGTGCTTTTGAAATCGATGAATTCTACGACATGTCGATAGTAACGAAAGAAAGTGGAGAAAATAATGAAATTTATATCTGTGACAATGTAAGATAATAAATAAAATGCTATATTAATTGCGATGTTTTATTATCTGATAATCTTAGATAATGAGCATGAATACAAATCAATTGTATTTTTAAGTCTAAATAAAAGTGATATGTTCACCATAAACAATCTAAAATATGTGTCACTATTAAAGACAATCAGTCACCTTCACAAAACTATCTTCTGTATCAATTCACTTTTCACATTCAATTTAAATTTTTTTGGAAATTGAAAGTTGGAATATCATAACATAACTTTACCCTTGTTACATAACTTTACTATTGTTATGATATTCCAACTTTCAATTTCCCAAAAATTTTAAATTAAATGTGAAAAGTGAATTGATACAGAAGATAGTTTTGTGAAGGTGACTGATTGTCTTTAATAGTGACACATATTTTAGAGTGTTTATAGTGAATGTGAATAGCAGACAATCTAGTAATTTTATCTAAGTTTCTAGGCAATCTAGACAAATTTTAAAACCAAAAGTGATATGTTCCTTTTGTTATATTTTCGAGAACTAAAAATAAACTTTTTTGTAATGTTACTCTATGAGCATATTGTTTTATATGTTGCACGATTACAATCAAGCTTTGTATCTTGCATCAATACATTTCGTAATTTATTTATTGGTTTAAAATTATTGAAGATATCATTAGAATTAACATTTAGTGTTATTCATTCATTTTATAGCAAATTCCTTTCTCTAATACTAGATTTTCGATTGACCGCTAAAAATAGTATAGAAGAGCTGCATATCATTTGAAATTGGAATAAACAACACAATAATTGATACCAATGACCTTAAGTTCTTTGCGTTACTGAATAAAATTCAGAGGTTATAAGAATATTAATAAGTAATTCCTGAATGCGTATCTCACGAAATTCATACGATATCTTGCGATGGTTTTCAATTCTGTGATTAAACAATATCGATTTTACAGTAAAAAACAAATCTTTTCACGGAGAAGTTTAATTTGTTTTATATTCCCTAGGACGGCGTTGTGAGACAGCAAAACTTGAGATGTCATTTAAATATAGAGAATAATAAAGTTTATTGAAATTGAGAATATACAGAATATTTTTTGTTATGGAAGTCCAAAATGTGTATAATACAAATTTACAAAATATTTCTTTAATAGCGGCGTAATTAAACATTTTCTCTCGTTACGATGTAATAGGGGTATGTTCGCCAGTACTAGTCTTCTATCGGTCCGCCAAATATGGAAGCAGTTTCAAGTTTGCCTAAGATTGGTCGAACGAAAGTGAGAAGCTTCTCCCCAGTCGCAGAGACGTGGCGTTGTAAGCCTGACGGCTTCAAATCTCCAAGAGCGTGGGACTCAGAATATTTTCGTAGGTCCTTTTTATAATTCCAGGAGTATTCCACTGTCATTGATCACAGTCATCTTCGAATTATTTTTTTTGTTCGGGATAGTAAACAACGTAGATAAAATAATATAATACTTAATATTTACCTTAGAACAAAAGTTCATAAAATGTCGCTCATGGCAGAAAAACTGACTTATCAAACTCGTTATAACAGTGGTTAGAACAAATTTCGCAAAAACCCTATTTGTTTTTAGTCGAGCAGACATACTATTAAATTTCACGAGAAATCAGTTTTTGGAGAAAAAGTAGGGGTGTTTGTTTCTGTAATTTACAGAGGGTATTTGAGATTCACTTGTATAGTGTGACACTCATTTCGAATTAATTTTTTGGTTCTTCTTAAAGGTGACAATGGCAGACCCCGAGAACCGCAGTTTGAGAAACGCTGGTATAGAGTATCATGATGCGGATGGATGAATGACAAGTCAAAATAGAAAACCAAGGTTGTCACCAAATTCACTCTCCGTTGACTGAGCTAGGGAAAGTGAGCACTTCTGAAAATGCTGCGATCCGGGACTACGTTTCATGAGTAGTTCATAGTTACTATCTCGAATTTCGAGTATTTCGACAGAATAAATACGATTCATAAGCAATATTTTCCTACTAATTTAAAGAGTTGGTACGAGAACGTATTTATTCAATAAATGTTCAGTATTAAATGAAATAAAAAATATCAGCAAAAAAATAAAATAAAAAATAAATAAATAAAAAGTAGTTCATATTTATCCATTACAAATTTTTTTTTCAATTATTTGTTAAGTTAAATTTTTAATAAATGAATTTATAGACAGTTTTTTTTCATAACTAATTTGATGTGTTAATTTACATGTTAAAAATATATTAAAAACAAAAATTGTTATACATTTGTTTTTTTCAACTTTTAGTGTTATTTTACTAGGGGACAAAGCAGCGCTCGGATTTAGTCAATATAAGAAGGTTTTCAAGTAAATTTTTAATAAAAGAATTCTTATTTTAACGATTTACCTATGAATTATTATTTCTTATAATACCGACGACCATCGAGATGTCACGGAGCGGCGCCCGCGCTACTGGGAAATGTGTCATTTATCGTTTCATAATCATCGGTAGGGAGTGTTATGCATTGCTTCAGTGTAAAACATGCCACAGATCAGTCAAAACTGTAGATGAACACCCAGAGGATGTATCTCAGACGGGAAGGAACTGTATTTCGTTCTTAGACGAAAGTCGATTTAAACTTACAATCATTGCCCGTATAATTATTTTGTAAAAAGAATGTTCACAAGATTGACACTTATGCCATTCGATTCCTAAGATTAAAATTTATATTGATTTGTTTTACTACACATCAAATCTCGGCAAAATTCCACCATAAGTTTACGAAGTAGCGATTTAAAGTTACAATTATTGCTCGTGTAGTAATAGTAAATTTTGTTGAAAATCTGCTAATATTATATCAAGTATATCTATTTTATTCTTAGGGCGGTGCGGGCGATGATCTTACCTTGGGGCGAAGAAATATTAAATTCGCCACTGCATTGGGATCCTTGATCGGATTGATGGAATGGTCCCTGGCTTACTTCCGGAGAGTAAAATTAGGTTATTGTTCTGCATGAGGTAATACGTAGTTCATTACTACTTTTGATAGTAAATGTATTAGAATAATAATTATTAAAATTATAAATTTTACTAAGATACTTAAAGGCTATCTATAGATTTCATTACATCAGTACACTGTCTTGTAACTTTTCTTAGACTTTATTTTGATGCCCTTTTGCCCGTCAATTTCGATCCTACCCTTCAAAGTAGTTTGCTTCACGAATTTTAGAAATATTGTATGTAAACATTCGTTTGAAAGTTAAATGATACATGAACGTAATCCAGATTTTTATACGCGCACACTTTGTGACATCCGTAATAAAATGAGTATATACCGGGATAATTAATTGTCACACGATGGCAAAACATTAATGCGGTTGGCAAAGCTAATGGGGTCACGTCTTGATTTGAAGAGACGTAAAACCAGTTTTAATACTGTCACATAATGTTACACAAGAAGTCGTTTCTAGTATGGTACACAATTGAAAAATGATAACTTTGCTTCTTGCACATTGCCCCCCCCCCCTAGTTTACTTTTGGGGCACTTGGCATTTTTTAAATTCGGGGTCACAGAAAACTTAAATTATTTATTTAGCACTTAACCAAAAATAAGATTTTTGAAATACAATCATTGAACGACATAAAAAGTAGATTAAAATTCGCTTTCGCCTCAGCAACGTTAAACTATTTTTATTGATTTTGTCATAATGGAAATTTTCATATTTTAGAAAATAATGTTAATTTATAGAATATTATTGTTGAAAGCATTCTTTTAAAGAAAGAAAGTAAAATTATTTGTAAGACTAATCGGTACCCTAAAGAACTTCACCCCCGGTCAAGTATCCGATATGTCCTTAAGTAAAAACTCCACTGTTCCTGGACCAGTTTTGATCTTCCTATCGACTGTTATCCAAACAGCACTCGTAGGTGTTATACCAATCTTTCATTTCTACTTTTTTCACTTAATGTAAAATACATTACATAAACATTCTTCCCTAGTTTTTTCACGTGTTTATATCATTCAGATCGTGGAAAGAAAGTTACCATGATATTGCTTTTCTTACTATTTTCAAAATATTGAAAAAGGAACGATTACTTCCGAATAAAATTAACAATTGTTAAAAACATGTGAAGAACTGCAGCTGATGAAATCATTATCGTTTATTTAACACTAACAAGATTAATTAAGGAAATATTAAAAAGACAATGACTCTTTTACAATTCTCTTACGATGGATACTTATTTAATACAATCTGAGGTATTCACAAGAAATATCAATACTCACGATAAATGTAGCAATTAAAATAATGTTTTTTAATGGAAAATTGTGTGAAATCATTTTGAACGAGCATCTGTAATGAAATATTCTAGTGTAACATACAACTTAAATAATAATAATTTGTTATCACATTTTTCACGAACCAAAATTTTGTATTTTTCTCGAAACCCTGGAAAAATTACACCGCGTTAATTCCATTAATTACTCCCCCAAAAGAAGAACTCCATTGCAGGACATCTTAAGGTCAGCATCCTCCGGAGATGGATAGATAAAGAGCCACTTCACTCTTTTGAGGCGAGTGAACCGCCCTCTGCGAAGGCGAGGCCCGAGGGCGCGGCGCGTGACCTGCGCGTGAGTGTCTACGAGAACCGCCGCCAGAAGCGCCATCTGTTCACTTCTAGTCACGCGGGTTTCCCCGGGTCGGTGTCACGGGAAATGGTCGGATACCACGTTTCACGAATACTGCGTCAACCTGTTCCACTGAACAGAGGATAAACGCGGCCTGATTTACTATAGACTGTAGACTTTAGCCAAGTTGAATAGACTGTAGCCAAGGGCACGAAACTTGTTTAAAAAGGCATATTACATACGTATATAAAACAATCCACAAATTTTGCTACTGCCGTTACAAAAATAAAAGTAAAGAAAAAATTTATGGTGAGAACTTGTCGATTTAGTTGATCTTACATCAAAATATGTTTACATTTGAAACGATATTTTTTTTCTATATCAGGTTGTTACCCAAGAAATTACTTATTATAGTTATTTATAAACATTAAAATGATTCAGTACTTAACAGAAAAGTGGTCCGTGAATATTTTGAACAAATTTAAGAGAAATGTCTCCAATGTAGCAGAGGCAAAAAATCATATTACACTGACTTAGAGTTTCAAATATACGCGTTTCAAAAATGAGTTAATAAAGTTTCAAGTGAAACAATAAATGTTTCAATAAGGTTTTATTAAATTTAACTTGGTGCGCTTTTGTGTCGATCATTCATCGAACTCCAGAATCTAAACTCAAAATTAAATAATTAGTTGTAGCTTATGAAACACACAAACGAATAATTCGAGCAAACATGTTTCGAAGAACAATTCGCTTTGTGGTGGGAGGGGGGGGGGCTGAACTAAATTATTAACCTATGATACCTAAACCCCTTGGTCTGTCACTGAAGAGAAGACACTAATATTTAGCTGTATACCCCAGTCGTATAGGGCTCATGTAGACAATTTTCGGCAATGATTAACGCATGTGAATATCATATCAAGACATTATGATGGTTAAGGCGACAGTTACAAGAGTACGCTGTCTTTTCAATTGAATATTTCATTCCAATTTCGACAAATTTAAAGGCAATTAATCCTTCTGAAGATATTCCAGAAAATTATGAGCTGAAAGAGTCATTCCACACATCTAATTTGAGACTTAAATGTTACTTACGAACACTAGTGTGCAACTGAAATTTTCAAGTTATATCCAAACATCAAATTTAATTGCAACAGTATACGTTCTAATGAAAATGTTTCAAACAACTCCAAGAAAATATTGGTGTACTTTCTCAGATTTACGCCTGCTTCTTAAGATAAAAAAGAAACAGCGCACATTATGAAAATATTCGAAGCACTTAATTTTTGCATTTGGTTTATACAGATAATTGATTATTCTTAACTCATTTTAGAGTTTTGAATTTATATTAACAGCAGATACATAAGATTATTCTAGATAGAAATGACCGGTTTTCACCGGACAATTACTATCTCTTCTCCTGCACTGAAGTAGAGGAATCGAGCGAAGGGCATCGAGCGAATGAATGAGATTCTGTGAAATACCACTCCTCGTATCCTTATGCAGCGGAAGGCCACGCACTAGAATGCACCTGACTGCTTGAGAAAGTGACATCCCTTTTAAAGACGGCTAACTTTTACTGCTTTCGATGCGATAATTAACGGCAGAATAACATGATATAACCACGTCTTTCAATTTAAAAGTAATTTATTTGAAATAGTGAGGGGACAAGGACAGACTTGAAAGCGATAAAATATTTACGAGATGGGGATTGTAGAAACATACATTTCAAAACGCTTCTCACACCAAAAAAATTTGATCCTTCAAAATCCATGCGAAGAGTAGAATTAAACTTATGGAATTATTGGATACATTGCAACAAACGAATGTGTAAAGGGAGACTATAGTTAAAATCGTCAGAGTTGTTTTCGTAATCCACTGTCTCTAGGGTGCAGCAATCAGACCCACATGCTTTGCCCGTGCTTGGTCTTGCTCACCTTCCAGCGCACTCTGTTGGAATGTCATAGCGACTGTCATCAGCCGCGTGTCTATGATTGGAGCACGCGCGTTTGTTACCCGACTAGATTTGTTTACGAAACGGAGGATTTCTCGAATCATTGCGTGATTATTTCAATTCGAAAAATACAATTTAATTACGTATAATTTGAACAAAATTGATCAAGTGTTAGTGACAGTTCTGCAAGATAGCGCCGATGAACACTAAGCGCCACGACTAGCTTTCAATTATAATTTAACCCCTAATAAAATTATATTTTGAACCCAAGAAATTCAGATATATCTGAAAAAATTAAAACGTGCATAAATACGTCAAATGAAATTTAATCGCCGATTTCGTAAAAAGTTTCGTTGCGTTCTCCATTCTAAAGATAGATGTGGGGTAAATAAATGAACAAATAATTTAACTAATATACAAAATCCAAGGGCACTGTCCGCACAGAAGCCAATATTACGAATATTTTCCACAATTCACTAAAAAATCTTGACACTAAATACGATGAAATATCATTAACTTATAAAATAAACATCGCGTATCCATGGGAAATCGTAAAAACTTCACCAGAAAAATAGTAAGGAAACTCGATGGAATATCCAAAAACTCAATGATCCATGCCGGGCACAACCTCCCAAGAGGGATCCGACGTCGATTCCGTCGCTGTATGTCTTCATACTGTTGCTCTGTTGCGACGTCAAACGCCAACCGAGTCCTCTCCGGAGGGAAGCAACGCCTGCGCGATGTAGCTCAGCGTATGCTCCTGCTATCAGGTGGCGCAGTGGGAAACCACAAACAGAGCGGTCGATACGAGTAACCAATGGGATGACTCCACGCCGCGGCGCCGTTGCCACCAACTCAAAACAAGGACTATATAACCCAGGTCGGGACACGCATGTTACATATAGGGTGGCCATTTTGTATCTCATGGTCGGCTTTTCCTCCCTGGTTACTGCTTGAGGTTTCAATGAAAGATTATAACTGGTCCAGCCTTCAGAACACTTATTAAAATAACTATTATGGTAAAAAATACATTTTTTTTTATAATTTGTTCTAAATATTTATTAAAAAATCGTTAATAAATATAGGCGTAGATATGAAGTTTAAAAAAGATTAAAGCAAAAAATCAACAACAAATATTTAAGTAAAATTATGAATATAAACAGTGTCAATAAATGTATTAATGTGTGTGTAATTCATATTATATGTTCATATTCTAAACTGGAAAATCTGTAACATTTTAATATATTTTTCCAAAGGACGGAGTTATGGATAAAAATTAGACATTAAGTTTTCAAACTTTTTATTACTGAATGATAAATAACATAGAGCTGATGAATAATAAATCCCTTTTTGTATTTTGTTGTAATATACGTATGATACTTACGCTAATCACTCAAGATACGTAATTAAACATTTAAATCTATATGTATAAAAGCGAAATACACTGACAGACTGACTATAACCAAGAAATCTCCGAAACTACGAAGCCTACATACTTAAAATTTGGCAATTAGGTTCCTTTTAGGGTGTAGACATCCGCTACGAAAGGATTTTACGAAATGCACCCCTAACGGGGGAAATGGGGGTTGAACTATTTTATGTAAGTATCCCACCATCAATCTAGAGTACCTGGAGATATTTGAACCAAGCTGCATACACAGATGGCTGACTATATGACAACAAGCACTATTGGATAAAGACATCCCTTGCACCCCTAGGGAGGGGGTGAGAAGGGGATGACCTGTAAAAATTATAGAAAAATCGATACTCGATTCGAAACCATACTTTTCGGTGCCATTGACATGAATAAGAGCGTCCCCGGTACTTTGTAAGTTAACAATCAGTCCACATTGTAGGTAATATACCCCTAGCATCCCTGGGATAGGGGTGGGAATGAAGGACAGGTAACCATAATTTTAAAAAAATTACTGATATTAAATAAATCGTTTTTTGGACTGCTGAAGTGAAGTGACGCCCTCATTTCAAGATAAGTACACGATCACCTCCTGTCAGGAATAAACACCCTTTGGTTGGGGGTGAGGAGTGAAATGTAAAAATAATCTTTTTTTTTGTGGGGCTTTACGGCTCGCCGACATCGAGGTCATTAGAGCCCTATAATCGAATCGTGATCGATATTAGTGTTGAGATAGTAGTTTTCGGGGTCGCTGAAATTAGTAGTGACATTCTCGAAGACGACAAAGTTCACAATCAACCCATATAAACTCCACCACCCTTAGAGAAGGGGACGCCATGGAAAAATATCGAGCATGACTCACCAGTGACGAGTCCATAATTTGCGGCGTCGCTGCGTATGTTAGTTGATAGCGCAATCTCGATATCGAGTAAGTTTGAACACACCACTAGCACCCCTTGGGTAGGGGGTGGGGGTGGAAATGGGTTTATGGATAAAAAGAATTGAAAACTAATATTGAAATAAAAAAAATTAAAAATGCATCTGATACATAGTTTTAGGACTGACGAGATGATTTAACTACCAATTCCGGTAAGTGCAAGATGAGCTCACACAGGGGTACTGTATTCTTAGAGTTGGGGGCGGAAAGGGTGAGACGTAAAAAAAACGTGAAAAGATCGATATTAGGGTCGAGTCCATGGTTATTGTGAATTAAATGAAAATTAATTGAAAAATTCGGTCATTGATATTCGCATTCCTACGTGAAACCTGTACCGCGTCATTTTGTACTTGGGGCGTATTACCATGTAATGAATTTGTAGAACGTTCTTCTCAAGAGAATTTTCTATACAATGTGCGCTGGAGGACTTTCCTTAAGCTACCAAAGGTAGAGAAAAGTTGAAAAAAAATTACTTGTTCATATAAACTAACAAATTAACTTTGGAAATTTTATACTCCGAAGAGTTTTATGAAGAAAATAAAATTGCATTAACTCCCAATTTTTATTTGTCGTAGAAACAACATTTTTTTTCTTTTGTGAAAATGCATCGTTCACCTCTATATTACAAACTTTATACATATTACAAACTTTACTTAAAATAATATTTTACATGCGACTAACAATTTTATTTTTCATGTTAGTATATTGAATAATGTTTTTCCTTCATATTCCGAAATCTATAGATCTTTTTACCACACGTTCGCCTCTACTACCCGTGAATACACGAAAGGGATTTGAGAATTCAAGAACAAACTTCGTATGAAATATCACCAAGCAGTTTGCATGAAACAAAAATTATACAATTGATGGAGTCAGTAGAATTTTCTAGAAAATATTATGCGACTACCATAAAGAATTCCATTAGGAATATCGTAAGGAGACTTCGCACTATATCAATAGAGCACTCTCAATTACGTCATCTCCTCATCACTTCATAACAAACTTGAAGGGAAATTTAATGCCTCACTTGAAACCAAGACCTACTCAATCGGACTAATTACGTCCAGTTATTTTGTCTTATCCAATCGGTTCCCGCTTATTTCCCCTCACATCTTTTAGTTCCTCAGCCCTATACAGAAGGCAGTGATTCGTATAGAAGGCCACTGAAAATGCCCTTTTCGTAGAAACCTTCAGATGTTTTCTGCTTACATCAGTACGCAGAAGTCTGCCTTTCGGAAAAGTTCAATCATGGCACCAATGTTGCTCAAACGAAACAGTAAGAAATTGTGCGACATAACGTAATTTTTGAATATTTATATGATATATTATATCAAAACTTCTCATAAATAACGTAAAAAACTATTATAATTATTAATATAGCAATTGAAATACGGTTTCAGAAGTTTCGAATAAAACGAGAGTCCATGATTCCAGTTTTTTCGTGAACCAACAATACGTAAGAAAATAAAAACAAGACAAAATGGCTACATAATTTTTCAAATGTGGAAGCACACACATTAATATGCTCTAACATACATTAAAACCGCGTGGGAAAACGGTAAAAAGTAGATATTCCGTTTTCACAACATTGATCTTTTAGCTAAATATAACTTCTTGGTATTCGTATTTCTGTATAAAAACACTAGTAAAGAAATACAATTTTGTTGAACACTGCTTTCAAAGTTCTACGTAAATGTTTTGGAATTATATTACTTACATCACGAAATAGCATTGATAATATTGGAAAAATATTTATCATCTAGTTCTTTTTGTTAGAGCATGTTCCAACATTGTCGGAGGATTTGGGACATTGAAAATTGTTGGAATGGCATTCCACTACAACAATTTCTTTCCATCAGCGCTTTTACATTCGAATTGTGAGGGTCCAAAATGAAACTACAAGTACGTAATGCAATTTTGTTCACGAATAATAAAAAATAAGTTGTTCTCAACAATTACGACCTCAGAAACTCAAATTATCTTGATACAAATGTGAATGATTTGTAGACTACCAATTATTTCTCCTACAGTTTTGAACCCATACGACCCATTTTTTCTTATCAGCAGGAAACCTGAATAAACTCATATCTTTAGAAGTCTTATTGCTGCATCCTGCAACCACACAGTAACCCATTTTTCGCTTTTACAATGGATTTTCAACACAAGAAGAACACACGCAGAATGCTTCGCGCATACAGAATCGCCTCGCTTAAGACTCAAAATAGCCGGTGCCGCAAAGAATTGTGGGAGCGTCACCGGACTTAATTATATCGAACTTTATGCAAAACGAGCACTCACATATGCACACATATGGTAGAATGGAAAAGAGTGATGGAATTGTATTTTCAAAAAATAGATGAATGTGGAATTTCGTCTATGTTAATTTTCAAATTACATCGTTTGCCCCAGAACAATAACTAGACATACAACCTGAATTGCATGCAATTTATTTTCAACGTGTTAGGTTTTGTACATTTTGTTACAATTTTTTTATTATGTGTATAAAATATGATTTTTTTTAAATGCCAAAAAATTGTATTATTCAAAAATTATAATTATTTATTTATAAGATGTTTCTATATCCTAAGATAATAGCTTTTAACCGGATAATAATTAAGTTGTCATTTTTCTTTTAAAAATCGAGAAATAGGGGTCCACCTTTGCCGGTCGGAATTCGTAGGGATTTAACTTTCGATTCTCCTTCATTAGTCATTAATTAATAAGATTCGTTCAAAATCATACGTTCATATGATGTAAAATGATATGTTGATTGAGTCTGATCCAATCCTTCCTTCAATACTTGAATGAGCACAACCGAATTCAGTACACCTGAGAATAAGTTAATCCAAGAGGATAGACATGAGTAACTTGATGAACAAGGGCGTATCGAGGAGTTTATTTTTGGGGTGTCCGCACACCGGGGAATCTTGAGGTCCTTCACTGTAAATTTTAGAAACACATTTTTAAGCTATTTGAGGACTCTTAAACATTTCAGAAACTATACTTTAGGGGGAAATGTCCAATTATTTGTAATAACTCCCCCCCCCCTTGATTCACCAATAGCCCGGACTGAAAACAAGGTATTTTTTATATAAGTAGGGTCTAAAGCAGTGATTCTCAACCTTCTTAGCTCCGCGATCCCCCAAATAGTAAATATAAAAATATTAATATTTAGCGACTCCCCCTAACCCACCCAAAGGAACAGATCGTAGTATTACTAATTGAATTTTGACTGTAATTATAAATGTAAAAATTTATTTAATATTATATAATCACATTGCATTAATTTTAAATATTACAAAAATACTGACAGTATAAAAAATGCAATACTAATCCTATTTTTTGTGTGTCGCTCATCGAAATGTCTGCCAACAAACCGCTACAGCTGCAATTTGCATCTGAAGATTTACATACATTTTGGCTTGCTCACAGAAATGAATATATAATTTAGTCACAGAAGCATTGAAAATATTAATCCCTTTCTCTGTGAAAAGGATTTTTCGCCTGTCGTTGCGCTAAAAACTACATATATATTTTTTTTGTGGGGCTTTAGGGCTCGTCAACATCGAGGTCATTAGAGCCCTTAAAACTTGTACAGGTAGGGAAAATGCAGTTAC